>JBBPBQ010020324.1:41273778-41383301 GCA_037974755.1 Cicer yamashitae | reverse complement strand
TATAAAACTAGCCCCTAGAACACGAATGGCAAGTATAGGGTGTGAGATTTTGTAAAAAAAAAAGTTAAATAAGTTTTTAGTCTCTATAAATATATTATACTTTGTTTTTTATTTCTCTAAAATTTTTCAAAGTTATCGTCACTGTAAGTTATTGCAAAGTAATTAACACACATACATAAGAAAGAAAAATGTCAAAATTCATTGATCTCCCAGATTGTTACAATTCTAAGCCACCAATTACAATCACCCCATGTGCACCAACACCAAATCACTCTCTCTATCTTTCTGATCTTGATGACCAAATGTACCACAGGTTTTACATGCATTATGTTTATATATTCAAGAAATCTATAGAGGTAGATACCTTAAAATCTTCTCTATCAAGAGTTTTGGTTGATTACTACCCTTTAGCTGGGAGGTTGAGGACCAGCACTGAGGATGAGAACAAGTTGGTAGTGGATTGCAATGGAGAAGGTGTTTTGTTTGCTGAGGCTTCCATGGATATCACTGCTGAAGAATTAGTGGATTGCAATAGAGAAGGTGTTTTGTTTGCTGAAGCTTCCATGGATATCACTGCTGAAGAATTACTCTTTTCTTGCGTGTCACAAAATAAATCATTGAAGAAGCTTAAGGTCAAGGGGGAAACTAGAAAAGTATTAGATACTCCTCTTCTTCTATTTCAGGTTAGAACATGTGAATCCTCTAACACATAGTAATTTGATTTTATGACTTTGATCATATTAATATATCGTATATATGTTAATTAACGTATTGAAGAATCAACTATAAAAGCATACACTAGAACCATCACTACTATAGTATTACTTTTTAAAATATATAATCAAGTATTGATAAAATGAAATATAATCGAACGTATGTATAACTTATTTTTGTTTATTATGTTTTTGATTCCAATAATGTAATAGAGGTAGTTTGGTTTTATTTTTGGTAAAATTATTTTATTTTATTTTATTTCTATTATTTGAATATTTTTTCACTTTTAGTCATTTTATAAATTTAGTCTTCCAAAAAGTTGATGTGATGTCGAGATGTGATAAGGTGGAATAGTAATTTATTTTACCATTTACTTTATTATTAATAATAATTGAAAAACAATTTTCAAAATACAAAAAGAGAAAAAAAAAATATTTGTGCAAAGATAAATCAATCGAAATTAGAAAATGCAAAAACACATTCTTTCATCGTCCTTCAAAATACAATCAGGCAAATTAACCATGATTAGGTCTAGCGGAAGAAGCTAAACTTCTACAACGTGGCAAATTCGAATTTTGGATGGGAGAATTACCTACTTTTAATATTGGATCCGCTCTAAATAAGATTATTTCTAGTAGAGGGAATCTATGAAAAAAAAAAAAATACAATAAGGCGCAATCAATATTAGAAGCTTTAGAACTATTTCATGAACTTAAAGATAAACAGCAGTGTTGAAACATGGCATGCATATTGCAAGCGTTGGAGTGTTGGTTTTAGATGTTTATGTCTTCTTTACATCTATATTATAAAGTTCAAATTTTGGATATTATAATTTTATTCAAATTTTTATTTTGGAGATATTCAAATTATACAATACTAATAGAATATATATATTTATTTTTTTACTTACTGTTTAGTGAAAATCGTAGTCTCACTAATTTTATTCATAAGCATATACATCAGCATTATCATTTAGTTCATATTTTGAGGTAGAAAATATTAAAAAATCACAGTATTAATAAAACATATCTTTTATCTGATTGATGAGTGATAACTAATTAATCAATAATAAATATTTTTTTATATATATAATTTATATAGATGTATTATACTTTTTTTCTCGAATTATTACATAGTAGATAATTAAAATACATAATATTAATAAAATATATATTTTTTTTAATAGTTGTTCATTGAAAGATATTTTTTTAACTACTTGACCACTTAAACAATGAGTAGTTTTTTTAACTACTTTTTTTAATTTTTTTCTCAAAAGCAACTTTTTTTAATATTATATTAAAAAGTAATTTTCAAACATCAAAAGATAATAGCAACTTGTTTATAAAGAATTGAGTAGTTTGACTTTGTGTGTATGTTATTTAAGCATTCTTTATAATTTTATTTTTCTTAGGTGACAAGTCTTCGTAGCGGAGGAATGATCTTGTTCGTATCGTTAAATCATGTCTTGTTGGATGGCACTGGCATGTCACAATTTTTGACTGATTGGGCCCATCTTACCAAAAATCCAAATAGTAATTTGACAATAAAACCTTACCATAATCGAGAAATATTGAGAACTCGAGAACCCCCACAAATAAAATTCCCTCATCCAATATACATCAAAGAACCAAAACACACTAATCCCGAACAAAACTTTCTCATGTGGTTCCTAACCCAGACAATTGTCCCGACATCAATCATCTTTGGAGCCAACGAGATACTTCGCTTAAGGAAACAATGTACAATGTCATCGTTCAAGTACGTCACAAACTTTGAAGTGATACTAGCACACACATGGCGCTCAATTACAAAATCTATGAACTTGCCTCCCGCATGTGTTGTGAATATGTGTTTCACTGCTAATATTAGAAAGAAATTGAAACTTCCGAAAGGATTTTATGGGAATGGGTATGTTCTCGTGTCTACTGAGAGCAAAGTGAAGGACTTAGTGGATTCTAATAATCTAGATTACTGTATAAAATCTGTACAACAAGCCAAGAGTAGTGTGGATGATGAGGAGTATATTAAGTCAACGATTGATTTGTTGAAGGACAAAACGTTAATTGTCAATGAATCCACAAACCTTTTTGCATCACAATTAAATAAATCAGGGATTCAAGATTTGGATTTTGGAGAAGGGAAGCCTTTGCACGTGGACACTTTTGATAATGATTTGAGTTGCGTATTTTATCCTGTAATCGGAGATCCTAATGCGGTTAGAGTTATTATTTCAGTTCCCAAGATTTTGATGGACAAATTTCATCATTATATGATGGAGATAGAGAGTTGGGAAGAAGATGAATAAGATTATAGTGTGGTTAATCAAACACTAATAATTTAGTATCTCAATAATAATATCATGATTATTATTTCTATGTATTCTTATGAAAATTGAAAATTCTTAAGAAAAATAATTTTGGGGACGAACATATGAATTAATTTTATAATATATATAATCAAATGTTTAGGCATATATATATTAATTTTGGTCAACATGAAAATTGGTTTTGGGCTCACCCAAGCATAAAGAAGAGTCTTATTTTTTGATAAATGGACAAAAGTATTCTAATTTCAAAACTCATTTTATAGTCAGTTTTAGACATAAGAACGGGGCTGAGCAGAGACGGTTTTAAACATTATCAACTCCGCACCTGCAACTCCAATACTACCCCAGTCTTCGTCTCTGCACCTGGAGGATGACTTTTTAACATCCACATCCAACGGGGACAGAGTTCCTCGTCCCATCCCCGCCCCCACTCCAAAAACTGGTATCTTTTATATAAAAAAAAATTGACTTTTGTTTTTGAATCTATTTATTCATAGTATCAAATTAAAATTAATAATTAGACTAAATAGTAGCATTCAACCCAAGTTCTAGAATTCCAATAATCAAAATAATAAAGTTACATTATCTCAAAATTAGTTTAAATTTCCTACAAATCAAAATATTTTCATAATCTTCAAGTTCTTTAGAAGTGAAAATATCAATTTGAACAAAAGTTCCAAATAAACAAACAAACCAATCCATGAAAACAACAAAAACTTCAAAATCATCAAAACAAAAAAGTTCCAAATAAGTACTTTCTAAGGATCATCTTCATCTTCATCTTCAAGGTGGGAGTTGGAAACTGAAGTAACACCACTTGTAACACCCCAAAATTTATAATAAACTATTTTATTAATTCAATAGGACTTTAGATAATTAATTTGGTGCTAAAATAATTTTAGAATATATGTTGATTATTTTTATGATTAATTTTCTTTATATGTGTATTTTCGATGATGTGTTAATCTTGTACATATTTGACTAAATGAGGGATATAAATAATAAATATTACATTTTATTATTTTATATATTTTTTTTCTAAAAATAATAGTATTTTAGTTTAATATTTTAAAGAATAAGATTTTAGGCGATTTTACGTGTATCTGCGCGTGAGTAATTAATGTGATATTTTCATGTGCGTTTGACGGATGTTAAGTGTGCACATATTTATATTTTAATTATTTATAGCTATTTTCTATTTTTAGTTATTTATTTTATAAATAATTATCTTGGGATAGTGGTAATATTGTGTTTGATTCCTTTTATTTTGATATACTTGTTATGGCATTGTGATTTCATATAATTTTATTATGATTTAGTAATTAAGATAAAGTGTTGATGTTATATTTATTTATTTATTTATTTTGACTATTCTCTAATGATGATAATATTTTAATGCAAGTGTTTTGAAAAATAAGTATAATTATAATGACTATTTTGAATATGAGAGTTTCAGTTGTTAGTAATATGTATTTTTTTTTAAAGGTTAATTATTTTAATTACTCTAATCTATCATATATTAGTTCTCAAATATTAGTAATATTTTGAAAATTAAATGATGTTTGGAGGAGTATTAAAAATGAGATTAAGTAACTATTAATTTTCTTTTAGCAAAATAAAAATAAGAATAATAAAATATAAAATAAATAAGGGGACTAATGGGTTTGGCCCATGTGTGTAAACTGTTAATTAAGTAAAATAAAATAAAATAAGGAAGGGAGTTGGATGGCCGCCGTGAAAGGAAGAGAAAACACAACAACTAGCCTATCGTTTGGCACCGGGGATCGATAACGAAAACTTCCTCTATTTTTGTCCAAATTTCAGTACGCTGTTTCATTCATTTAGCTAGTCAATTAAATACACTTTCCCATATTTTTAACCATCCCAATTTCTCTCTAAAATACCCGACTTCTCCGTTTGTGGAATTCGTTATTTTGCACCGTTCTTCTTCACCGTAAGTCTGATTTGAGTGAAATCAACGCCAAAACGATCGTGTGAAAAATGGCTATATCATCCACTGATTGGTTTTCTGATTTATGGTAAGTTTCCTTGACCAAAGTTCGAAATTTAGTTTTTAAAGTGTATTCTCATAATTTATTTTTGACGTTTATCCATAAATTGTCGAGTTAGATTGATTGAAGGACAAAGAGTCATAGAACAAAGGTTGTTTGCTTGGGGAATTGTATTCGTGTGTGAACGTGTCAAAATAAGGTAATGGGTGAGAGAGCATTTGAATTCATGAGTATAATATATTGTGAGATGAACGGGAAAATCGTATTTCCCAACGATATGGTTGTTGAAGTAATAACATTTTTGATATGTGTTTTAATGACAACAAACCTTTTGAAATAAATGTTAAGTTTTCTAAATGGTGATCTACTAATGTTTGCATTTGAGTTTTTGTTGAAAGAATAGAAGTGGTCAAGCTTGAAGCCACTCACATAAACAAGTGCATTGTATCAACTCAACAATGAAAGAATTGAGGAGCCTAATTCAAAAATATAAATATGATGATCCTCAAGTTGAGGACGATCATTGCAATATGTTGCATCTCAATTACACATAAAATCTCTTGGAAGAAGTCAAGAAAAACTATGGGTCAAGATGTGTCTATATGAAAAGTAGAGGATGAAGAATCTAGATCCGATGACGAAGAATCCAGATCCGAGGATGAAGAATTCAGATTCGAGGATAAATATTTATCAAAATTTTCATCTCACAATTATTGAAAAAGTAATTGTCATAAAAGTACAACAAGACAAAAGTTGACAAGTTGTTCACACTATTCAAGGTTTACCAAAAGTAAACATATAAGTGACATCACATCAATCACACACTCTTATGTGGAAGACAAGAATTTTCGTCCTCACACTTAACATAACCTGAGGATGGACTTTCAAAAACATCATCATCTCATATATAAAAATGAGATCTTATGTGAACAATGCAAAAAAACTAGGTTAACATTGTTCAAATTTACAGAAAAGCCTTTGAAGTAAGACAAGCACATCAATCGTGATTTTCAAGGTATTAGAAACAAGAAGGAATCTTCTCATCCATAATAGATCAAGAGGATAATAAGAATGTCTTTTACAAATCATATTCTAAAAGGTTACCTAACAAGTAAAAAAGGTGTCAACATGTTTACACCAAATTCTAACAGTCACATATTGGAAAGAAAGACATACAATCATCTCTCAAAGACTTATGATTATCCATGAACATCCTTAGTATCAGTTACATTAGAGGATTAATACAGTCTCAAGATGAGGATATACGTAGAGGATATCCTCAGAACAAATTTGACACATAAAGAAAAGTACAAAGGTACAAAAAGGTGAAGTACTTGACTTGAAGGACACACTGGTCAAATGGTTGGAAAAAGGAAAGCAAAAAGCAACAATCACATCAAGACTCAATAAAATAGAAACTCCATCCTTGTACTTAAATCAGATCTGAGGACAGACGCAGAGGATAAACAACACTTACGAAAGGATGAAATTATAACCTCTATGAAGAGGATAAACAATAATGAAAGAGAAGATGAATCTATACCAGAGAATAAAACAGTAAAGAAAGAGATAATGAATCTACGTCAGAGGATAAACAATCATGAAGAAAGGATGAATCCCCGTCAGAGGATAAACAATCCAGAAGAGAGGATGAACTTCTATTATCTATTCATCCTCACACATGGGAAAAAGAGTAAAAGTACCAAAGTACAAAAAGTGTTGTCCTTAACTTATAAGGCACGACACTATAGGTGTTGGGAAAAGAAAAAGCCAAAAAGGACAAGTCACATCAGAATTAATGAATGCCTCATCCTCCTTTAAACTGGATCTGAGGATAGACTGCAATACTCATCCTCTCAACATACTTAACAGGAGAATAAATGCTAAATGGCAGTTTTGTAAATATGGACAAGTCCAAGGAAACTTAGCAAAGTCTCAAACAGCTATATTTTGCTAACTCATATGTTTGAAGCTCCAAAGGCAACTATAAATAGAGAAGTATTAATCTTCAAACATTAAGAGAATCATCTACAAGAAAACATCTAAGTTATTCAAGCTTATCATCATTCTCTTCATTCTACACACTCTTCCATACTTAAACATATCTAAGGATCATTTTTATTGAGTGTGTTATATACAACTTCACATCACTATCTTATCTTAGAAAGTTGTAATTTGATCCAAACAAATCAAACACATTACTACTTGTATATCCTAAAGTTGATATAAACTTGAGTTATTTTGTAAGCTCGTCGATGTAACACCCCAGATTTTGATCCAAGACATTACTTAAAGATATTTGTTTTCTTTTAAAAACGACAAATTTTTGTTTTATTAGGAGTAGTACATCATGTAATAAAGAAAAATTTCACTAGAAAATAACTTAATATCACTTTTGTAAAGGAACACAATGCGATTTACTAGATATCATTATTATATATTTTTTTCTTGCAACGATAATTTGCTAATTGTTAGAAAAATATTCACTAATGTCCAAAAATAGAGTAAATTCTCTTTAAGTGAAATAAAAAATAAGGTTGACTGATTCAAATTTTTTCTAGCGGAAGGAACCCCACCTCCGCATTTCTATTTAAAATTAACGATGAAAAGTAAATAAACTTTAGAAATGTACCACTTCGGTTTTATCAATACAAACATTATTTTTAAGTCAAAATCCCCTTTTTCCCACGCGTGTGCACCAAGCAATCATCATTCATGCAACTCTTCGATATCATTAGTACCTAAATGTTGGTGTAAGGGGTCAGTTCTTCCCACGGCAAAACTAAACCAAATAGTAAGTTAACAGCCATAAAATATGAATATAAAATCTTTTCGTAATAAAAGATTTAAAGAAATTGATTCTTTAATAATTCACAAAGATGTATCAAAGTCATAAAATTCATCTAAATAAATCAAGTAGCAACTCACATTTGAACAAATAAATAGATCAAAATAACAATAAAATGTATGCAAGTTATGCATGCTCCTAAAAGTATTTGATCCGGATATAACCAGCCACACAGGCGTCGACACAGAAGTCACTCATACCAATGGGGAAAATTAAACCAGCCACACAGGCGTCCACAAAGATGCATATAATATGTCATGAAATGATAATGATGCTCAAAAGGTACATGTCACCATCAACTTAGATAATCACAAAGAGAACAATGTCCAACACACACATCACCAGCCACTTAGGCAACCACAAAGATAACAATATTTAAAACACAAATCACCAGCCACTTAGGCAACCACAAAGATAAAATATACAAGGTTAAATTTTAATCACATATGACATCAAGGTTTTATTCTCATGAATGCTTACAATCAAGAATCAGTAATTTTGCTATCCCAAATATATAACACACAAACATGTGAATAAATGTCTTAGAGTCACAACTTTCATTTTACAAACTATAAAATTGGATTAGCGACGTGTTATTGATAGACATCAAAACTCAAATAACGAAGAACACATACAAATATAAACTTTATTTCTTCTACTATAAAATTTCTCTCATTATTAGTCATTTAGGCATACAAATTAAGGTTTACCACTAAACACATCACAAAAATCAACTTAATCATGTTATCACAATTAAAAATTAAAACTTTTCATCAATTCCCCCAAGACTCATATAATATTCATAAAAATAAAAACTTTGAAATGAAATAGCACAAAAATCAAAACTTTAAATTAAAAACATCCTTACAAACATATTACTCATGAGATCATAATAAAAATCATAACTTTATAATTAAGTACACCTAGACAACACAAAAATTGCAACTTTACATCAAATATATGACAACAAGCATATTACTCATGTTATAATAATAAAAATCGAAATTTTATAATTAAGTTTATCAAGATATTACTCATAAAAACAAAACATAATAGTTAAATTCTTTAAGGCAAACATAAAATCAACATTTTTCTTTTAAGACATCAAAACATCATATCAATATCTTACAAACTATTAATTTAATATCTAGTCTAACCTTGCATGGGGAAAAGCCTTACCTTAGGTGCTTTACTTCCTAGCAACACGTTCTAAGCCCCACGAATCAAAGAACAAGAAAAATGTCCAAACTTTACTTCAGATGGTATTAAAAGAAGAAAGAAAATTGTAATTCGACTTAATGATAATGATGGTGTGAGAAAAGGAAGGAGACTATGTTTCTCTCTTTTTTTCTTTCTTTTGTTTGTGATGGAAAATTTGGGAATTTAGGAGAAAACAAAAATACGTATTGGAATAGAATAGGAAGGTGTGTAGATTACCTTTTAATTTTTTTGCTAATAGTTATGACACCAAAAATTGTCTAGAATTCTTTTTGTAGAGAACTAAAATAAAATTATAATCTTGATTTACGAGAGAAGGAGGCGTGAGATATAACATAGGAGGAGAGTCTTTTTTTTTTTTTTTGTCTTCTCTTAATTGCACAAAAAATATAAGACCCATAATTAAATTTGTAACCTTCTTTTAAAAAAAATTAAAGGTTTTAAGAATGAGTTAATGTACATTATCTCCTCTTTAATTTGGTTGAGACCATGACATATGTAACACCCCAAATTTCTAATTAATATATAATGGTAATATTATAATAAATCATAGCATATGTGTATTTGTTGTGGTGTGATAATTTCCTACACATTATTTTATCTTAATAATTTATTTATTTAATTATATTAAATATATTTATTTAAATTGATTTTGGGCAAACCACAAAAAAAAAAATAAAAAAATGAAAAAATAAACTAGAGCCACACTACTACATACGTGCTAGTAGCCTACAATTCTAATAAATACTTAGTCGATGCCTTAAGATTGATAAGCTACACAATATGTATATAAATACTTAGGCGAATGTGGTTTGTCTCTATCTAAACCCTCGCTGCCGCCATTCAAACAAGGATTTTGCTTTCTACCCATAGTTAGCCAATATCTCCCTGGATCACAAGTACCGTAATCCCCCATATCTAATCTTTTTTTAATTTTAATTTCAATCTCTCCCTACATATTAACAAATCAGCCACAATCACAGAATTATATTTTAAGTCTATTACACACGGATTGTTGTTCTCGGTCGTGATTTTGCCGGCTACTACTATCGGATTAAAGAGTCAAGTATATATTAGTGTTTACAGATCTTTGATTTCGTCTGGTTAGTCTCTCATTATTTTTTAATTATTGTCAAAACCTACCGTTTGTGTCACTATTAGTTTAGTTTTCTTCCGATGATTTAGTTACCATCCTTTCCATATTTTATTTGATAATTTAGGTTCATGATTAAAATAAAATACTGACTATATTTTATTTATTAATTATATTCTGTTCGAATACCAATTATTTATAGAATAAATTTTGTTAATAAAAATAGTGTTTTCATTAGAATCAATAAAATTGGTTTGCAAAGGTATCATAGCACAATATGGTCCAAATAAATAAATTTTGCTGATTTCAAAAACAAAGAACTTGCACATATCACTTTATTTAATTGAACTAATTTATTTTTTTGACATGTTTTATTTTGTTATTTCATAGTTCATGTTATTAGTATTCCTTAATACTACATACACTATTATTATTAGCATACTGGTTTTAGCATACTACGTTGAGTTTAAATAAATAAATAATTTAAATTTGTTTAACATCCAAAGAATTTAGTTATTCTAATTATAATTTAAAATTGTTACAATGTTCATTGCATTGTAAGTTTTTAAGATAGCATATACTGCATTTATATATACGTGCCTACAGTTTAAAATTTATATCTTAAAGAGTTTAATTCTATTTTTGCAGCCAATAGCTTTGTTACTTTCCTTTCGATACGTACCATATATTGTTAGAATATTGCAATATCAAAATCATACACACACTATATTTACTTAGTAATATATAATTCTGTTATTTTTCATTTATTTTAAATAAGATGTTTGTTTATATTAATATAATCATAAGCATGCGTAGTATTAAATATTTTTGGATGATATTGCAAATAGTAAACAATTTATTTATCTATTGGAGCAAGTAATTAATCTGTATTTGGTCGTTGCGTTGCGTTGATTTATTTATTTTTCACGGATTATTAGAGACGAGGGTCGACGAAGACGCGACAAGTTAGTAGATCAGATCCGTTGGGCGAAAACTTCAATTGAGGTAAGGGGTGAGAGGAGGTTTGACTTTATGAGTATAAAATAACATGGGATGAACGGTAATACCGTAATTCCCAGATATTCATCCGGGGCTTACTACGTACGGTCGAGTCCTATTGAGTAATAATAATTAATTAATAATATATGAATGGTAATAGTGAGGACTAAAATATAATTTAGCAACCTATAGAATTGTCGTGAATTTATTTATATCAAAATTGCATGTTGAATGATTTTATGAGATCTTATGCTGATTGTTATTGTTGCTTGATTAAAATTGTGATATTACTTGAATGTGCCACCTAATTGATTCCTTATTCTGTGATTGATGAAACTGGATTGTGTATTGTGAGTAGTGTAAACCAAATATTGAGATTTTATTATGATTGACTGATATACAAATATAATGATGAATATTGTGAAGTCAAACTGAAACTTATTGAGTTGTGATGATCGAGTAAGTCTGAGATATGTGTTGTAGATTTTGGAGTTAGGATTATTTTGTCATATAGGTAGGGTCTGATAAACCTAGTGATTTGGGGAAGTACAACTGAATGAGCCTAATCGTGGAGGGCTACAGTCGAACTGTAAGGTAAGACTGATAGACCTTGGGGGTACATCTAGTGGGGAATTCCTAAGTGGATTAGTGGGTAATTCCCTAAGGCCGGTGTAATACCCTTAATTTTATTGGTATTTTGGATGTTAAAATGCCATGAATGTTTTTGTGGGTCTCGTTTTAAATTATTTGGTGGGAGATAATTTATTTACGTTGCGGAGGATTTATTACCGAACTATTTTGTTAAAAGTATCTATAGTTGCTAAAAAATTTACATGTCAATTGAGTTGCAATGAGAATAGATATTTTTATCAAAATTGTGGGGGTGTGTGTGAGAGTGTTTGAAGTTGGTTGGTTTGGGATATTTATATATCTATATATATTATGAGTAGTATATATATATATATATGAAAGAAAAGGAAGGAAAAGGCATAAAGAAGCAAACATTTTCCTCTGTTCGCATGCCTACTACATCTTCCTCTTTTCTTCTTTGTTTTTCAAAAACCCCAAACATAAAACCTCACATATCACCTAGATCTAAGCCTCATCTCGCGAATTGACTGAAGAGAAAGTTGCTCGTGGTCACGTTGCGGAGCTAGTGAACTAATTTTCGAAGTGTCGTGCGAAGTGAAATTTTACCGGAATTTTATCGCGGTGCCGTAATCGGCCGTTCGAGCTACCGTCGAGGTATGGGCTCCTTCCAAATTTTTAGCTTGCATATAGGACTCTATATGTGTATTTGTGGGGTTTGATTTTGATGGGGTTTATGTGTGAATTTGGGGAAAAAGAATTTAATGGGTTTTATGTGAGTTGTGGAAAAGAAATTTGGTGGTTTGTGTTTAACAATTTGGAGTTTTGATTTGGTGTGTTATGGTTGAAGATTTTGGAAAATGAATTTGACGAGTTTAAGGTGTAATGTGGGAAATGAATTTAATGCATTTTATGGGTGAAATGGTGAAATTGAATTTAATGAGTTTTGAAGGTGTGGGTGGTGGTGATTTATACTTAGTGTGGTTGATATGTTTATGAGTAATTTTATGAACGTTGAGATATGCTTGATGTTTTAAGATGTGGGGTTTTGATTAAATGCAATTTATGTGTGAATTTTGATTTGGTGAGAAATGAATTAATGAGATTGTGTATGGGGTGATTTGAATTCAATATGATTTGTGAATTCAATTTCATGTGATCTGAGAATTGTATGCGTTGAGTATGCTCTGTGTTAAATTTGAGAATCATTAGTGTTAAATGAGCATTAAAAATAGGGAATCTTTTAATAGCTGCATTTACTTAATGATTGTGGTGTCAAGAGTCAGAGTATGCTCATGCATTTCATAGTAGTGATAGTGGTGACCGGATGGGCCACGGGATGATTCCATGTGAATTGTTGGTTCATCTTATCCGTACGGGGGATGATTCCATGTGAATTGTTGGTTCATCTTACCCTTACATGGATTATCGCGTCGTGCTAACCTGTGAGAGGTTGCACATTAGTAAATCGTGCTAGCCTGTGAGAGACTGCACCTTGGTAATTAGTACTAATCTGTGAGAGGCTGTACAATTATGATTTACGCCCCTTCAAGGAGGGTTTTGTTGATATTCCGGAATCATGTGCATTGGCATATACGCATTGCATTAGGGTGCTTGGCACGCGAGTCATGTTTGACATGTTATGATGTATGTATATGCGTACTTGATTGTGATGAGTGATTTGTGTTGTGTTGGTGTTTGTGATTGATTGAATTGGTGTTGAAAGTGTTGGAATGAATTTGGAAGTGTTGGAATGTTTTTGAAAGGGTTAAAAACTGATTTTCTGCTGTTTTGACAGGTGTATTCGACTACACCTGTGTTGTAGTCGAATACAGATGATTAAATTAGCTTCTGACTTGATTTTTTTGAAGTGTATTCGACTACACAAGGTGCTGTATTCAAATACAGTTGAATGGAATGCTGTATTCGAATACAGACAGGCTGTATTCAAATACAGTAGTGCTGTCAGTGCTGTTTTTGCTGTTTTTCAGCTGTTTTCGCAAGTGTATTCGACTACACATAGGGTGTATTCGAATACAACAGTGCTGTTTGGTCCAAAACTTCATTTTTCAACCTCGTTTATGCATGTTTAACATATGTAAACCCTTTCTAGATGCATGCTAAGTTGAAAGGTGATTTTGTGCATTTAAAAGTGAATGTTATGTGGTATTTGTTAATTTCGGATTGGTGACCCTTTACAATTTGTGGAAATTTGGGCTTTGCTCTCAGATGAGAACCAAGGTCGTTCTAAGGCGTGACGTGGCGATAGGTTGGTTTGTGATCGAAAGCAGTAGGGCTTGATGCAGCTCGTGGATTCTCAATACCCAATCACCCTCAGATAGATTAATGATCAGCTTAGGGTTGTAATCAAGAATTTTATTTATTTTTCCCTTTCCTATTTCAAAGTTGTTGTTGTAAAACGGGAACTTGTGTATTTGAAACAAACTATTGGAGCCGGTGTACTTTATATTTGGATTATCAATTCGAAAACCTTTTTAATTTGTTGTAATTATGAGGAAATAAATTATGACTTTTTCGTTTGAGTTACGACTTGGTAATTTGTATTACGACTTAAATGTTTTGTCCAAAAGTATTTTCTTCATTTATGGATTTAAGTTGGGATTCTTATCACTTTATTTTCAAAAAAAAATACACTCGCGCTTTTAAAAATCGGGGTGTTACAGCCGGGAGCTACCATGCAACACAAGAGTACCCCGACCATCGCGTAAATGTGTCTCGGGTTAAGTTGAAGGGATCTATGAGGAATTGGCCATTCATGAATTGTCCGTCCACTCTTGTAGTGGCATAGTATCAGGCCTCCTAACCAAATACTTCAGAGTAGAATGGTACCAAATGATGAAGTATATAGTATAGGACATGCATAGCATTTCATCCTTGTAATTGTTTTATTGTGATTGAATTAGAATAACCTTTGATATTATGTTTCTTGAATGTTCTCTTTATTTGTGCTGTTTTGACTAATTGCGCGTTCTCCTCGTGTATTTTATATTGTTACATAATTTTGAAACTCGCCCCTCGTTGCTTGTGTTTGGCGCTTGCGAGAGCGCATTTATTTCAGGTTATCCATTAATGATCCATGCTCTGATAAGTGATACTGGGTGGGAGTAATTCGTTGTGTTTTATCGAGTTACGAACTAATTTTTTTTTTGTAAACTATATTGATCAATTGTGTTATATTCGATCTTTTATTCGAAGATAAAAATTAATTGTCCCTAAGTTTTGAACATGTTTTTATGTCAGTAATATTTGTTTAAACAAAACTCAGCTATATTTGATGTTAAATGATTTATATTAAGAAATTTTATGCAAAGGTCTTGTATAAGTGTGAGTGTGACGTCCTAATCCTTATATTTTAAAAGAAATTTTTTTATACTCTACTTTTGGACCGCTGCGTATCTCTTTCAAAACTAGTGCATTTTACTTTTTATATCAATTTGGGTTTAGGGTGTCACAACATAAAGTCTACATTATGCCAAGACAACACCATGAATTATCATAAAATCTTGTCATGAAGGAGAGTAAAAGAAAATGAGTCAAGTCACTGTTTTTTTTTTAAACATGGATGGATCAAAAATATTTTCAAAATACTTATACATGTGGGCTGAGTTTCACTAACTCTACTATCTCCTAAAATAAATACTTATTTGCTCAAAAATAAAACTAACAAACAATATAACTTCTATAGAATTCTAGTTTAATTAAAAATTCAACTAATATTTTTGTCAACTAAAATAACACATCAAGAATATCACTGCAAGTCAAACATAACAAAATAAAACAAACATATCTGACACATCAATTTCATGATTATCGAAACTAATCAGATAAACAAAATACACAATAGTCCATTTAGGAAATAGTCACGTCATAAATCGTCTCCATGTTATTATCCCGCCAAAAAAATTAAATAAAAATAAAGGTTATAATTATTCAGGTAAAATTGAGGGTAATAAAATTTAATTTAATTTATTTATACATAGAATAATTATTAATTACATAATAAATCATGACAATTACTAAAAAGATACATATATAATATATATGAAAATATTGGGGTATTACAGTCGAGGCTAGTAAAAATATAATTTTGTAAGCCTGGTGAGGTTAAGAAAATACATAGTTGAAAAGGTGTAGATTAGAGGACGAGTTTCTAAGCACTAGTGAAAATCTCACAAAGCTGTGACGACTGGAGTAGCCTATATTAGGTGAACCAGTATAAATTCTGTGTGTGAATCTTCTTAAGCTCTACACTCTTTATATTTATTTTATTCATCCCATGAGCACACTTTTCATACATATTTCAAACTCATATTCTTCTTCTTTAGATCATCCTCAATAAGAGGAGGATTATTTTCATCTAACCATCCTCACTCTAAAGACAACTTGAGAGGATAATATTAGTGTAGGAACAAAATTTTAAAAAGGGTCACAATTCAAGCCCCCCTTCTCATGACATTCACTTTTACTTCAATGGTCAAGATTTGAAGAAGATTTGATCAATATTTAAAGAAGATTTGACCAAGTTTGGAAGAAGATTTGATCAAGATTTGAAGAATATTTGATCAAGATTTATCTACAACAAAATATGAACAAAATCAATCTGAAGAATTTACAAACGCAATCTGAACAAAATACGAACCGAATCAATCTAAAGAATTTACAATCTCAATCTAAACAAAATAGGAATATAATTAATTTGAAGAATTTACAAACGCAATCTGAACAAGATACAATTTAGAATTAACAAGGACCAAATTGAAGCCCAAATTTTAACTATAAATAGATACTCAAGGCTGAAGAAGAAAATCATCGAAAAGCAGAAAATAGTAGTCTTAGAGTTCAAAGAGAGAAACACTTGTTCAAGTTAGAAATATTTTATGAGTGTTCTTTTCTTATAGTGCGAGAGTTATTATTATTATCAGCTTTGTTAGAAGCAACTACTCAAGTTTCAATCTTTTGTATCCAACCCGATAGTGGTTTAGTTCCTTCTTCAATCTGGGGTTGTCAGGTTGTTAGGAGAATACTTGGCTTGTAGGGTCGATGTGGTTAGTTCGTCAAAAGTCTGGGGTTGTCAGGCTGTTTGGGAAGACTGGCTTGGAAGGTCAGGTGCTTTGTAATTCAAGGTAATTGAATTAGTGGATTAAAGCCTTCTAAATGAGGGGACTGGATGTAGCCAAATTAGTGGTGAATGTAACACCCCAAATTTTATAATAAACTATTTTATTAATTAAATAGGATTTTAGATAATTAATTTGGTGCTAAAATTATTTTAGAATATATGTTAATTATTTTTATATGTGTATTTTCAATGATATGTTAATCTTGTACATATTTGACTAAATGAGTGATGTAAATAATAAATATTATATTTTATTATTTTATATATTTTTCTAAAAATAATAGTATTTTAGTGTAAATATTTTAGAGAATAATAGTATTTTACGTGTATATGTGAGTTGGTAATTAATGTGATATTTTCTTGTGCGTTTGACTAATATTAAATATGCACTTAAATATATTTAATTAATTCTAAATATATATATTTTTTAATTATTTATTTTATAAATAATTATCTTGGGATAGTAGTAATATTTTGTTTGATTTCCTTTATTTTTATATACTTGTTATAACATTGTGATTTTATATATATTTATTATAATTTAATAATTAATATAAAGTGTTGATGTTATATTTATTTGTTTTATAATTTCGACTATTCTCCAATGATTGTAATAATTTAATTTGAGTATTTGGAAAAATAAGTATTATTATAATGATTATTTGGACGTCACACTCACACTTACACAAGACCTTTGCATAAAATTTCTTAATAAAAAATCATTTAACATCAAATATAGCTGAGTTTTATTAAACAAATATTTCTGACATAAAAACATGTTCAAAATTTAGGGACAATTAATATTTATCTTCGAACAAAAGATCGAATATACCACAATTGATCAATATAGTTTACAAAACAAAAATTAGTTCATAACTCGATAAAACACCACGACTTACTCCCACCCAGTATCACCTATCAGAGCATGGACCATCAATAGATAACCTGAAATAATTGCGCTCTCGCAAGCGCCAAACACAAGCAACGAGGGGTGAGTTTCGAAATTATGTAACAGTGTAAAATACACGAGGAGAACATGCAATTAGTCAAAACAGCACAAATAAAGAGAACATTCAAGAACATAATATCAAAGGTTATTCTAATACAATCACAATAAAACAGTTACAAGGATGACATGCTGTGCATGTCCTATACTCTATACTTCATCATTTGGTACCATTCTACTCTGAAGTACTTGGTTAGGAGGCCTGATACTATGTCACTACAAGAGTGGACAGACATTTCATGAATGGTCAAGTCCTCATAGATCCCCTCAACTCAACCCGAGACACATATACGCGACGGTCGGGGTACTCTTGTGTTGCATGGTAGCTCCCGGCCTTAGGGAATTACCCACTAATCCACTTAGGAATTCCCCACTAGATGTACCCCCAAGGTCTATCAGTCTTACCTTACAGTTCGACTGTAGCCCTCCACGATCAGGCTCATTCAGTTGTACTTCCCCGAATCACTAGGTTTGTCAGACCCTCCCTATATGATGACAAAATAATCCTAACTCCAAAATCTACAACACTTATCTCAAACTTACTCGATCATCACAACTCAATAAGTTTCAGTTTGACTTCACAATATTCATCATTATATATGTATATCAGTCAATCACAATACAATCCCAATATTTGGTTTACACTACTCACAATGCACAATCCAATCGTATCAATCGCAATAAAAAAATCAACCAGGTGGCACATTCAAATAATATCATAATTTCAATCAAGCAGCAAGAACACTCCAATACATATCATTAAGACAATAACAATCTGCATAAGATCTCATAAAATCATTCAACATGCAATCTTGATATAAATAAATTCACGACAATTCTATAGGTTGCTAAATTATATTTTAGTCCTCACTATCACCATTCATATATTATTAATTAATTATTATTACTCAATAGGGCTCGACCGTACGTAGTAAGCCCCAGATGAATATCTGGGGATTACGGTATTCCCGTTCATCCCACGTTATTTTATACTCATAAAGTCGAACCTCCTCTCACCCCTTACCTTAGCTGAAGATTTTTCCCAACAACGCTGATCTGCTTATTTAATGTATCGCGTCTTCGCCAGCCACCGTCTCTGTTTCTTTTCTTTCTTTTTTCGTTGAATTCAAAGTATGGTCCTGGTTAATGAAACACGGTTGGAGGCCAAAAAGCAGCGACTATTCCTAATATTTGTTCTTCCTTTCCCAGCGGCTAATCCTAATTTTTTTCTTTCTTTTTTCTTTCCCAGCGGCTAATCCCAAATTCCCAATGTTTCTTCTTTCTTTCGCGTAAGCCAGGCCAACAGCGTGCATCTATATATATATATATAGTATAGGTGTATAGCCTAGGTCTTCTTCTTCTTCTTCTTATTATTACTATTATTATTATTACTATTATTATTATTATTATTATTATTATTATTATTATTATTATAAACCCATTCTACTAGTGCTAAAGGTAACAATTAGTGTAACAACACAAATTCACAAATTCACTTCTTGTATTAATTTATTTAAATATATATATATATATATTTATATATGTATACATATTTTATTTTATTTAACTTTAATTTTTGTAAGTTAATTATAGTTAATATTAATGATTTAAATCAATTACTAAGGCAAACACACAAGACACACATAATGAAATTAGAACACATATTAACACTCATATAATAATAATAGTGTACCATTATACTATTAAAATAAAATCATGAGAAATTGGGGTGTTACAACACCCCAACAAATACACATATGCTAAAATTTATTATAATATTACCATTATATATTAATTAGAAATTTGGAAGGTTACATACGGCAATAGCCCTTTGAGTGATAAATGAATTAATATGCAAATATGGAAATTGCGAGATTAAAATGTGGAATAGAAATATTTATAAGGTTCTGATTGATTTAATTCCGTTAAATATGTGGTATTTGATACTATTGTGATATTTGATTTCAAATGAATTTGGTGCATATGTTTGATTAGATGCGTTTATGTGAAGTGATAATAAAATATGAATGTAGTGTATGATGGAAGTTTATTTCACGATGATGTGTGATTTATGATATAAATCTATGATAAGTTTATGTGCAGATGTTTGATTGATGATAGTGATGTTGTAAATTTGTGATGAGTTTATATGATGACAATGATTATGTATGATTTATGATGTTATTAAATTGTGATGAAAATTTTGAAGTAACCCCACAGTTGATGAAATAATGATGATTCTAATTTGTGTTTGAGATGACAGTCTTAATGGAGTATCATAGGCCAACGAGGGGAGAAAATAAATATTGAGAATTTGTGAAGTGGAGATTATTTTGTTATCATATAGGTATGGCCTGACAAGCCTAGTGATTCTGGGGAAGTACAACTGAATTGAGCCTGATCGTGGCGGTCTACTGTTAGGCCTTAAGGCAAGATTGTTAGACCTTGGAGGTATTTGGGTGGGGAATTCCTAGGTGACTTGGTGTAACACCCCAAATTTTATAATAAACTATTTCAATAATGAAATATGATTTTAAATAATTAATTTGGTGTTAAAATTATTTTAGAATACATGTTATAAATTTCGTGATTAGTTTTCGTTATACGGGTGCTTTAGATGATGTGCTACTATTATGCATATTGGACTACCTGAGTAATCTAAATAACTAATATTATATTTTATATATTTTTCTAAATAGTATTTTAGTGTAATATTTTAAAGAATAAGATTTTAGAAGATTTTACGTGTATATACTTGTACCAAATTAATGTAATATTTTTTTGTACGTTTGACTGATATTAAGTATGCACGTAGTTATATTTCAATTATTTATAACTATTTTCTATTTTTAATTATTTATTTTATAAATAATTATCTCAGAATAGTAGTGATATTGTGTTTGATTTCCTTTATTTTTATATACTTGTTATGACATGGTGATTTTATATATATTTATTATGATTTAGTAATTAATATAAAGTTTTGATATTATATTTATTTATTTTTATAATTTCGACTATTCTTAAATGATGGTAATATTTTAATTTGAGTGTTTTGAGAAATAAGTATTATTATAGTGATAATTTTGAATATAAGAGTTTTGGTTACTAATGTATTTTAGAAGATTAATTATTTTATTTTATATAGTAGTAGTTTTGAAATATTAGTAATTAAATTGTGTTAAAAAAAAGTGTTAAAAAAATAACTTTCGTAATTGTTGGTTTTATTAAAATAATAATAATAATAATAATAATAATAATAATAATAATAATAATAATAATAATAAAAAGAGTAAAATGTATTTCATGGGTTAAGCCCAAGTGAAACCTAATTAAAGAATAAAAGAACAAATAGAGGAAGAGAAAGGTATGGGCACGACATGCAGCAGCTTCCAAGGAGGAATTGGAGGAAAAATAGAAGAAAATTGATACCGGTGATCGATAATTGTTTCAGAAAATTTTCTCCGTTCTCGTCCAAATTTCAGTATGTTGTTTTATTCATTTAGGTAGTCAAATAAACATACTTTCTCAGATTTTTAAGCGTCCCAATTTCTCTCTAAAATACCCGACTTCTCCGCTTGTAGAATTCGTTATTTTGCACCGTTCTTCTTCACCGTAAGTCCGATTTGAGTGAAACCAACGCCAAAACGATCGTGTGAAAAGTGGCTATATTATCCACTAATTTATTTTCTGAATTATGGTAAGATTCCTTGACCGAATTTCGAAATTAATTTTAGAGTGCCTCCTCATAATTTATTTTTAACGTTTACCCATAAACTATGGAGTTAGATCGATTGAAGGACAAAGAGTCAATGAACAAAGGCTGTTTGCTCGTGGAATCGTATTCGTGTTTGAAAGCGTCGAAATAAGGTAAGGGGTGAGAGAGCGTTTGAATTCATGAGTATAATATATTGTGAGATGAACGGGAAAACCGTATTTCCCAACGATTCATCCAGGGCTTGCTATGTACGGCAGTAGCCCTTTGAGGGATAAATTAATTAATGTGCAAATATGGAAATTGTGAGATTAAAATATAGAATAGAAAATATTTGTAAGGTGTTGATTGGTTTAATTTCTTTAAATGTGTGGTATTTGATGTTATTGTGATATTGAGTGTCGAATTAATTTTATGTATGTCTTTGATTATATGAGTTTATGTGATCTGATAATAAAAATGGATGTGTTGTGATAATTTTATGTGATGATGATGATGATGTATGAATAATAATTGTGATTTTATAAATTTGTGATAAGTTTATGTGATGAGGTACGATTGATGATAGTGATGCTCTAAAATTGTGATGAGTTATGTAATGATGATGATGTGTGATTTACAATAGTGATGTTATGAATTTGTGATGAAAATATTGAAGTAACCCCTGATGAAATAATTGTGATTCCAATTTGTGTTTGAGATGACGGTCTTAATGGAGTATCATAGGCCAACGAGGGGAGAAAATAAATATTATGAATTTGTGAAGTGGAGATTATTTTGTCATCATATAGGTAGGGCCTGACAAGCGTAGCGATTCCGGGGAAGTACAACTGAATTGAGCCTGATCGTGGCGGTCTGCTGTTGAGCCTTAAGGCAAGATTGTTAGACCTTGGAGGTATTCGGGTGGGGAATTCCTAGTTGACTTGCAGGTAGCACTCCAAATGTCGGGAGCTACCATGCAACACACGTTTACCTCGACTGTCGCGTATATGTGTCTCGGGTTGAGTTAAGGGGATCTATGAGGACAGGGCCAATTTGAATTGTCCGTCCACCGGGATGGTGGCATAGTATCATGACCTCCTAACCAAGTACTTCAGAGTTAGAATGGTACCACATTGTGAAGTAGAGTCTAAGCTCATGCATAACATTGCATTTTTGTGTGATTGGTTGTTGTGATTAATATGTATTGTGTGCGATGATAATTTCTGACATGATTTGATGTTATTGTGAGATGTATTGATTTTCCTTGATTTTGACTATATAACGTGGTGTTTTTCCTTGAAGAATGTTTGTGTAATGATACGGTTTTATGTATGATTAATTGCGTGTTCTTCTTACTTATATTATATTATTAACATGATTTCAAAACTCACCTCCTTCGTTGTTTGTGTTTGACTGGCTTGGCCCTGCGTTTGCGAAATCGCAGTTGTTACAGGTTAATGAATCTTCAAGTTCAAGTTGGGAGGAACCCGCTCTGATAGGTGATACCGGGAATAAGGGTTGCAAATTGTATTTTACTCATTTAATTTGAAACAACTTTTTGTATGAAAACCTTATAAGTACTAGTAAGTTTTTAGAATTAAATCAAGTAATTATACTTAAATCAAGCTTATTGAGATTGCACTATTTTATAGGAGTAAAGAAGTTTAAAGTGTTCCTTTTGATTTTTTAGAAACATGATATCTTAAAATAGATATAAAAGTTTTTATTTTCTTGGAAACCTATCTTCATTTATCCGCTACAAATTTCATAGAAATACGATATAAATTATTATATATATTATTTTGGGGTTTAGGGTGTCACACTTGGAGGTAGCACTCCAAATGTCGGGAGCTACCATGCAACACACGTTTACCTCGACTGTCGCGTATATGTGTCTCGGGTTGAGTTGAGGGGATCTATGAGGACAGGGCCAATTTGAATTGTCCATCCACCGGGATGGTGGCATAGTATCAAGCCTCCTAACCAAGTACTTCAGAGTTAGGAAGCTTGATACTATGTGATTGTTTTGTTGTGATTAATATGTGTCGTGTGTGATAATAATTTTTCTTAGATGATTTGATGTTATAGTGAAATGTATTGATTTTCCTTGAGTGGTTTTGACTTTATAATGTTATGTTTTTCCTTGAAGAATGTTTGTATAATGATACGGTTTATTTATGATTAATTGTGTGTTCTCCTTACTTGTATTATACTATTAACATGATTTCAAAACTCACCTCCTTCGTTGTTTGTGTTTGACTGGCTTGGCCATGCGTTTGCGAAATCGCAGTTATTAAAGGTTAATGAGTCTTGAAGTTCATGTTTGGGAGAAGCCCCACTCCGATTGGTGATACCGGGAATGAGAGTCATAAGTTGTATTTTTATTTGTTTAATTAGAAACAACGTTTTGTATGAAACCTTATAACTAGTAAATTTTTGGAATTGAATTAAGAAATTCTAGTTAAATCAAAGTTTATGGAGATTGCACTATTTTATAGGAGGAAATAGTTTAAAGTGTTCATTTTGAATTTTGAGGAATGTGATATCTCAAATTAATTATAAAAGTTTTTATTCCCTTGAAAGCATATTTGCTTTATCCGCTGCGAATTAAAGTTAAAAATTCTATTATAAATTATTATATATTATTTTGGGGTTTAGGGTGTCACATTAGTGGTATCAGAGCAGGTTTGTCCAATCAGGCCGAGTGGGTAGATTGTCGGTTCAGTGTAGTCAAATGTTAGTCGAGTCAGTTGTGTTTTCTTGTGTGTTAACTATTTTCACTATCATATTTATTTTTTTTCCGTTATACTATTGTGTTATGTGATATATGCTTTTGTATTATTATACACATTTTTGAAGCTACTAATTAACTATTTATTGTTTGCTTACTTTGATTGTGTTGTGAATTCTAAGTTCCTACCTAAGTGACTAAATAGACCATGATTTGAATCATTGACATGATTAAGTTAATTACCCATTGATTGGACTTGTGGCTTGTGTTTCTAACTTTCATTATTTGCTCTTTTGTTATAGTGGATAGGTAGAAATAATTTTTTTTTATTGCCTAGTTATAGGTTTGAAATTATTAATTTAATCGAGGTAATATTAACTATCGATTGATAGGCCTTGTCTTTTTGGTGGTAACATGATTATTAAATTTTTGATCTTACTAATGAAATCAAATTCATATTATTTATAATAATAACTCTTGAATATTAGAGGTTGGTATAACTTAGGATAAAAAAAAAGACATTTTGAAGGAGTTAAATTTGACTTATTCTGTAAAATAAAAATTAACTTTTGTTTGAATTACTCTTGATTATTTTTAAGAAATTAAATTGAGTTGAATTTTTGTTGATTTATAAAATAACAATAATTCTATACCACTGATTTTATTTAAAGTTAAAAATAGCTGAAAATTTACATCATATTTTACTATGTGTTGTTTTTAAGAAAATAAAAAAGATTTGTTGTTATATTGGTTTAGAGGGGGCTGGTGTGAATATTTGGAATATTTGTTTGAAATGATTGATTTACTGATTCTGATATTATGAACTCATTAGTAACTTGATGTTATAGTTTTAGATTTTAAGAACTCATTAGTGATTTATAATGGTACTAATAAAAAAAAAGTTCAAATGATAAAATGTCTACTAGGTGAAAAAGAGAAGAAAAAAAATAAAGTTTTTAAAAGAATTATCTCAATAATGAAACTCTTTTTGAAAAGTTATCTAGATTTTGGATTCTATGATCAATGTATTTTATTAGTAGAATATTTTTTTTTTAGTAGAATTGTAGTTGTTGTGTTATCATTGCTGAAATGTATATTTGAGTTTAATATGAGAAGGTGACATGTTGTTTGTACATCTTTTCTTGTTACATGAATTAACCTAACAAAATGGTATGCATCATGTAGATTGGTATGTGTAAGTGCATCATGTAGACTAGTTTATGTATAGAGACTAAAATTTATTCTACCAAATTTTTTCAATTATAAAATTGCAATTTTTTTTATTAGGGACCCAATTTTTAAGATTAGAATAGGCCTCTAAAATCTTTAAAATTGTTGGTGTGTTATGCTTTAGACCAATTTTGTGGCTTGATAGAAATTGGGGATGTATCTATAAGTTGCTATTTGGTAGATTTATTGTAATTCATTATCATAACCAAGTATACCTTATGCTTTGTGTCATGTGCACTATTTTAATGTATATAAATATACGATTCTTTTTGTAAGTTTTGAGAAAATAAGAAAATAAATTGGAACTATTTTGGAAGTGTTAATTAATTGGAAAATTTCCTATCTATCTATATATATAGTTTAAATTTTCTTTTAAAATATAAGTTGAAAATAATAATTTTTATAGTGATTAACTATTTAGAAATGTGTTTTTGATTATTAAAGTACGAGTGAAATTTTAAAAATCTTATAGATTTAAAAAAAATTCACGTGATTTATTTTATTTTTATTGTATTTAGAAACGTCATTTATTTTTGTTGTTTTTATTTAGACGTTATTTATTAAAAAGTAATTTAAGGAAAAGTTTTCATAATAATTTAAGTCTAGAAATCAATTTTTAGAATGATGTGTAACCTTGAAAGTAGCTTATGCACTACCTGATTCAATTTGGTTTGGCAACGTGTTGAATCTTCTAGTAAATAATTATTTATCTTATCTGCTACTTGAAAATCTCTGCTTTAGTTTGTTGTAACTTTTAAGTGATGATTAATTCAAAAGAAAATTTAGTCGTGATCAATTTGGAGCAATTAACCTTCTATGAGAGTATGTTACCTGTGTTAGAATCATCATTTGGGTTATGAGCTGAACATAAAATCTTGGTGCTAATTTTTGGATTAATTATGTGAATGTGTATATGATTATGTAGATATTAAATTGTTTGTGTTTCAAGTGTTTTAATTATTGGGAATTAGTGTAGAGGTAGAGTAGTTGAGAGCATCTAAAAGTGAAATAGTTCTATATTTCTTCAATCAGATTATTGATTATATATTGATGTAAGTGTTGTTACTACTTGTAAGTTACAAATAAATTATTGTGAATGTGTAATTAAGTGAATTTTTAACTTGAAGTAAGGAGTAGGAGTTGTGGCACCGCCTTCGCACTCCTGAACCACGTTAAAGATACTTTTAATTACCCATGTTTGAATTTGAATGACTACAGTTATGGTTACCTTAAGTAGTTGACTACATGAGTAAGATGGACTAGCTATCCCGATGACTCATCGTCAATAAAAGAGGCAACAGTAACCCGTTATTATTATTGTTAGAAATACTTGTTAATTTTATTTTTGAAATAGTTAAAAACTGTGTTCGTCTCTTATACAACTTTGAGTGATTATGAGTCTTATCTGGCATCAATGTTGAATGCTAATAATTGATTATGTGACGTGAATATTAGGTTGGTGGTGTGTACATAAATTAAATATGTTTAATCTTCTAAGTAACTTGCTGGAAATGAATAAGTGCATTGTGTGAGTATCTTATTATTTGTTCTATATTGTCTCATTTGATAAGGATCTAAAACTATTGTATGAGTTCTGTAAATGAATCTTGTGTATAAGACTTTGAAACTAATTTAGACTTTGAGTGTGTTTGAAACTATATGTGAAAATATTTGTCTTATTCCACTATGATTATTCACATTAGTTTTTAAAAAAATAAAAATAAATAAATAAATAAATAAATTAAGTGGCTGTATGTCATTGAGTTGTTATATGCATTTATGTTTGTAATTCTTGAAGGTGTGAAATATTTTAAATGTTTCTCTATATGTCTATATTTTTTAAACCTGTACAGTAATTGTTGTTAGGATTTAGACATCCTTTAAGGTGACAAAAAAATAGTAGAATATTGTGCAAGAAGTTAGTTGAACTTGAAGGCGTATTTGATATATGTGTTATTTGATTCAACTGAATGTAGTAATTGGTTGTTGACTAAATTCACACGCTTAGTTTTATCTATAAACGACACAGAAAAATTAGGACAATTGCTTCATAATTTAGTTGTTGAATATGATGTGTTTAATTGATTTATTGTGTCATGTTAGACTATCATACTAAACTGATTGATTTTTGACATATGGTGCTTAAATGAGTAGTGAATTCCTTAAAAATGTTTATAGACTAAGTTTGAATCTTGAGGGGACTTAGTTAGAATGTTAATTCGCATATTGTTCACTACAAATTTCGAGGACGAAATTTCTTTAACGAGGGGAGAATTGTAACATCCCAAATTTTATAATAAACTATTTTATTAATTAAATAGGACTTTAGATAATTAATTTGGTGCTAAAATTATTTTAGAATATATGTTAATTATTTTTATATGTGTATTTTCAATGATGTGTTAATGTTGTACATATTTGACTAAATGAGTGATGTAAATAATAAATATTATATTTTATTATTTTATATATTTTTCTAAAAATAATAGTATTTTAGTGTAAATATTTTAGAGAATAAAATTTAGGCAATTTTACGTGTATATGTGAGTTGGTAATTAATGTGATATTTTCTTGTGCGTTTGACTAATATTAAATATACACTTAATTATATTTAATTAATTCTAAATATATTTTATTTTAATTATTTATTTTATAAATAATTATCTTGGGATAGTAGTAATATTGTGTTTGATTTCCTTTATTTTTATTTACTTGTTATAACATTGTGATTTTATATATATTTATTATAATTTAGTAATTAATATAAAGTGTTGATGTTATATTTTTTTATTTTATAATTTCGACTATTGTCCAGTGATTGTAATATTTTAAGTTGAGTATTTGGAAAAATAAGTATTATTATACTGATTATTTGGAATATGAAAGTTTTGGTTATTAACGTATTTTAAAGATTAATTCCTTTATTTTATAAAATATTAGTTTTGAAATTATTAGTAATATTTTAGTAATTAAATTTTATTTAAAAATAAATAAATAAACAAAATAAAGGAGTAAAATGTGTTTTATGAGTTAGGCCCATATGCAATAGTGATACCTAATGGCATGGCAGCCAAATCGCAACAAACCCTTTTTCTCTCAAATTCACTCCTACCAATTCCTTGCCATTGGAATTGATTTCAACCTCTGTCCCACACAAAATCGGCCACTGAATCCATTTTTGGCATCAATTTTATCGATCATTGTTCTGTTTCTTCAGAAACAGCTCCGTTTCTATCCTTGGGCGAGCTGTTTTTTCCCGATTCCGATCACCACGTTTGTCGTCTCAAAAAAACTGGCATCGTTTTTGAATTTCTCTCGTCGAAACCTTCAAGAAGCACTACTCATTTGTATTTTTTGGTGAAGTTGACGTTGGACCCTTCCAGAGCTCCGACGAGTTGGTGAGACTTTTCTGCAGTTTTTTTTCTCGTCGTTTTGACTCCATTTTTGCTCCAAAAATTATTATTAATTTTTTAACATTGATTTTTATGCTACGCATAATTTATCAGTCACGTCTCGGCGATTTTGTGAACTCGCCTTTTATTCGGATTCGCTCGTTGTACGTTGTTGATCTGTAGTTACGGTTGAAAACTTCCATTGATTTATGTGTATGAGAAAGCGTCTAAATAAGGTAAGGGGTGAGAGAGCATTTGAATTCATGAGTATAATATATTGTGAGATGAACGGGAAAACCGTATTTTCCAACGATTCATCCGAGGCTCGCTACGTACGGCAGTATCCCTTTGAGTGATAAATGAATTAATATGCAAATATGGAAATTGTGAGATTAAAATGTGGAATAGAAATATTTATAAGGTGTTGATTGATTTCATTCCATTAAATGTGTGGTATTTGATACTATTGATATTTGATTTCAAATGAATTTGGTGCATATGTTTGATTAGATGAGTTTATGTGAAGTGATAATAAAATATGAATGCGGTGTATGATGTAAGTTTATTTGATGATGATGTGTGATTTATGATATACATCTATGATAAGTTTATGTGCAAATGTTTGATTGATGATAGTGATGTTGTAAATTTGTGATGAGTTTATATGATGACAATGATTACGTATGATTTACGATGTTATTAAATTGTGATGAGAATATTGAAGTAATCCCATAGTTGATGAAATAATGATGATTCTAATTTGTGTTTGAGATGACGGTCTTAATGGAGTATCATAGGCCAACGAGGGGAGAAAATAAATATTGAGAATTTGTGAAGTGGAGATTATTTTGTCATCATATAGGTAGGGCCTGACAAGCCTAGTGATTCCAGGGAAGTACAACTGAATTGAGCCTGATCGTGGCGGTCTACTGTTGAGCCTTAAGGCAAGATTGTTAGACCTTGGAGGTATTCGGGTGGGGAATTCCTAGGTGACTTGGAGGTAGCACTCCAAATGTTGGGAGCTACCATGCAACACACGTTTACCTCGACTGTCGCGTATATGTTCTCGAGTTGTGTTGAGGGGATATATGAGGACAGGGCCAATTTTAATTGTCCGTCCACTGAGATGGTGACATAGTATCAAGCCTCCTAACGAAGTACTTCAGAGTTAGAATGGTACCACATTGTGAAGTAGAGTCTAAGCTCATGCATAGCATTGCATTTTCTTGTGATTGTTTTGTTGTGATTAATATGTGTCGTGTGTGATAATAATTTTTCTTAGATGATTTGATGTTATAGTGAAATGTATTGATTTTCCTTGAGTGGTTTTGACTTTATAATGGTATGTTTTTCCTTGAAGAATGTTTGTATAATGATACGGTTTATTTATGATTAATTGTGTGTTCTCCTTACTTGTATTATACTATTAACATGATTTCAAAACTCACTTCCTTCGTTGTTTGTGTTTGATTGGCTTGCCCATGCGTTTGCGAAATCGCAGTTATTACAGATTAATGAGTCTTGAAGTTCAAGTTTGGGAGAAACCCTACTCTGATAGGTGATACCAGGAATGAGAGTCATAAGTTGTATTTTTATGTTTAATTAGAAACAAATTTTTGTATGAAACCTTATAACTAGTAAATTTTTGGAATTAAATTAAGAAATTCTAGTTAAATCAAAGTTTATGGAGATTGCACTATTTTATAGGAGGAAAAAGTTTAAAGTGTCCATTTTGAATTATGAGGAATGTGATATCTCAAATTAATTATAAAAGCTTTTATTCCCTTGAAAACATATTTGCTTTATCCGCTGCGAATTAAAGTTAAAAAATTATATTATAAATTATTATATGTTATTTTGGGGTTTAGGGTATCATAGTGAACCAGGATAAATCTATGATACTGTTCATATTTTGTTAAGATTGATTTCGCAAATCCTTCAGATGAAACTTCCTTCTTATTGCTTGCTTTTATCTAGGCGGGAACATAGTGTTGGACCGATTCTTGAACTTTCACAAGTAGGAATATGACAAGTCCAATTCAGTATTTTGTCTATTATCAAATCTAAATCATATCTTTGCAAATAATAAATGTATCTTCTTGTAAACAATTCTTGATTATATCTTCGTGTAAATAATTCATATCTTCTTGTGATAAATCTTCATAAAATTTTCTTGTAAATAATTCATATCTTATTTTAGATAAATCTTGATCAAATCTTCTTGTAAATAATTCGTATTTTCTTTTAGATGAATCTTGATGAAATCTTCTTGTAAACTTGGTCAAATATTTTATTCAATTATAAATCTGAATCAAATCTTAATTTAGATTGTCTTCAAAAACTGGAATCTTCTTTCATTCTATGTGAAGTCAAATATATTGTTCTCATAAAATAATTTTGTTAACATCAAAACTCTAAATATAAAATGACCTTGGTTCCAACAGCTCCAAGGTTTGTAGTTAGGTCAATCCCTAGACTTTGAGTTAAAGAAGCCGCTTCTGTTGTTGACATATTTATAGAGAAAAAATACCTTGGGTTTCTGCATGTTGATCTTTTGGCCAGAATGACGGCAAAAGTTTACCAAAATGGATTTAATGAGCTGAATTTGTTCCATACTAGCCTTATCAACCGAAACAATATCATAAACAAAGAATATGTGTGAGATGTGGGGTCCCCCATCCCTACGAAAATGAAGAGATTGTCATTGGCCATTTGTAACCGAATCTTTAATTCTATGCCTCAACTCTCCAGAGCCAGCACAAAGAAATCAAGGAAGATATGGTCCTTTTATCTAAGCCCTCCAAAAGTACCAAAGGAATTAGTTTAAGCACCATTTCAATTGATAGTCATAGATTCTTGGGTGAGACAATGATGAATAATATTCTTTAGTATCAAAGGAAATCCTAACATGTGAAGAGATTCTATGATAATTTTCCATTTAAGTCTATTATAGGCTTATTCTGACTTTCTACGATTCGATTCCCTTACCATAATGTCGCTTTTGTTGTTGTTGCTGTTGTTGTTTGTGTTGTTGAAAACATTACGAAGCCTTGTGATTTCTCTCTCAAGAACTTCCTGCTCCACTGTATTATTTATATGGGCCATCCATCCACCATACACAATCAAAATAACTTATAAATTAGTAAATGTTTGAGCAATTAAGGGACATATAATATAATTAAGAATAGTTAGTACTCACAACATTTGGTGAGGTGCTCTTGGGATAAACTGTCAAATTTCAAAATTCATCAATGCTCATCAATACCTGTAAAGATTGGATACCTCTAAAGATTTCAACATATTGAACTTTCCTGGCCTAATTTTGTTGATCTCAATGCATGCATTAATCATTATAATAATATTTTGTTTAGATGAGCTGAACTTTCTTGATCGAATTTTGTTCAGATTGAGTTTGTAAGTTCGTCAGATTGATACTGTTTGTATTTTGTTAAGATTGAGTTTGTAAATTTTTCAAATGAAATTTCTTTCCTATTTCTTTCTTTGATATGAGCAAGAACAAAGTGTTGGACCGGTTCTTGAAATTTCACAAGTAGGAATATGACTAAGTCCAATTCAGTATTTTGTCTTTTGTCAAAATTTGAATCTTATCTTTGCAAATAATAAATGTATCTTCTTGTGAGTGTTTCCTCTTGTAATTCGGAATTCGGATTTTTTTCCAACACAAAAGTTGTAGCTCTGATTTTTAGCTTTCCAACGACTGCTCGCATGCCTCAATCGGATATCCAGAGCTCAAGTTATGGCCTACAGAGCGAGCATGGGTTAAAATGCAAATAATAAAATTGTAATTCAATTTCAACCCAAAGTTTAGAAACAAGCTAAAAAATTATTCTAAGCTATAAAGTGATTTTAAAAATACCAAAACAAAAGGATAGAAACATGTGCCCAAGTGCTATGATCAACCCTCCCTATATGGTGACAAAATAATCTTCACTTCACAAGTCTCTAACATCTAGTTCATACTTATTCGATGATCGCAACTCGACAGTTCTTAGTTTGAATTCACAATATTCATCAAAATTTACGTTTATTTAAATATCATTTATTCCACAATAGTCATCAAAGTTTACATCATTATATATATCAGTCAATCTCAATCAAATCCCAACATTTGGACCACACCACTCAAAATGAACAGTCTAGTTCTATCAATCATAAAATAGGAGAACAAACGAGTGGTGCATTCAAGTAAAATAATAATTTTATTCAAGTAAACATGAGCACTCACATACACATCATCCATACCATACAGCTAGCAGATGATTTCATAAAATCAAATATCATGCAATTTTGAAACAAATTAATTCGCAGCAATTTTATAGGTCTCTAAATCACATTTTAGTCCTCACCGTTAGCATTCATATGTTATTACTATATTATTATTAGTCAATAGAGCTCAACCGTACGTAGTTAGCTCCGAATGAATCTTTGGGAATTACGGCATTCCTGTTCACCCCACGTTATATTATATTCATAAAATTGAATCTCCTCTCACCCTTTACCTTGATTGAAGATTTCACAAAAGAAATAAAGCAACACAACAACCAAATTCAATAACCCAAAAATATATTTAATATTTTTAAAACATACATATTAATATAATCAAATTTTTTTCTACAACCAAACAGAGTAAAAAAAAATGTAACATATACGTATACATAATTTTGACTTTTAAAAAGGTAAACTATACATATCACGTGAAATGCGACTAATAATATTTAATTACAACTTATTAGTTACTATGCACAATTTTAGATTGTAATTAAAATAAACTAACCCATTGGAAAATTAGACTCCATAATATATAATAAAATTGCAATGTGTATATAAAGGAGGATTTAAACCCACAACACTCAGAATTGCCTAAAAAGAATCTATATTATATAAGATTTTAATATCAATAGATTTAGATATTTAGTTGAATTTATCAAATTAATTTCAGTATAAAGTAACAATTCTGCTACTTGTAAAAACACAAGGAACAATTTTGCTACTTTAGAGACAAAGTTTATGAATTTCGTTCAAAACACATTAATCTTATGATCAAAATTTCATTTTATAAATAATTGATATTCAAACAAAATATAATTTAAAATTAAAAAAATATTATTTTAATTTTAATCATGATGGAGAAAAATCAACTAAAAATAGGAAATGGTGATAAATTAGAAGATCGGAAAACAAAACCGAAATAACAATGGGATAGACGGTAGGTGTTCGACAACAATTTAAGAATATGAGAAACTAACCGGAGAAAATGAAAGGTCTTGTAAAGAAGATAGTTGATAGTTTATTGGTGAACTATCTTATACTCAAGTAAAGTTAAGGATTTAATTAAGTTAAAAATATTAAATGACATAAAAAGATATTCATAACTCATAATAAATTTTATATCAATTAATGTTTAAAATATTTTTAAAGTTAGTAATTTAAAATTTATTTTTTATCAAATTGATATATTTTATTTATTTATTTAAATAGCTTATTTATTTTAAATTTTAATAAATAAATGATTTTAAATTATTAATTATCAAATGTTATTTATTTAATGATAATAGAAAAAACTAAATTAAATGAAGGGTATTTGGGATATACTATTATTAAAAAGGAGAGAAGTTGTTGATTTTTATTTCTATTTCATTCTGAAAAATATACGCTAATTTTATTTATATTTTATTTTAGAAGAGTATATACAAAAGAAAGAAGGTAAAATTAATAAATATGATAACCAAATTTTTTTTATTGAATCGATGACATATATATTTCATTTATTGAATCAATGATATATATTTTTGTTTATTGAATCGATGATATATATATATATATATTTGGTTTGTAGACGACATGATAAATACGACTATAAACTTACACATACAAATGTAAAGTTTTTGGTTTGAACCTGGTCTAAGATAAGTGTATTTTTTTTTATAAAACTAACCCCCAAAAGAGGTATGGCAAGTATAGGGTGGGAGGTTTTGTAAAAAAACAAAAGTTAAATAATCAAAATATGCATATGTGATTTATCTTTTGTTAAAAAAATAAAAATTTCGGTACCAGATGTTCTAAACATGCATGCCAAAATCATTCAAAATTCAGACAATAGACATGAACTAAATTAGAAGCAGAGACCAAAATAGTTGACGGAAATATTTGAGCGACTATTGTTTAAAAAAAATGTAGAGAGACTAAAATCGAAATATGGTAAATTTATAGGGATACAAAACTTATTTAACCCAAAAAAGAACAGAGTGGGAGATGCGGAAGCATTTGACGATTTCACACAGATTAAGAATATATGATAAATAAAAGAGAAAACAGAATAATTTTACTAAACTATCTTTATAAACCATTGATTGATAACAATTATTATAATTGCATAATAAAGAGATAGTAAATTGAGACCGATGTATATAGTATTAATTAAAGGATAAAATTTATAAAAAGAAATGAAAGTTATATTAGAAACCAAAAACGACAATTATTTTGGTACAATTTTTTCTCTCACATGCGACAATTATTATAGGACGGATGAGGTATATAATAAGTAATAAATTCTCTCTCCGTCCTACAATGAAAGATCCATTAAAAAAAATCAAAAATGAATTACTCTTTTAATTTTTAATGTACTTTTTTCAATTATACCTTTTAGTTAATATTACTTACTTTCAAAATATATTTTCTATTATGCATTTATTGTGACACCCTAAACTAATAGATATAATAATTGATATCATATTTCTATAAAATTTGCAGCGGATAAATAAAAACTCTTCCAAAGGAAAAAGAAACTTATGTGGGTTATTTAGAATATCACGTTTCTCAAAATATAATCGGAACACGTTAAACTTTTTTCCTTCTATAAAATAGTACAATCTCCATAAGCTTGATTTAAGTATGATTACTTAATTTCATTCTAAAAACTTATTAGTACTTACAAGGTTTTCATACAAAAAGTCATTTCAAATCAAATAAGTAAAATACAAATTACAACCCTTATTCCCGATATCACCTATCAGAGCGGGGTTTCTCCCAAACTTGAATTTCAAGACTCATTAACATGTAACAACTGCGATTTCACAAACGCAGGGCCCAGCCAGTCAAACACGAACAACGAAGGAGGTGAGTTTTGAAATCATGTTAATAGTATAATATAAGTAAGAAGAATATGCAATTAATCATAAATAAACCGTATCATAATCACATTACAACATATCAAAATTTTTAAGCAAATAGTACCATATTATAACAATAAAGTCACTCAAGTAAAATAATTATCTCATTATAATATGCATTAAATCATCTAAGAGAAATTATTATTACTTTTGAAACATATCAATCACAATAAAACAATCACAAAGAAATGTAATGTTATGCATGAGTTTAGACTCTACTTCACAATGTGGTACCGTTCTAACTCTGAAGTACTTGGTTAGGAGGCTTGATACTATGCCACCATCCCGGTGGACGGACAATTCAAATTGGCCTTGTCATCATAGATCCCCTCAACTCAACCCGAGACACGTATATGAGACAGTCGAGGTAAACGTGTGTTGCATGGTAGCGCCGGACATTTGGAGTGCTACCTCCAAGTCACCTAGGAATTCCCCATCCGAATACCTCCAAGGTCTAACAATCTTGCTTGAAGGCTCAACAGTATACCACCACGATCAAGCTCATTCAGTTGCACTTCCTCGGAATCACTAGGCTTGTCAGGCCCTACCTATATGATGACAAAACAATTTCCACTTCAAAAATTCTCAATATCTATTTTCTCCCCTCGTTGGCCTATGATACTCCATTAAGACTGTCATCTCAAACACAAATTGGAATCATCATTATTTCATCAATTATGGGGTACTTCAATATTCTCATCACAATCATCAATAAAAGGTCGTCATTGTCATCACATAAACATATATCATACAATGCATCCATCTTTTATTATCACATCACATAAATTCTTCCAATCAAACATATGCACAAAATTTCATTTGACATACAACATCACAATAATATCAAATACCACACAATAACATTTCTATTTAACATTTTAATCTCACAATCCTCATATTTTCACATTAACTAATTTATCTCTCAAAGGGCTATTGCTGTACGTAGCGAGCCCGAGATGAATTGTTGGAAAATAAGGTTTTCCCGTTCATCTCACAGTATATTATACCCATGAATTCAAACGCTCTCTCACCCGTTACCTTATTTCGATGCTTTTGCACACGAATACGATTCCACGAGCAAACAACCTTTGTTCTTTGACTCTTTGTCCTTCAATCGATATAACTCGACAGATTATGGGTAAACATCAAAATTAAATTATGAGAACACACTCTAAAAAATAATCAGTGGATACTATAGTCACTTTTCACACGATTGTTTTGGCGTTGGTTTACTCAAATCGGACTTACGGTGAAGAAGAACGGTGCAAAATAATGAATTCCACAAACGGAGAAGTCGGGTATTTTACAGAGAAATTGAGATGGTTAAAAATCTTAGAAAATGGGTTTTTTCGACTAACTAAATGAGTTAAACAACATACTGAAATTAGGATGAAAACGGAGAAAGTTATTTAAAACAATTATCGATCACAGGTGCCAAAAGATAGACTAGTTGTTATGTTTCTTTTACGGCGGCGGCTCCAGTTCATCTCCCTTTCTATTCTTTTATTTTATTTTAATTTATTAACACAATTAGGGTTCACATGGTCCAAGCCCATTGGTTCCCTTATTTATTTTATGTTTTACTATTATTATTTTTATTTTGCTAAACAAAATTTATAGTTACTTAATCTCACTTTTAATACTCCTCCAAACATCATTTAATTTTTAAAATATTACTAATATTTCATAACTAATATATGATAAATTAAAGTAATTAAAATAATTAACCTTTTAAAAAATACGTATTACTAACAATTGAAACTCTCCTATTCAAAATAATCACTATAATTAAACCTCTTTTTCAAAACACTCACATTAAAATATTATCATCATTAGAGAATAGTCAAAATAAATAAATAAATAAATATAACATCAACACTTTATATTAATTACTAAATCATAATAAAATTATATAAAATCACAATTCCATAACAAGTATATCAAAATAAAGGAAATCAAACACAATGTAACTACTATCCCAAGATGATTATTTTATAAAATAAATAACTAAAAATAGAAAATAGTTAGAAATAATTAAAATATAACTATATGCACACTTAATATCAGTCAAACGCACATAAAAACATCACATTAATTATTTACGCACATATACATGTAAAATCGCCTAAAATCTTATTCTTTAAAATATTACACTAAAATACTATTATTTTTAGAAAAATATATAAAATAATAAAATATAATATTTTTTTTTTATATCCCTCATTTAGTCAAATATCTACAAGATTAACACATCATAGAAAATACACATAAAGAAAATTAATCCTAAAATTAATCAACATATATTCTAAAATAATTTTAACACCAAATTAATTATTTAAAATCTTATTTTATTAATAAAATAGTTTATTATAAAATTTGGGGTGTTACATTTATGGTATTGATATTGCTTAATACGTAATAAAGATAATTTTAAAAACAAAATTAATCAGATAAATGTATTTTTTTTTTTATAAAACTAACCCGGAAAAGTGGTATGGCAAGTATAGGGTGGGAGAATTTGTAAATAAAAAGTTAAATAATTGACATATGCATATGTGATTTATCTTTTGTTAAAATATTCTAAATTTTGGTATCAAATGTTCTTATTATGTCCTAAACATTCATGTCAAAATCATTCAAAATTCAGACAATAAACATGAATTAAATTAGAAGCAGAGACTAAAATAGTTGACGAAAATATTTGAGCGACTATTGTTTAATAAACATTTAGAGAGACTAAAAATGAAATATGGTAAATTTATAGGGATACAAAACTTATTTAACCCAAAAAAGAATAGAGTGGGAGACGTGGAAGCATTTGGCAATCAAATAAGTGACTCTGAGGCAGTAGCTAATAGATTCACAGTCAACTACCACTATCTATAAATAGGAAGGTATTTCTTTCTCTAACACTCACATTTTTCCTTATAGTAAAAATCCTAATAGTAATTTGACAATTAAACCTTACCATAATCGAGAAATTTTGAAAACTCGAGAACTCCGACAAATAAAATTCCCTCATCCAGTATACATCAAAGAACCGAAACACACTAATCCCAAACGAAACTTTCTCATGTGGCTCCTAACCCAGACAACTGTCAAGACATCAATCACCTTTGGAGCCAACGAGGTACTTCGCTTAAGTAAACAATGTACAAAGTCATCGTTCAAGTACGTCACAAACTTTGAAGTGATACTAACACATACATGGCGCTCGTTTACAAAATCTTTGAACATGTCTCCCGCACGTGTTTTGAATATTTGTTTCATTGCTAATATTAGAAACAAATTGAAACTTCCAAAAGGAATTTATGGGAATGGGTTTGTTCTCGTGTCTGCTGAGAGCACAATGAAGGATTTAGTGAAATCTAATAACCTAGATCACTGTATAAAATGCGTACAACAAGCCAAGAGTTATGTGGATGATGAGGAGTACATTAAGTCAACGATTGATTTGTTGAAGGACAAAACGTTAATTGTTAATGAATCCACAAACCTTTTTGTATCACAATTAAATATATTAGGGATTCAAAATTTGGATTTTGGAGAAGGGAAGCCTTTGCATGTGAACACTTTTGATAGTGATTTCAATTGCTTATTTTATCCGGTAATTGGAGATCCTAATACTGTTAGAGTGATTCATTCATGTCCCAGGAATTTGGTGGACAAATATCATCATTATATGATGGAGATAGAGAGTTAGGAAGAAGATGAATAAGATGATGGTGTGGTTAATTAACACTAATAATTTAGTATCTCAATAATAATAATTAATATTTAGTGAAATCTATCTCGTCGGAGCATATTCATTCTTTAATACTTTATTTTGTTTTAAAAAGAGAAAAGGAAAGAAAATGATAGAAAGAGTACTAAAAATTTTCCATAGTGGAACACCTTTATTTGATGGGAGGAAAAACAATTTCAAGTTGGTCAACATGAAAATTGGTTTTATGCTCACCCAAGCATAAACTTGTTTTATAGTCAGTTTTAGGCATAGCAACGGGGCTGAGCGGAGACGGTTTTAAATATTGTCAACCCTGCACCTGCAACTCCAATACCACCCCTGTCCCCGTCCCTGCATTTGGAGGATGACTTTTTAACATCCACATCCAACGGGGACGGATTTTCCTGTCTCATCCCCGCCCCCACTCCAAAAACTAGTATCTTTTATATAAAACAAAAGTGACTTTTGTTTTTGAATTTATTTATTCATAGTATCAAATTAAAATCAATAACTAGACTAAATAGTAGCATTCAACGCAAGTTCTAAAATTCCAATAATCAAAATAATAAAGTTACAATATCTCAAAATTAGTTTAAATTTCCTACAAATCACAATATTTTCATAATCTTCAAGCTCTTTAGAAGTGAAAATATCAATTCGAACAAAAGTTCCAAATTAAAAAATGAACTAATCCATCAAAATAACAAAAAAGTTTCAAATAAGCATTTTCTAACGACCATCTTCATCTTCAAGGCAGGAGTTGGAAACTGAAGTAACACCATTGATCAACAATTCAACTATATTGAAAAATAAAAGTTAAATATTAACATTTAACATGAACAATTCAAATCAAAGACTGTAGAGAATAGAATACCTTCATCATCAAACTCCTTTTCATTGTGTAAAATAGCATTTTCATTGTCCACTTTAGAATTCAAATCACCTTTCAATATCAATATAGTATAATATAAACAATGATAATTTAAGATATACAAAACTATTAGCTATTTCAAAGATATTTGTAACACCCCAGATTTTTAATCCAAAGCGTTACTTAAAAATATATTGATTTGAAAGATTTACGACAAATTTTTCTTTTTTTTATCTAACTACCTAACATTTACTCATGCAAAGAATTAGTAACAACCACGTTTATTTAATTTTATTAAGAAAATGTTTATTCAAGGCTATAACAAGAAAAACAATAATTCCTAATGGAAGGGAACCCGCTTCCGCATTTCTAGAATCCTAGTGCATTTTAAAAGTTGATTAAAAACAAACTTAGAAGTATCGCGACAATCCTATCATTACAAAATTATATTGAAAACCCATTTTTATCCCCCGTTTGTCGCACGGTAATACTCATCAACTACTCTTGAATCTCCTCGAACTCATCAGTACCTAAAATGTTGTTGTAAGGGTCAGTTTTATCCATCATCCACATCAAACCAAAGTTAAACATACAGAAGAATAACACAAATTATATAAAAGTAAAAACTTCCAATTTAAAAGAAAAATACACAAACCAATAAATTGCATAACAAAAATATATACATGATGCATGCTCCTAAAACTATATGATCCGGATATACCTGCCACTAAGGCAACTTCCACACAGAAAATTCACCCATACCAATGGGGAAAACCTGCCACTAAGGCAACTTCCACGAAGATGCATATGCCATGACATGATATGATGATATATTATCAAAGAGATATATTTCCACACAGCCCACTAAGAATCATGTCATAAGCATTCAAATCACTTTTCAAAATCATCATCTTATTCACATATCACTAAGATCACATATCCATGAACAAATAATCATGAAAATCATAACTTCCACCACATACACACAAAAATCAAGACTTGGTATCATACACACCATAAAAATTAACACGTTAACATATATAACAACAAGATTAAACTCCAACTCATACATCATCATAAAACTTTGTCACATATAACATATAAATTCAACTCTTCCTTCATATTCATTATAAAAATTAAAACTTTATTATATATAACATAAAATTCATACTTTACTTCATATTCGCCATAAAAATCAAAACTTCATCACATATAACATCAAAATTCATACTTTACTTCCAAAAATCATATATTATATAATAAACTTAACACAAAGGATTGGGGGTTTCATTATTTTAATTCATTAGTCTACATATTATTCCTTTCAAAAAGCAAGCAATCACAATTATTAATTTCATGCCATCCAACCAACGGTCTAACTTTAATTTGTGTGGGGAAAAGCCCTTACCTTGGCCGCTTTTCTTCCTAGTACAAATCTCTAAGCCCCACGAAGTTGTTCACAAGGAAAAGAAGTTCCAAGCTTTTGATGCACGAAGAGAAAAAAGAGGTGATGGTGATGGTTACTAGAATTTTGGCATTCTTTACATAATCTTGTTTGTAAAGGGTTTGTGAAATAGGGTTTGTGATGGTAGCTAGGGTTTCAGTATTCCTTCCTATTTAAAGAGAACATTATTGGGTAGATAGTGTTGGGCCTGAATAAGGAATAGAAGAGAGAAAATATTATTATAATTCTTATTATTATTATTATTATTATTATTATTATTATTATTATTATTATTATTATTATTATTATTATTATTATTATTATTATTATTATTATTATTATTATTATTATTATTATTATTATTATTATTAGTTAACCTTCATCAATAACAAGGCATAAACTCCCAGCCCAACTTCCTACTCATTCAAATGGGCCGTGTGATACCGAGCCACAACCCTTAGCCCAAATTCTTCTTGCCTTAGAAATAAAAATACATCTACTAAATAATTCTTACTAAAAACTTTACTACAATAAGGCAAACAAGGCGAATAATTACCACACCTAATTTAATATTGGAAAATATATTTATAGATCCAAATTATTTTAATTAATAATTTTAGAGGATGTTACAATATTCAAATTTAAATGAATAATTTAAAATAAATACTAGTCTTCTCAGTACTTCATAACCAACTTCTAGCACACATCAAGGCATCTAAAGTAGTCCAATGAAGTTGGCTTCGATGAGGACTTAAGATATGTCCGCTGGTACTGAATGCACATTCAAAAGCTATAGTTGAAACATAAATTGTCAATACATCTTTTGCAATAGCTTGAAGTTTTGGATACTTAACACCATTCAACTTCCAACACAACAAAATATCAAAATATGGACTTCTTGGAAAAAACTCCTCTAAATAAACATCCAACTTAGTTTTGACAAATGAATTTCTAGCTCTTTTTTTTTCCTGACTTACAAATCATAGTCTCCTAAACCATCATCCTCAACATTACTAATGTGGGCATCCAACATTTGAGAATCACAACTAGAAGCATTATTCATTTTAAATTAATATTCATAAAGTAAATCATAACACAACTATCGGATCGACATAACACGGTAATTAGCATCATTTCCATACAACTTAACATAATAATATTCAAGCAACTCTATTTTGTATCTAGAATCCAAAACAATAGCAACATTTGGCACATAATGCTACTACAAAAATAATATATGGCCTACTTGCTATTAAGTATAGTAATGAACCTATCATTCCTCTATGTTCCTTTTCATAAATGAATTTTCCTTGTTCATATTTGTCCAAACTTGGTGATGAATGCATGGGATTCCATTTTCATATATTTTGATTTGCAAGGCAAGAAAATCTCTCAATTCTCCCATCATACTCATTTCAAATTCACTTTGCATGAGGTTTGAAAATTCCTCACATTTTTTCATTTGTTGATCCAAAGATGATGTCGTCAACATATACTTGAACAATTAGCAAATCATTTTTATCAATTTTTCTAAAAAGTGTAGTATCAATTTTCCCTCTGGAAAAACATTTTTTGATTAAGAAGGAACTTAGTCTTTCATACAAGATTCTAGGTGAAGTAGCAATGTCAATCACAAGAAAGGAGAGGTTAGAATTGCGATCCTTTTAAAATTTTGATTCCTGTGGTGAATTTAAATTAACTCAAGAATGATCTTAGTTTGATAAACAATAAAAGGAGAACATTCTTTGTTAATAATATAACAATACAAACACCACGATGTGATCAGTGCTAAGTGAGTGATAAATAAATGGAAATAAGGAAAAGAAAGATCACACACAAAAAGTATATTGGTTCACCCAACTCGGGCTAGTCCAATCCTCACAACCGTGAGATTCTCACTAAGTGTTCAAAATGGAGAACGTTCTTGGTTTTTACACCACCAGTCCAAATCAACCATGATTTGTTACACAACAATATCTTGCAACCCATAAAGGATTTTTACAATCACCTTTCAGCCTTGAAAGGATTTTTGCAATCACCTACCAGCCTTGAAAGGATTTTTACAAACAGACTCGATCTATCATAAAAGATAGACTTGAGTTACAAATGATGTGTATGATAAAAGTGTTTGGGATCTTGAAACTTCTCAACACTTGTTTGAGATAAATGAAAGAAAAACTCAGTAAATAATGATCTAAAGATATAGTGAAGAGAGCTGGAGTTTGCTTGAAGAGTTTGTGACTTGTTATTACTTAAACAAGTGTTGGTAGATTTGTAGATTGAACTCTTGCCTTCATCTTCCAATTGATTGTCAATTTATAGATGATAAAAGGCTTTGTATATTCATTTTAAAATGAATATAGCTGTTGGACACATTTCCCAATTGTCAGATATATTTTAGAACAATTAAACATGTGTTTATATTGTTGTTCATAAACGACGAACGTTCTTCATTTTTGTTTTTTGGTAACAGCTGAACTTTAGAACTTTTGACAGCTGTTTCTATGTCATGCTTCTCTGTACTTGCATCAGTGATGCAATACTTTATTTGTTCAAGATGTATCTATGTCCTTGTTGACAACTCATCAATTTGGAGATCAATCTTGAGGCTGTTTTTCTCCTTTCGGCATTCAACTCGAGTTATAGGCTTGACCATTAATTTGAACAGTCTTGATACTCTTTAATATGTGGTTTAGACTGTAGAAAATTATCTATTTTAATTATGCCTTTAAAAGAGAATAACTAGAAGGTTCTTTTGTAAAACAAGAACATTCTACGTTTCTGTTTTGTATAAGTGCTGGATTTTGACAGTTGTTGTGTGTTAGTCCTTTGTCTTAGAAACGTATGTGCTTTCTGCAAAAAGGTGCAGCAGTAGTGTCCTTGCTATCATGGCTATCCTTGCTCATAGCTCTTTAATTTGGAGATTGATCTTAATGTTTTGCTTTGCCTTTGTTGATCCTCTTTAATCGAATCTATCCAAAACAATCTTGTGTAGATAATTAAATTCCTCTGTAATGAATACTGATGATTTGTAGTATAGATAGATGAACTTGCGTAGCCCAGATTGATCTTAAATTACATCAGATTTTGTTCGTTGTAAACTAGAACGTTCTTGGATTAAAGTTGTGAAAACAAGAATGTTCTTCGTTTTCTATTTTGAGTGATTTGCTGGATTTTGAACTTCTGACAGCTGTTGCGTGCCAAACTTTTCTGTTCTGTACCTGTGTCAGTGATGCAATGACTTTATCATTTTAATCCAGGACGTACTTGCTTATCTTAGCCATCAATCTGCCTTAAAGCAAGAATGTTCTTGTATGAACATTCTTTGTTTTCTGCTTTGAACAATGTTGAACTGTAAGTTCTTTGTCAGCCATCTTTGACAGTGATTCATGGTGCTTTTATCACTTGTGTATATATCTCGGAGATAAGCTTGAAGAAGTATACACTTCAAGATCGTTCTTCAATCTTGCCAAACAAACTGGAAAATGATCTTTCTTGAATATGGAGAATAATCTTGCTTGATTCATCATGAGCCATAGCTTTTATCCTTTTGATTTTGGAGTAATTATTTTGCTGAAATGAACCCTGTATTTTCCTTGGAGAATACTGGTAACATGATTGTAAAATCCAGGGGCAATTCTTTCTTTAACAAAGGAGATCATTTGTTCTTGTTAATTCAAAACTGTGGAGAACGTTCTTCGTTTTCCAGACTTCTGTCAAGAACGGTCTCCGTTCTGTTTGTGTATTTTTGCTTCCTTTTGAATATGATCTTGTCATCAATTTTTATGCACATTGATGAAGTGAATGGCTTCTTGCTTGTTCACTAATGCAATTCATTTTCCTTAAATAAAACTCAAGTGCAATCATTAGTAGATCACCATTCATAAAACTTAATCATTTATTTCATAAGGTTTGTTGTCATTAAAACATACATCGAAAAGGTTTTTTCCTCAACAATCGCCCCCTTTTTGATGATGACAAAACTTTTGAATAAATCATAAGTTTTATGGATGGATATAAATAAAATGCAAGAATGTTCATAGATATGTAATTAAACTCCCCCCAAACACATGCAAGAGTTTAATTCTTATCATTCAAATTAAACTCCCCCTAAACACATGCAAGAGTTTAATTCTTATCATTCTAATTAAACTCCCCCTAAACATATTCAAGAGGTCAATTCATAACACTCTTTATTAATTACTTCCGTCATATATTTCTCTCCCCCTTTTGGCATATATCAAAAAGGTTGGGGAATAAAATTGAAGTAAAAATGTAGGGAGCAATAGCATGAGTATACTTCACATAGAAATCATGTGGTTGATCAATGCATTCATATATCAAACTTGCAAGTTTGCATTTAACATCAAGGAACATAGCATGTATGATGATTAAAAATCATTTTAGTCAATATTCCAAGATTTGGATAATGAATATATATTCTTCTCATTTTAACACACTTGAAAATATTTCAATGATTATATATTCTTCTCATTTTTAGAAAAACAAAATGAGTTGACTTCAGTATTAAGGAAAAAAAATATTTTCTAAAAACTCCCCCTGAATATTATGAAATTAATATCCTTTAATAATTCAAAGTTCCATAAAAACAAGTAAAATGTCTCTTTGCTCTTTATCCTCTTTCACAAGAGGCAACATTTTGATTTGAACATGATCATGTTTACTGTTATAAATAGATCCATCTTTCATATTTAAAACTACAGAGAATGAGTGCATACATCATGTCAAATATAATCTCTCTTTACAAAACATTCTTATGCTAATAATGTTTGTATTTTTCAAAAACTAATTTTTTAAATGGATCAAAGTTATGCCAAGAGATTTGCTCACATTAAAAAATTGTTTTATCTCAACAATGAGGCACATGTTCAAGGTTACTTTCATTAGTAAGTGTGTATGAGATTTTTGATTGTTTCTATTTCTATCTATCATGCTTAAAATATATTTAAACATTTGAGATCAATTTTCACAAAAGAAATAAGCAACAAATAAGAATCAATTGCAAAGACATATATTAATATGCCTCAAAATGCTCAAATATGAATTTTTGACTTCATGCCATAATCTTTTAGTTTTGAGTTTTAAAGCAACAAGAGACACAAATCATTTTCATGAAGACCAAACATATATTCTCTTGTTGAAATCCTTCAAAAGTAAATCCTAAACAAGGATATATATTTAAAATATGTTGAAGAAGGATCTTTTTCAAAAACCACATTATAGACTCAATTATTTTTTTAAAAGCCATATTCAAAAAATTATACTCAATCATCAAGGAATGTATAGACTACTCAATATATGCAAAAAATTTGAGAACATGATACAAAATTCTTTCAAAGACATAAATAGGTGAATTTGTAGAAAATTATGTTAATTCATTTAACATGCTAATTTGAACTGATGATAAGGATTGAGTTCCATGAATGAACTAAATATTAACCATTATTAGGATATACCTTGATAAGATCCAAAGCAGCACTTGAATCAGACAAGTGGACATTGTGAACATATGTTGTTAAGAAACAAAGATTGTTCCTGCTTGTTCATCAGAACATTCTTCGATCCTGTTTTGGAAAGCATCATCATTTAAGTCCAAATTATGTCTGGCATGCACTGTATTCATGCAATATTGCTCCTGGGCATTCTTAAAGAATAGTTTTAGTCCTTCCAGTGACGAATCAAAACTGTCACACACTCTCAAGGATCTTCTTAACCACTTCGAAATTAATACTTTTTTCCTTTCTTCACAAAAGCGCTCATCCAATAGGATGATTGCTCCATAATCAAATCTATGTTGTACACAACACCCTACTGCTTGATTTTAAAGATCGGAATGCTTGGTGGCAGTACCACTCATTTCCACCTAAGAGATGTTTTGAATGTGTCATTATACTTCTTCTTTATTGAAACTTGAATATCATTTATGTTGTTCAGAGGCATGTCAACCACTGTAGTTACACCTCCAACACCAGCAGCTTTGGTACCATATAAATCCCTCCCAATTAGTTCTTCCAATAATTTGATCACAATGAGATATTTTGGAGGAAATGTCAATAGTGAGATAGGTGTAGGAGTGTCAAAAGTTGGCTCAAACTTATTTAGAAGTTGTTAATGTTCTTCAACCATATCATCATAATAGGAAACATTAGTTTTGATTGGATGAAACATATTCACTGTCAAGAACATTATGCTCTTGTGGAGAACGTTCTGCTCTTTGTGGAGAATGTTCAAATCTTTGTGGAGAATGTTCTGGTATGAACCTTTTTGCTTAAATTGATCTTTCTCTTAGATTTTTTTTTTGTTTTGCCACTCCATGATCAGACTTTTGAGATGATATTTGAACATTATCAACTTTGTAATTTATCCAAATTTAACATTGTAATTATTTTTCTTCACCAACCTATCTTTCATCATAAAAATCAACATAATCATCAAACATAATATGCATAATTCCATATATAGTTTGGGCTTTGAGATTTTATATTCTATAATATTTATATAATGTAGAGTATTCGGAAAATATACTTTGATGGCATTTTACAACAAATTTTCTCGTACTTTCTTTATCTTGCCAAACATAGTAATGACATTGCCATTTCTTGTTACTAATTTTTTTTTTAAGAAAAAGCTTCATATTGTTGAAAAGTTTCTTTCATTTTCATCAAAGAATTATTTGAAGAATGATGTTTCAAATTTCCCTTGATCATTGCTTATAGAAATGACAATTCTTTTTAAAACTCTTAAAAACATGATTTGGTTAGGGATGATGTGGCAGTAATAGGCATGGGTAGTTGTTACTTTTTGATGAGAGACAGAAGTTACAATTTCAAAAGTTGATTTTTCAACTTATTCATGATGAAGAAACGAATAATGATCTGGAGCTGTTTGTTAAAACAGACTCGAACGGAGAACGTTCTCCGTAATGACTAGAATGATCTGTTTTCAGTTTTTAATGATTTTGAGTTGGAAATTCATCTAAGTATAGAACATAAGGAGTTTTCTTTAAACTGAAACATGAGGATGTTTGTCTTACCTCAACTATGTGGGGTTTAAAAAATTACTTTAAAACCAATTTTACAAAGTTATCTTTCATATATCAAACATCTGTAATCTATGCAAAATTATTTCAACTAATGATACATGTACCTTTGATTTGTTAATGTTTCCAAAGGTTATACACCCTCCAAATATTTGTAATCAGAGGAGGCACCATACTTTTCAATTCATATGTATTAAGCATGCGTTGTTCATGTATTAATTTTCTTTCTTGATTGTTGGATGACGTTCCTGCATCACAAGTTAGTAATGATTTTGGTACCCATATTTGTTTGGGTCCTTGATGGTTAGTGTATCTTCTTCTAGAAGATTTTTTCTTATGATAAAAATTTGGTTCAGCAAGACCAATCTTTGAACAGTAAGAACACTTCTTTTTTGTTCTTGGAGAATATTCTGATATAAGACAAGAACATTCTTCATTTTTTGGAAATCGTTTTGCTTTGAATTTTTTATCCATTTTTTTGTAAAAACATATGGAATCAAGATGTCCAATTTTGTTACAGTAAGAGCATCTTTTAATACCTTTCTCATTCTTCTTTTTTGACACAAAAACGTTTTCATAAAGCTTTTCTTTTTGAGAAATTTTTGAAACGTAAATCATTTTTGTCAAATATCTCTTCTTCAGATATCATGTTCTTTTGAAAAGTTTTAGTTCTATTTACCAAGTTGGTTAAGTCATTTTTCAATTCATTAACTTCTATTTTTAAAGAGGTATTTTCTTCCTTAGTTTCAAAACATTCTGGAAGATGATTTTGTATAGGTATCTCATTGAGAATCATTTGTTGCTCAGACCTTTTTGAGTTTGTCATTCATAGCTTGGGCTTTCTCTTTTTCTTTTTTTTCTTTACGGAGTTGTTCTTTTATTAAACCACATTTTTGAGCAAGAAAGTTTGAATCACATAAAAGATTATCAAATTCTTTTTCCATTTGTTCTCATAAAGGACAGAGTTCATAGATGGTAACCTCAATATTTTCTAAGTTTTCCATTAAGCAAATGTTGGCTTCTGACATTACTTCTTTCTTAATCTTTTCCTCTAACACTTGTTAGGTGCTTAACTTTAGAGGCAGTGCTCTGATGCCAATTGAAGTAGCAATGTCAATCACAAGAAAAAGGGGTTTGAATTGTGATCCTTTTAAAATTTTGATTCCTCTGCTTAATTTAAATTAACTTAAGAATGATCTTGGTTTGATAAACAATAAAAGGAGAACGTTCTTCGTTAGTAATATAACAATAAAAACTTCACGATGTGATCAGTGCTAAGTGAGTGATAAATAAATGGAGATAAGGGAAAGAAGGATCACACACAAAAATTATATTGGTTCACTTAACTCGGGATAGTCCAGTCCTCAGAACCTTGAGATTTTCACTAAGTGTTCAAAACGAAGAACGTTCTTGGTTTTTACACCACCAGTCCAGATCAACCTTGATCTGTTACGCAACACTACCTTTCAACCCAGAAAGGATTTTTACAATCACCTTTCAGCCTTGAAAGGATTTTTACAAAAATACTCCATCTAACATAAAAGATAGACTTGAGTTACAAATGATGTGTATGATAAAAGTTATTGGGATATTGAAACTTCTCAACACTTGTTTCAGATAAATGAAAGACAAACTCAGTAAATAATGATCCAAAGATATAGTGAACAGAGCTGGAGTTTGTTTGAAGAGTTTTTGACTTGTTATTACTAAAACAAGTGTTGGTAGATTTGTAGAATGAACTCATGCCTTCATCTTCCAATTGATCGTCAATTTATAGCTGATAAAATGCTTTGAATATTCAATTAAAACTGAATATAGTCGTTGGACACAATTCCCAAGTGTCAGATATAAATTAAAGCAATTAAACATGTGTTTATATTGCTGTTCAGAACATCGTTGACAAACGGAGAACGTTCTGCATTTTTGTTTTTTGGTAACAACTGGACTTTAGAACTTTTGACAATTGTTTGTATGTCATGCTTCTCTGTATTTGCGTCAGTGATGTAGTACTTTATTTGTCCAAGTTGTACTTGTGTCCTTGCTCACAACTCATCAATTTGGAGATCAATCAAGAGGTTGTTTTAGTCCTTTGGACATTTAGCTTGAGTTCTAGGCTTCACCATTGATTTGAGCAGTCTTGATACTCTTTAATATGCGGTTTAGACTGTGGAAAATTATCTGTTTTGATTCTGCCTTTAAAAGAGAATAACCAGAATGTTCTTTTGTAAAACAAGAACACTCTTCGTTTCTGTTTTGTATGAGTGCTGGATTTTGACAGTTGTTGTGTGTCGGTCCTTTGTCTTAGAAACATATGTGCTTTCTGCAAAAAGGTGCAGCAGTAGTGTCCTTGCTGTCATGGCTATCCTTGCTCATAGCTCATCAATTTGGAGATTGATCTTGATGTTTTGCTTTGGAGGATTATACCATGCACCCCCACATCTAAACATGCCACCCCCTCAATCAACGTGAAAATACAATTTTGCCCTTTATAAAATCTTCAACTTTTTTAACTTCTCATTTTGTCACCCATCTTTTCAAAATATTCCAAAGTTTCCAAAGTTTCGAAATGACAATTTCCAGAATTTTCGAAACTTCCGAAATAGAAAATTTCAGAATTTTCGAAACTTTCAAATAATTCAAAAGTTTCGAAATAGGAAAATTTCGGAACTTTCCATATTTGAAAATTTCGAAACTTTCCATATTTGGAAAATTTCAAAACTTTCCAAATTTTCGAAATGTAATCCTTATTTCGAAAATTTCCAGATTTGTAAACTTTCGAAAATTTCCAGATTTGGAAACTTTCGAAATTTTTCAGATTTGGAAATTTTCCAAACTTTCCATATTTGGAAATTTTTGAAACATTCCAAATTTTCGAAATGTAATCTTTATTTCGAAAATTTCCAGATTTGGAAACTTTTGAAACTTTCCAAATTTTCGAAATGTAATCCTTATTTCTAAAATTTGAAACTTCCGAAAGTTTCGAAAATTTGAAACTTCCGAAAGTTTCAAAAATATAAAACTTCCGAAACTATCAATTTTGAAAATTATTATAAATTGTTAAAAAGATAAAATTGTATTTTCATGTGTCTTGAGGGGGTGACAGGTATAGGTGTGGGGGTGCATGGTATAATTCTCTTTGCTTTGCCTTTGTTGATCCTCTTTGATCGAATCTATCCAAAACGATCTTGTGTAGATTATTAAATTCCTCTGTAATGAATACTGATGATTTGTATAGTAGATAGATGTACTTTCGTAGCCCAGATCGATCTTAAATTACAGCAGATTTTGTTCTTTGTAAACCAGAACGTTCTTGGATTAAAGTTGTGAAAACAAGAACGTTCTTCGTTTTCTGTTTTGAGTGATTTGCTGGATTTTGAACTTTTGACAGCTGGGTTCTAGGTTGTACTTGCTTATCTTAGCCATCAATCTGCCTTAAAGCAAGAATGTTCTTGTATGAACATTCTTCGTTTTCTGATTTGAAGAATGTTGAACTGTATGCTTCTTTGTCAGCCATCTTTGACAATGATTCATGGTCCTTTTATCAATTGTGTATATATCTTGGAGATAAGCTTGAAGTATACACTTCAAGATCGTTCTTCAATCTTGCCAAACAAACTAGAGAATGATCTTTCTTGAATATGGAGAATAATCTTGCTTGATTCATCATGAGCCATAGCTTTTATCCTTTGCATTTTGGAGTGATTCTTTTGCTGAGATGAACCCTGTATTTTCCTTGGAGAATACTGGTAACATGATTGTAAAATCCAGGAGCAATTATTTCTTTAACAAAGGAGATCATTTGTTCTTGTTAATCCAAAAATGTGGAGAACGTTCTTCGTTTTCCAGACTTTTGTCAAGAACGTTCTCCATTCTTTCTGTGTATTTTAGCTTCCTTTTTAATATGATCTTGTTATCAACTTTTATGCACTTTGATGAAGTGAATGGCTTCTTGCTTGTTCACTAATGCAATTCATCTTCCTTAAATAAAACTCAAGTGCAATCATTAGTAGATCACCATTCATAAAACTTAATCATTTTTTTCATAAGGTTTGTTGTCATTAAAACATACGTCAAAAAGGTTTTTTCCTCAACACTTGGGGTCTTGTTTTAGTCCATACAAAGCTTTAGTAAGTTTAATGACATGGTTTGGTTTATTTTGATCTTCGAAACCAGGAGACTGATGAACAGATACTTATTCATTTATAAAACCATTTAAAAACACACTTTTAACATCCATTTGAAAATGTTTAATAAGTTTATGAGATGCATAAGCAAGAAGGATTTTGATAGCTTCTAACCTTGCAACTGGAGCAAAAGTTCCATCATAGTCAATACCTTCTTGTTGGTTATACCCTTGAGCCACCAATCTTGTTTTATTCCTTATTTCTTTTCCTTCTTCATCCAGTTTGTTTCTAAATACCCATCTTGTGCCAATAATTGTATGATTTTGTGGATTTAGGACAAGAGTCCAGACTTGATTTTTTTTTTCAAATTGGAGAAGTTCTTCTTGAATTGCTTCAACCCATGAGTTATCCACTGTGGCTTCTTTGATTGATTTTTGTTCCATTTGAGATATAATTTCCATGTTGTTGTTGTTGTCATTTTTAAAAGACATTCTTGATTTGATTTTGTGGATGATCGCCTATGGTTTTCCAAGATCGTTGAGGAGTTTTGAAATGCAAATTGATGATCAATCTTGTGTTTTTGAAGAACGATCTATTGTTGTTTCTCAGATTGTTCGTCTTCTTCATCATCTATCTTTTGTATATCAAGATCATCAAATAACACATACATATTTACCTCCACAAATTTTGTTCTTAGATTATATATTTGATAACCTTTGGAATCAATGAAATAACCTAAGAAAATGGCTTTGTCTGATTTAGCATCAAACTTTCCTAGATTGTCTTTGTTATTTAAGATATAACAGTAGCAACCAAAAACATGAAAGTATGAGCTATTTGCCTTTATGTTTTTCCATAATTCATAAGGTGTTTTGTTGATAATTTTTCTTATTGATACACTATTTAAAATGTAACAAGAAGTGTTGATTGTTTCAGCCCAAATATAGTTCTCAACATTTGATTCTTCCAAGATTATTCTTGCCATTTCTTATAATGTTCTATTATTTCTTTCAATAACTCAATTTTGTTAAGGAGTTTCTGCACAAGAGAGATTATGAGAAATGTCATTTTCATCAAAAAAAAGCTTTTAAAAGATGCATTTAAGGATTCTCCATGATCACTTCTTACATAAATTATGTTAGAACTTTTTCATTTTGAACTTTTTACAAAATGTTTGAAAGGCATCAAAAGAATCATCTTTTGTTTTGAGAAAAGTACCCATGTATTACATGAGAAATCATCAACAATAACAAAGCCATATCTCATTCCTCCTAAACTTATTGTTTTGATAAGACAAAAAAGATCAATGTGAAGTAATTCAAGAGGTTTTTGAGTTGAAACAAAATCTTTTGAATGAAAACTACTATTGACTTGTTTTCCTATAGCACAAGCTTCACATACTTCATCGTTGTCAAAACTTATTTTTGGCAGACATCTAACAAGATCAAGTTTGGATAGTTTTTAAATTGTTTTCATGCTAACATGCCCAGTTTGTTTGTGCCATATCCACCAACCTTTCTTTATGGACATAAAACATGTTTTAGTGGGTAATTCTTCAAGATATAAAATTTATAGATTTTTCTTTCTTGATCCAAATAAAATAATTTTTCTAAAAGATGCTTGCTTGACTTCACATATGTTTGGTTTAAAGATAACTTCTAAACTATTGTCGCATAATTGACTAATTCTTAGAAGATTATGTTTTAAACCTTTAACATATTGAATATCTGCTATTTTTGCAGAGTTTTCTTTACCTATAATATACATTTGACTTTTGTCTGATCATTATTACTTAAAGTTACAAATCCTCCATCCTTCTTGACAAAGGAAACAAAACATTGTTTATCTCTTGTCGTATGTCTCGAACAGCCAATAACCATGTACCGTGGCTTTTTTTTAACATTTTGAAAACAACCTGCATTTGATATTAATAGATTCTTAGTTATTCATTTGGTCTTGGGTCCTTGAGGCTTAGATTTTTCTTTAACACTAGATTTTTTCTTAAGGTAGCAGTTTGATTCAATATGACCAATCTTTGAACAATAAGAACATTTTCTTATTGATATTAGATAAGGTTCTGACATGATACTAGACGTTCTTCCTTTTTGATAGGTCGTTTTGATTTGAATTTTTCATCCTTTTTTTTTTGAAATAACATGCAGAATCAATATATCCAATTTTATTGCAATAAGAACATTTTGTTTTGCATTTATCTTCTTTTCTTTCTGGTACAAAATTTTTTTCATAGAGTTTTTGGTTTTGAGTTTTGTCAACACCGAGTCCAGCTTTATCAAATATTCTTACCTGAGATTCCATAATTCTTTGGAAAGTTTCAGTGGGTTTAATAAAATTTGACAAATCATTTTTAAGATACTCAATTTCAGTTTTGAGCAGAACAATCTCCTTTTGAATTGTACAACGTTCTTGACATTCAGATGCTTCAGATGTTTTAAAATGAAACTCCTTCAAACTTCGAATAAATTTATTTAGTTCATCATTCATTGCTTGGGCTTTCTCTTTTTCTTCTTTTTCTTTGCAAACTTGTTCTTTTAATGAGCCACATATTTTAGCAAGAAAATTTGAGTCATTTAACAAATTATCAAATTCTTTTCCATTTGTTCACATAACGGACATAATTGAGAATTGATTACCTCAGCGTTTTCTGAGTTACCCATTAGGCACATGTTGACTTCTTCATTTTCCTTTTTGTTTGATTCTTTAGAATCATCCCTGGTGACCATAATGGATTTTTTCTTAAATGAAAAACTTTTTGGTGCCTTTTTCTTAAAGCACATTCTGTTTTGTAATGTCCTAGTTTGTTGCACCCATAACATGTAATTTGACTCTTATCTATTTTAGTTTTATAATTTTTCCCTTTTTCTTGGAAAACTTCTTTTGATCTGATCTTTAGTGAAAAAATTTAAAAAATAAGATTTTAGGCGATTTTACGTGTATCTGCGTGTGAATATTTAATGTGATGTTTTCATGTGCGTTTGACTGATGTTAAGCGTGCACATAGTTATATTTTAATTAATTTAAACTATTGTCTATTTTTATTTATTTATTTTATAAATAATTATCTTGAGGTAGTGGAAATATTGTGTTTGATTCCCTTTAGTTTGATATACTTGTAATGGTATTGTGATTTTATATAATTTTATTATGATTTAGTAATTAATATAAAGTGTTGATGATAAATTTATTTATTTTATGATTTTGACACCCTAAACCCCAAAATAACATTTATAATAATTTATACTAAATTATTTGAAGAAAACTCACAGCGAATGACGAAAATCCGTTGAAGAAAATAAAAACTTTTATATCTATTTTTGGATATCACGTTTCTCTAAATATACATGTAACAATTCAACTTTGTTCCTCAATTAAAATTCAATGAACTTGATTTAACTCGAATTCCTTGATTTAATTCCCAAGACTTACTCGTACTAAGGTTTTCATATAAAAAGTCATTTGTAATTACATAAGTAAAATACACATTACAACTCTTAATTCCCGGTATCACCTATCAGAGCGGGGTTCCTCCCAAACTTGAACTTCAAGACTCATTAACCTGTAATGCGATTTTGCAAACGCAGGGCCAAGCCAGTCAAACACAAACAACGAAGGAGGTGAGTTTTGAAATCATGTTAATAGTATAATATAAGTAAGGAGAACACGCAATTAATTCTAAATAAACCGTATCATTAGACAAACATTCTTCAAAGAAAAACATAACATTATAAAGTCAAAACCACTCAAGGAAAGTCAATATATTTCACTATAACATCAAATCATCTAAGAAGAATTATTATCGCACACAACACATATTAATCACAACAAAACAATCACAAGAAAATGCAATGATATGCATGAGCTTAGACTCTACTTCACAATGTGGTACCATTCTAACTCTGAAGTACTTGGTTAGGAGGCCATGATACTATGCCACCATCCCGGTGGACGGACAATTCAAATTGGCCCTGTCCTCATAGATCCCCTCAACTCAACCCGAGACACATATACGCGACAGTCGAGGTAAACGTGTGTTGCATGGTAGCTCCCGACATTTGGAGTGCTACCTCCAAGTCACCTAGGAATTCCCCACCCGAATACCTCCAAGGTCTAACAATCTTGCCTTAAGGCTCAACAGTAGACCGCCACGATCAGGCTCAATTCAGTTTTACTTCCCCGGAATCGCTAGGCTTGTCAGGCCCTACCTATATGATGACAAAATAATCTCCACTTCACAAATTCTCAATATTTATTTTCTCCCCTCGTTGGCCTATGATACTCCATTAAGACCGTCATCTCAAACACAAATTGGAATCACAATTATTTCATCAGAGGTTACTTCAATCTTTTCATCACTATTATAAATCACACAACATCATCATTACATAACTCATCACAAATTTAGAGCATCCCTATCATCAATCGTACCTCATCACATAAACTTATCACAAATTTATGAAATCACAATTATTATTCATACATCATCATCATCACATAAAATTATCACAACACATCCATCTTTTATTATCGTATCACATAAACTCATCTAATCAAACATATACATAAAATTAATTCGACACTCAATATCACAATAACATCAAATACCACACATTTAAAGAAATTAAATCAATCAACACCTTACCAATATTTCTATTCTATATTTTAATCTCACAATTTCCATATCTGCACATTAATTAATTTATCCCTCAAAGGGCTACTGCCGTACGTAGCAAGCCCTAGATGAATCGTAGAGAAATATGGTTTTCCCGTTCATCTCACAATATATTACACCCATGAATTCAAACGCCCTCTCACCCCTTACCTTATTTCGACGCTTTTACACAAGAATAAGATTCCACGAGCAAATAGTCTTTGTTCTTTGACTCTTTGTCCTTCAATCGATCTAACTCAACAATTTATGGGTAAACGTCAAAAATAAATTATGAGAAACTACTCTAAAAACTAAATTTGAAATTCGGTCAAGAAAAATTACCATAAATCAAAAAACCAATCAGTGGATAATATAGCCACTTTTCGCACGGTCGTTTTTGCGTTGGTTTCCCTCAAATCGGAGTTACGGTGAAGAAGAACGATACAACATAAGGAATTTTATAAACGGAGAAGTCGGGTATTTTAGAGAGAAATTGGGATGGTTAAAAATCTGAGGAAGTATGTTTATTTGACTAGCTAAAATTTGGGGGAAAATGGAGAAACTTTTCTGAAACAGTTATCGGTCATCGTGCCAAACGATAATCCTAATTTATGTTTTCTATTCTTAGGCGGCTCCTGCTACTCCTCCTTCCTTATATTTTATTATTATTATTATTATTATTATTATTATTATTATTATTATTATTATTATTATTATTATTATTATTATTTTTATTTAATTCGGTTTTACTTCCATATGGGCCTAACCCATGAATCACGTTTTACTTATTTTTTTACCAACAATTACCAAATCTATTTTTTTTTAAACACAAAAAATAAAGTAATTAATATTTTAAAACACATTAATAACCAAAACTCTTATATTCAAAACTATCACTATAATAATACTCAAATTAAAATATTACCATCATTAGAGAGTAATCAAAACTATAAAACAAATCACACTTTATATTTGTTATTATATCATAATAAATATATATAAAATCACAATGGCATAACACATATATAAAAATAAGGAAATCAAACACAACATTACTAATATCTCAAATAATTATTTATAAAATAAATAATTAAAATAAGAGATACTTAAAATAATTAAAATATAAATATGTGCACATTTAACATTAGTTAAACATATAAGAAAATATGACATTAATTACCAACTAACATATACACGTAAAATCACCTAAAATCTTATTCTTTAAAATATTTACACTAATATACTATTATTTTTAGAAAAATATATAAAATAATAAAATATAACATTTATTATTCATATAACATATTTGGTCAAATATGTACAAGATTAGCACATCATAGAAAACACACCTATAAAGAAAATTAATCATAAAACTAATCAACATATATTCCAAAATAATTTTAACACAAAATTAATTATCTAAAATCCTATTTAATTAATAAAATAGTTTATTATAAAATTTGGAGTGTTACAATTTTAATGCGAGTGTTTTGAAAAATAAGTATAATTATAGTGACTATTTTGAATATGAGAGTTTTAATAGTAGGAATATGTATTTTTTAAAGATTAATTATTTTATTTTATGTTTTGAAATATTAACAATGCTTTATTAATGAAATTGTGTTTTAAAAAAATAAAATAAAAATAGTAATAGTAAAACATAAAAGGAGACTAATGGGCTTGACCCATGTGTATAAAGTATTTAAATCCCTAATTGTGTTAATAAAATAAAATAAAAGAATAAGAAAGGGAGCTTCAGCCAGCCAGCCACCGTAAAACCAAAAGGAGACCAACAACAAGCCTATCATTTGGCACCGGTGATTGATAACTGTTCCAGAAAACTTTCTCCATTTTCTCCCAAATTTGAGTATGTTGTTTCATTCATTTAGCTAGTCAACTAAACACCATTTTTAAGATTCTTAACAACCCCGATTTCTCTCTAAAATACCCGACTTCTCCGTTTGTAGAATTCGTTATTTTGCACCTTTCTTCTTCACCGTAAGTCTAATTTGAGTGAAACCAACGCCAAAACAATCGTGTGAAAAGTGGCTATTGTAACACCAAATATACTAAAATTGCAAAAATTAGAGTTTGAAATTAAGGGTGTTACAGCTATATTATCCACTGATTGGTTTTCTGATTTATGGTAATTTTCCTTGACCGAATTTCGAATTTAGTTTTTAGAGTAGTTTCTCATAATTTATTTTTGACGTTTACCCATAAATTGTCGAGTTAGATTGATTGAAGGACAAAGAGTCAAAGAACAAAGACTGTTTTCTCGTGGAATCGTATTCGTGTGTAAAAGCGTCGAAATAAGGTAAGGGGTGAGAGAGCATTTGAATCCATGAGTATAATATATTGTGAGATAAACGGGAAAACCGTATTTCCCAACGATTCATCCGGGACTCGCTCCGAACGGCAGTAGCCCTTTGAGTGATAAATTAATTAATGTGCAAATATGGAAATTGTGAGATTAAAATGTGGAATAGAAATAAGGTGCTGATTGATTTAATTTCGTTAAAATATGTGGTATTTGATACTATTGTGAAATTTGATTTCAAATGAATTTGGTGCATATGTTTGATTAGATGAGTTTATGTGAAGTGATAATAAAATATGAATGCAGTGTATGATGTAAGTTTATTTGATCATGATGTGTGATTTATGATATAAATTTGTGATAAGTTTATGTGAAGATGTTTGATTGATGATAGTGACTTTGTAAATTTGTGATGAGTTTATATGATGACAATGACTATGTATAATTAATAATGTTATAAAATTATGATGAGAATATTGAAGTAACCCCATAGTTGATGAAATAATGATGATTCTAATTTGAATTTGAGATGCCGGTCTTAATGGAGTATCATAGGACAACTAGGGGAGAAAATAAATATTGAGAATTTTTGAAGTGGAGATTATTTTGTCATCATATAGGTAGAGCCTGACAAGCCTAGTGATTCCGGGGAAGTACAACTGAATGAGCCTGATCGTGGCGGTCTGCTGTTGAGCCTTAAGGTAAGATTGTTAGACCTTGGAGGTATACGGGTGGGGAATTCCTACGTGACTTGGAGGTAGCACTCCAAATGTCGGGAGCTACCAGGCAACACACGTTTACCTCGACTGTCGCGTATATGTGTCTCGGGTTGAGTTGAGGGGATCTATGAGGACATGGCCAATTTGAATTGTCCGTCCACCAGGATGGTGGCATAGTATCAAGCCTCCTAACCAAGTACTTCAGAGTTAGAACGGTACCACATTGTGAAGTAGAGTCTAAGCTCATGCATAGCATTGCATTTTCTTGTGATTGTTTTGTTGTGATGCATATTATAATGAGATAATTATTTTACTTGACTGATTTTGATGTTATAATATGGTACTATTTGATTGAATATTTTGATGTATCGTAATGTGGTTATGATACGGTCTGTTATGATTGTTTGTGTGTTCTTCATTTATATTATACTATCAACATGATTTCAAAACTCACCTCCTTCGTTGTTTGTGTTTGACTGGCTTGGCCCTGCATTTATGAAATCGCAGTTATTATAGGTTAATGAGTCTTGAAGTTCAAGTTTGGGAGAAACCCCACTCTGATAGGTGATACTGGGAATTAAGAGTTGTGATGTGTATTTTACTTATGTAATTACAAATGACTTTTTATATGAAAACCTTAGTACCAGTAAGTCTTGAGAATTAAATCAAGAAATTCTAGTTAAATCAAGTTCATTGAAATTGCATTGTTTTAATTGAGGAACAAAGTTGAATTGTTACATGTGTATTTAGAGAAACGTGATATCCTAAAATAGATGTAAAAGTTTTTTTTTTCTTGAACATATTTTCTTTATCCACTGCGAGTTTTCTTCAAGTAATTTAGTATAAATTATTATAAATGTTATTTTGGGGTTTAGGGTGTCACAAGAACTACATCTTCATCAGCTTCTTCTTGACTAATTTCTTTCGAGTCTTCTCTTTCATCTTGTTGTGAAGATGAGCTTTTCTAAAGATTTCGTGTGACTTTTAAAAAAGCTATTATTTTTCCTTTCTTTGTTGGTTTATCCTCTTGCAGCAGTACTTCATATGCTTTTAAAGTTATAATGAGTTTTTCCAATTCGAGTGTCTCAAGATTCTTTGCTTGACTTATGGCTGTGACCATTGGTCTCCATATGATGAGGAGACATCTCAGAATTTTTCTCACTCTATCTTGGACTGAGAATGCATTACCAAGAGAGAGCATTTTATTCACTATGGTTATAAATCTTGAAAACATTTCATCAATGGTTTCTCCTTCATTCATCACAAATAGTTCAAACTTTTGTACACCAATATCAATTCTTGTTTCTTTGACATGGCTTGTTCCTTCATGATGAATTTGTAATGTATTCCATACTTTTTTAGCCATATCACATTCATTACCTCTTTCGCTTTTCACCCTTCTCAAAGCACAAGACAAAAATAATTGAGCTTTAGAATTTAGAAGTACGTTAGCTTTGTTAGTTAAAAATAAATGAAACAAATTATTTCTATGTGATTAGTGATAGTGAGTGAGACATGATAAATGATAGGGATAAGAGAATCACACAATGATGTATCATGATTCAACCAAGGTGGGCTTTGTCCAGTCCTCACAATTTGTGAGCTTTTTCACAAATATCTTCACACAAGAACGTTCTTGCTTTCTGTAACGCCCCAGATTTTGATCCAAGACATTACTTTAAAATATTTGTTTTCTTTCAGAAACAACATAATTTTTTGTCTTAGAAGTAGTTCATCATGTAATCAATAAAAATTTCACTTGAAAATAGTTTGATCTCATTTTATAAAGTAACACAACGCAATTTGCTGGATATTATTGTTATTATTTTTGCAAAGACAATTTGCTAGTTGTTAGAAAATGTTCACTTACGTCCTAAAATAGAATAAATTCTCCTTAGGAGAAATAAACAAACAAGGTTGACTGATTCAGGTTTTTCCTAGTGGAAGGACCTCACCTCTGAAGTTCTATTTAAAATTGACGATGAAAAGTAAATAACCTTTAAAAATGTACCACATCGGTTTTATCACTACAAACATTATTTTTAAGTACCTAAATGTTGGTGTAAGAGGTCAGTTCATTCCATGGCAAAAATTAAACCAAATAATAAGTTAACAGCCATAAAATATAAATATAAAATCTTTTTGTAATAAAAGATTTAGAGAAATTGATTATTTTATGAATAATTCACTCAAGCTATAAAATCAAGTAGCAACTCACCTTAGAGCAAATAATTAGATCAAAATAAAAATAACAATAAAATGTATGCAAGTTATGCATGCTCCTAAACATATATGATTCGGATATATCCAGCCACTAAGGCGTCACATAGAAGTCACCCATACCAATGGGGAAAATTAAACCAGCCACTAAGGCGTTCGCAAAGATGCATATGGTATGTCATGACAATGATAATGATGATCGAAATGTACAATTCACTAGCAACTTAGCAACCACAAAGAAAAAAAGGGTCATAACACAAGTAACCAGCCACTTAGGCAACCACAAAGAGAAAACTATTCAAACCACAAATCACCAGCCACTTAGGCAACCACAAAGACAAAATATTCCAGATTAAATTTTTAATCACATAAGACATCAAATTTATATTCTCATGGATGTTCAAAGTTAGAACTTAATAACTTCAACACCTCAAATATGCACGTTAACAAATATCTCAAAATCACCACTTTCATTTTAATAGTCCATAAGATTCGATTTGGCTACATGTTATTGATAAAAATTAAAACTCATATCACCAAGAATACAATAAAAATAGAAATTTTATTCCTTTCACTATAAAGTTTTCCCCATTACTGTCCGTTTAAGCATAAAAATGAACTATACATTAATGCATTTCAATAATCAATTTTCTCATATTGTCAAAATTAAAAATATAAAATTCTCATCAATTTCCTCAAGACACATATTGTTCATAAAAGTCAAATTTTAAATTTTAAATACTCAAAAAGTCAAGACTTAAAATAAAATACATCATAACAATCATATTACTATTGATATCATCATAAAAATTATAACTTTATAATTAGTACTCTAAAACACGTAATGCGTTAAAACTTTTCACTACAAGCATATTTATCAAGGTATAATAATAAAAATAGAACTCTATAATTAAGTTCATCAAGATAGATGTATTACTCAAAAGAAACAATCAAAACATTATAGTTAAATTCTTTACGACAAAAATAAAATCAACATTTTTCTTTTAAGACATCCAGACATGGGAAAAACCCTTACCTTGAGTGCTTTCTGTAACACCCCAAATTTTAAAATAAACTATTTTATTACTTAAACAAGATTTTAGATAATTAATTTGGTGTTAAAATTCTTTTAGAATATATGTTGATAAGTTTTATGATTAATTTTCTTTATGTGTGTTTCCTATGATGTGTTAATCTTGTACATATTTTGACTAAATGAGTATATAAATAACAAATATTATATTTTATTATTTTATATATTTTGTATATTTTTCTAAAAGTAATAGTATTTTCGTGTAAATATTTTGGAGAATAAGATTTAGTCGATCTTACGTGTATATGTGAGTTGGTAATTAATGTGATATTTTCTTGTGCGTTTGACTAATATTAAATATGCACTTAATTATATTTAATTAATTCTAAATATATTTTCTTTTAATTATTTATTTTATAAATAATTATCTTAGGATATTAGTAATGTTGTGTTTGATTTTGATATACTTGTTATGGCATTGTGATTTTATATAATTTGATTATGATTTAGTAATTAATATAAAGTGTTGATGTTATATTATTTATTTTGTGATTTTGAGTATTCTCTAATGAAGGTAGTATTTGAGTATTTTAAAAAAATAGGTATAACTATAGTGATTATTTTGAATATGAGATTTTCAATTGTTAGTAATATGTATTTGTTTAAAAGGTTAATTATTTTAATTACTCTAATTTATCATATATTAGTTATCAAATATTAGTAATATTTGAAAATTAAATGATGTTTGGAGGAGTATTAAAAACGAGATAAATGAGATTAAGTAACTATTAATTTTGTTTTAGCAAAATAAAAATAATAATAGTAAAACATAAAAAAAAGGGGACCAATGGGATTGACCCATGTACGTGAACCCTAATAAAAAAAAAGGGAGCTACCTACAACCTCCAGCGAAAGGAAAGACAACAACGCTATCGTTGGCACTAGTAATCGAATATTCACCATTTTTGTTCAAATTTCAGTTTGTTGGTTCACTCATTTTATTAGTCAAATAAACCCAATTTCTCATATTTTTAACCATCCCAATTTCTCTCTAAAATAACCAACTTCTCCATTTGTGGATTTCGTTATTTTACACCGTTCTTCTTCACCGTAAGTCCGATTTGAGTGAAACCAACGCCAAAATGATTGTGTGAAAAGTGGCTATATTATCCACTGATTGGTTTTCTGATTTATGGTAAGTTTTCTTGATTGAATTTCGAAATTAGTTTCAGAGTAACTGCTCATAGTTTATTTTTGACGTTTACCCATAAACTATCGAGTTAGATCGATTGAAGGACAAGGAGTCAAAGAACAAAGGCGTTTTGCTTGTGGACTTGTATTGGTGTGTGAAAGCGTCGAAATAAGGTAAAGGGTGAGAGAGCGTTTGAATTCATGAGTATAATATATTGTGATATGAATGGGAAAACTGTATTTCTCAACGATGCATTCGGGGATCGCTACATTCGGCAGTAGCCCTTTGAGGGATAAATTAATTAATGTGAAAATATGGAAATTGTGAGATTCAAATATAGAATAGAAATATTTGTAAGGTGTTGATTGATTTATTTCTTTAAATGTGTGGAATTTGATATTATTGTGATATTGGGTGTCGAATGAATTTATGTATATGTTTGATTAGATGAGTGTATGTGATGTGATAATAAAAGATGGATGCATTGTGATAATTTTATGTGATGATGATGATGTATGATTAATAATTGTGATGTTATAAATTGTGATAAGTTTATGTGATGAGGTATGGTTGATGATAGAGATGCTACAAATCTATGTTGAGTTTATGTGATGATGTGTGATTAATGATAGTATTGTTATAAATTTGTGATGAGAATATTAATGTAATCCCATAGTTGATGAAATAGTGGTGATTACAATTTGTGTTTGAGATGACGGTTTTAATGAAGTATCATAGGCCAACAAGGGGATAAAATAAATATTGAGAAAATGTGAAGTGGAGATTATTTTGTCATCTTATAGGTAGGGCCTGATAATCTGATAACTCTTCATCATATGCATATTTTTCATTGTTTTTAGTCTTAGTTATCTTTTATTCATTAGTAATTTAAAGAGTTATTTAATATATTTTGTTGATTTTAGTTCTTTGATTTAATGAAATATTTATGTTCTTATTTCCTTGATTAAGTAGATATTTTTCGTAGTTTTGTGTTGTTTATTTGTTTTAGTGCAATGCTGAATTTTGGTGAGAAATCAACATGACCTATGTGGAGTAATTCAGCCAAGTGCAAATGAAAGCTAAGATCCATAGCTACAACTTTCATGAAGACACCAAAACTCAATTCGGACTCAAAATAGGAGAAAAATGCACTAAACGCCAGGCAGAAGATGCTGTTCGCTTGAAGCCGAAGCGCGCCCGAAGCGCGCCTGAAGCGCATTTCGCGCTGACGCCACTGCCATTGCGCGCCAAGAGCGCGCCTAAAGCGCGCGACGCGCAGCAGAACATATAAAAACACGTTTTTATCACTTGTTAGGTATCTTTTTTAACTATTGGGAAGCTTGCAGATTTGTGCCCTAGCAGAGAAACTCAAAGACGGCCGTGTCTAACATCATTGGAGCAGTTTTATCAAGAATCATTCATGAATCATTCTTGTAATCCTTCTTTAACCCCTATCTTTTGTATCTCTGTCATGAGTAACTAAACCCTATTTGTTAGGGATGAGTGTAACAAGATGAAACCCTTATTTTTCTGATTTGATTTCTAGTTATATGAATGAGTTTATTGAAGTATTTTTCTCATCTTTGTGCTTAATGCTTTTTATTGCTTGATCAACATTAAAATGTTCTACGATTCTTATTTTGAAACGGAAGTGGACTTTACGAATGCTTGAGATGAGAAATTCATGAATTTGTAGTCTAGGGATAGATGCAGGTCATGAAACCAATTAAATTAATTGCAAAGGCAATAGTTTAGCAAGAGAATTCCTATACGGTAAGGCTTAATTCTAATCTTAAATCGACTAAGGAATTAGGGGTTACTTTAGAATTAAAGGTTTTGTCACTAAGACATTAGGGCAAAAATAATAAAAGAGAATTCAGTAATAATTAAATAAAGGAATTCAGTAACTAAGATCAAATTAGACACCAAGGTTTGATTCGAAGTGAAACTCATTCCTGACATCTTTCTTATTATAAAGGATCAATTTTATTACTGTTGTTAAATTTAAATATTATTTCTATCAATTTGGAAACTTTTTGTTCAATTTAGTAATTAAATACAACTTGATAGTAAAACGCAATCCTTGAGTTCGACACTTGGTACTACCGATTTATTATTACTTGCAACGATTCAATACACTTGCTGAAAAGCTATCACAATCCTAGTGATTCCGGGGAAGTACAACTAAATGAGCCTGATTGTGGCGGTCTACTGTTGAGCCTTAAGGCAAGATTGTTAGACCTTGGAGGTATTCGGGTGGGGAATTCCTAGGTGACTTGGAGTTAGCACTCTAAATGTCGAGAGCTACCATGCAACACACGTTTACCTCGACTGTCGCGTATATGTGTCTCGGGTTGAGTTGAGGGGATCTATGAGGACAGGGCCAAATTGAATTGTCCGTCCACCGCGATGGTGGCATAGTATCAAGCCTCCTAACCAAGTACTTCAGAGTTAGAATGGTACCACATTGTGAAGTAGAGTCTAAGCTCATGCATAACATTGCATTTTCTTGTGATTGTTTTGTTGTGATTAATGTGTATCACATGCGATAATAATTTCTCTTAGATGATTTGATGTTATAGTGAAAGGTAATGATTTTCCTTGAGTGATTTTGACTTTTAATGTGATATTTTTCTTGAGAAATGTTTTTGTAATGATACGGTTCTATTATGATTGTTTGCGTGTTTTTCTTACCTGATTTCGAAACTCACCTCTTTCGTTGTTTGTGTTTGACTGGTTTGACCATGCGTTTGTGAAATCGCAGTTGTTACAGGTTAACGAGTCTTGAAGTTCAAGTTTGGGAGAAACTCCGCTCTGATAGGTGATACCGGGAATAAGGGCTGTAATTTGTATTTTACTTATTAAATTTGAAACTTTGTATGAAATCCTTATAAGTACTAGTAAGTGTTTAGAATTAAATTAAGTAATTATACTTAAATCAAGCTTATTGAGATTACACTATTTTTATAGGGGAAAAAAGTTTAAAGTTTTCCGATTGTATTTTGAGAAATGTTATATACTAAATAACCCACAAAAGTTTCTTTTTCCTTTGGAAGAGTTTTTATTTATCCGTTGCAAGTTTTATAGAAATATGATATAAATTATTATATATATTATTTTGGGGTTTTATGGTGTCACATTAGTGGTATCAAAGCAGGTCTGTCCAATTAGGCCGAGTGGATCGAATGTCGATTTAGTGTTAGTCGAATGTCAGTCGTGTCAATTGTGTTTTCTTGTGTAATAATTACTTTGACTATTTTTTTTCGTTATATTATTGTGTTAGTGTAATATGCTTTTGTATAATTATACATATTTTTGAAGTTACTAATTAACCGTTTATTATTTGTTTACCATGATTGTGTTATGGATTATAAGTTCCTAACTAAGTGGGTAAATAAACCATGAAATTACTTGTTAAGATTTGAGTTAATTGTAATTGCTGACAAGATTACGTTAAATACTTGTTGAATGATCTTGTTGCCCGTTGCTTGTCTACCAAACTATGATTTTTGAACTCTTGTTTTATGTGAATAGTTGAAAATAATAATTTTGATTGACCAGCTGTATGCTTGAAGTTATTAATCTCATTCACGTAATCTTAGTTATCGAATGTCAGACCCTCACCTGTTAGTTGTTTTAAAGTTCCATTTACACCCTTAATGAATTTAAAATATTTAGTCTTGATATGAATCTGTTTAAAGTGTTTGATGTAATAATTAATTGATTGAAACATTGATTTTCGTATGAACTATATGTTTAAAACTTCAAGTATTGACTTTTACTAGGTACAAATTATTATTATTTTTGTTGAAACTCAATTTAAATAAAAAAAAAGATGTTTTGTTCTAAACTTTGAGTTAGTTAAGAAATATGTCTCTTATGTTTAAAGTTTTAATTTTGACTAGAAAATTCTTATTTTGATTTTAAGTTGGCTTGTGTGAAGAAAAAAAATCGATTTTAAATTGTGAATGTTAACTTTAAATCACTTGAAAGTGTTGATGGTTGTATCTAGATGACTAGAGTTTTGATATTGCTTTTGAAAACAATTTAGAACGTTAGTCATGATTTTAAATAGTATGAAATTCATATTATTAGCAATAGTAATTCTTGAATATTCAAGGTTGGTTGAATTATAAAGTTAGACTTTTTAGAAAACAAATTGTGAATGAGTTAAAGTTGATTTATTTTATAAAAGGCAATATTTTATGTTTGAATCTATTTTAAAGAATTAAATTGAGTTGGATTTTTGTTGATTTATAATAAAAATAATTTTATACTACTGATTTTATTTAATGTTTAAAATAGCTGAAAATTTACACCATATTTTACTAGATCTTATTTTTAAGAAAATCAAAAAGAGTTGTTCTAATGTTGGTTTAGAGGTGCTGGAGTGAATATTGAATCGTGAGTGTGTTGGTATATTTGTTTGAAATGATCGATTTACTTATTCTGATATTATGAACTCATTAGAGTTTAACTTGGTGTTAGAGTTTTAGATTTTAAGAACTCATTAGTGATTTATAATGGTACTAATAATAACAAGGTTAAATGATAAAATGTCTACTAATGAGAAAGAGAAGGAAAAATAAGATGAAAAAAAAAATAAAGTTTTTAAAAGAATTATCTCAATGGTGAAACTCGTTTTGAAAAGTTATCTAAATTTTGGATTCTATTATCGATGTGTTTTATGAGTAGAATGTTTTTTTTTTTTGTAGAATTGTGGTTGTTGTGCTATCATTGTCGTAATGTATAACTGAGTTTAATATAAAAAAGTGACATGTTGTTTGTAAAATTGATGGTGTGTTATGCTTTAGACCAATTTTGTGCCTTGATAGAAACTGATGATGTATCTATATACATGTTGAGTAGCTGGTGTGCGAGGAGACTATTATTTTGTAGATGTGTGAATTAGTGTAATTCATTATCATAACCAAGTATGCCTTATTTTTTGTGTCATGTGTACTACTTTAATGTATATAAATATACAATTTTGTTTTTGTTTTTGTTTTTGTTTTCGTAAATTTTGAGAAAATAAGAAAATAAGTCGGATTCTTGAAGGAGTGAAATATTTTAAATGTTTCTTTATATGTTTAACTATTTGAAACATGTGGAGTAATTGTTTTTAGGATTTAGACATTCTTTAAGGAGACAAAAACTAGTAGAATATTGGGTGAGAAGTTAGTTGAACTTGAAAGCAAACTTGATATATGTGTTATTTGATTCAAGTGAATGTAGTAAGTTGTTGTTGACTAAATTCACATGCTTATTTTTATCTATAAATGATACTAAGTAATCATGATCATGTTGTTTGCGTCATATTTGAGTTGTTGAATATGATGTGTTTAATTAATTTGTTGTGTCATGTTAGCCTACCATGCTAAGCTAATTGATAATTTGACATGTTGTGCTTAATTGAATAGTGAAGGTCTTAAGTATGTTTATAGACTAAATTTGAATCTTGTGGGTTGTAACACCCCAAATTTTATAATAAACTATTTTATTAATTAAACAAGATTTTAGATAATTAATTTTGTGTTAAAATTATTTTAGAACATATGTTGATTTGTTTTAAGATTAATTTTCTTTATATGTGTGTTTCCTATGATGTGTTAATCTTGTACATCTTTTGACTAAATGAGTGATATAAATAACAAATATTATATTTTATTATTTTATATATTTTTCAAACAAATAATAGGATGTTAGTGTAAATATTTTAAAGAATAAGATTTAAGCGATTTTATGTGTATATCCGAATTGGTAATTAATGTAATATTTTCTTGTGCGATTGACTAATATTAAATGTGCACTTAATTATATTTAATTATTTTTAAATATATTTTATTTTAATTATTTATTTTATAAATAATTATCTTGGGATAGTAGTAATATTGTGTTTGATTTCATTTATTTTAATATAGTTGATATGGTCCGATGATTTTATATAATTTTAATATGATTAAGTAATTAATATAAAGTGTTGATGTTATATTATTTATTTTGTGATTTTGAGCATTCTCTAATGATGGTAGTATTTGAGTGTTTTGAAAAAATAGGTATAACTATAATGATTATTTTGAATATGAGAGTTTCAATTGTTAGTAATACGTATTTTTTAAAAGGTTAATTATTTTAATTACTCTAATTTATCATATATTTTTTAAATGATGTTTGGAAGAGTATTAAAAATGAGAAAAATGAGATTAAGTAACTATCAATTTTGTTTTTGAAAAATAAAAATAATAATATTAAAACATAAAATAAATAAGAGGACCGATGGGCTTGACTCATGTACGTGAACCCTAATAAAATAAAAAAAGGAGTTACTTGCCGCCGCCACCGTAGAAGGAGAGGAAACACAACAACGCTATCCTTGGCATTAGTGATCGACAACTGTTCGAGAAAAACTTTCACCATTTTTGTTCAAATTTTCAGTGTCTTGTTTCTCTCATTTTGTTAGTCAAATAAACCCAATTTCTCAGATTTTTAACCATCTAAATTTCTCTCTAAAATAACCAGCTTCTCCATTTGTGGAATTTGTTATTTTGCACCGTTCATCTTCACCGTAAGTCCGATTTAAGTGAAACCAACGCCAAAACGATCGTGTGAAAAGTGGATATTATTCACTGATTGGTTTTATGATTTATGGTAAGTTTCCTTGACCGAATTTCGAAATTAGTTTTAGAGTGCCTTCTCATAATTTATTTATTTTTAACGTTTACCTATAAACTGTGGAGTTAGATCGATTGAAGGACAAAGAGTCAATGAACAAAGGTTATATGCTCGTGTAATCTTATTTGCGTGTGAAAGCGTCGAAATAAGGTAAGGGGTGAGAGAGTGTTTGAATTCAAGAGTATAATATATTGTGAGATTAACGGAAAAATCGTATTCCCCAATGATTCATTCGGGGCTTGCTACGTATGGCAGTATCCCTTTGAGTGATAAATTAATTAATGTGCAAATATGGAAATTATGAGATTAAAATATAGAATAGAATTATTTGTAAGGTGTTGATTGATTTAATTTTTTTAAATGTGTGATGTTTGATATTATTGTTATATTGGGTGTCAAATGAATTTTATGTATATGTATGATTAGATGAGTTTATGTGATGTGATCATAAAAGATAGATGCATTGTGATAAGTTTATGTGATGAGATATGATTGATGATAGTGATGCTATAAAATTGTGATGAGTTTATGTGATGATAGTGATGTGTGATTAATGATAGTGATGTTAGAAATTTGTGATGAGAATATTGAAGTAATCCCATAGTTGATGAAATAATTGTGATTCCAATTTATGTTTGAGATGGCAGTCTTAATGGAGTATCATAGGCCAACGAAGGGAGAAAATAGATATTGAGAATTTGTGAATTGAAGATTATTTTGTCATCATAAAGGTAGGGCCTGACAAGCCTAGTGATTCCGGGGAAGTACAACTGAATGAGTCTGATTGTGGCGGACTGCTGTTGAGCCTTAAGGCAAGATTGTTAGACCTTGGAGGTATTCGGGTAGGGTATTCCTAGGTGACTTGGAGGTAGAGTTGAGGGGATCTGTGAGGACAGGGCCAATTTGAATTGTCCATCCACCTGGATGGTGGCATAGTATCAAGCCTCCTAACCAAGTACTTAAAAGTTAGAATGGTACCACATTGTGAAGTAGAGTATGAGCTCATGCATAGCATTGCATTTTTTGTTTATTGTTTTGTTGTGATTAATATGTGTCGTGTGCGAGAATAATTTTTCTTAGATGATTTGATGTTATAGTGAAATATATGGATTTTCCTTGAGTGGTTTTGACTTTATAATGTTATGTTTTTCCTTGTCTTATGTTTGTGTTGTGATACGGTTTATTTATGATTAATTGCGTGTTCTCCTTACTTATATTATACTATTAACATGATTTCAAAACACACCTCCTTCGTTGTTTGTGTTTGACTGGCTTGGCTCTGCGTTTGTGAAATCGCAGTTATTATAGGTTAATGAGTCTTGAAGTTAAAGTTTGGGAGAAGCCCCTCTCTGATAGGTGATACCGGGAATGAGAGTCATAAGTTGTATTTTTATTTGTTTAATTAGAAACAACTTTTTGTATGAAACCTTATAATTATTATTAAATTTTTGGAATTAAATTAAGAAATTCTAGTTAAATCATAGTTTGTGGAGATTGCACTATTTTATAGGAGGAAAAAGTTTAAAGTGTTCATTTTAAATTTTGAGTAATGTGATATCTCAAATTAATTATAAAAGTTTTTATTTCCTTGAAAACATATTTCCTTTATCCGCTGCGAATTAAAATTAAAAATTCTATTATAAATTGTTATATATTATTTTGGGGTTTAGGGCGTCACATTAGTGGTATCAGAGCAGGTCTATCCAATCAGGCCGAGTGGGTTGAATGTCGACTCGGTGTTAGTCGAATGTCTGTCGTGTCAATTGTGTTTTCTTGTTTAATAATTACTTTCACTATCATGTTTTTCCGGTTATATTATTGTGTTAAGTTTTATATACTTTTGTATAATTATACATAATTATATGCTTACCTAAGTGGGTAAATAAAGCATAAAATTTACTTGTTAAGATTTGAGTTAATTTTAATTGTTGACAAGATTATGTTAGTTACTTGTTGAATGATCTTGTTGCTTGTCTAACGAACTATGATTTTTGCACTCTTGTTTTATGTGAATAGTTGGAAATAATGATTTTGATTGACCAGCAGTATGTTTGAAGTTATTAATGTCATTCACGTAATCTTAGTTATCGTATGTACATAATCTTAGTTATTGTATGTCAGACCTCACCTGTTAGTTGTTTTAAAGTTCCATTTACACCCTTAATCAATTTAAAATATTTAGTCTTGATATGAATTTGTTTAAAGTGTTTGATCTAATAACTTATTGATTGAAACATTGATTTCCGTATGAATTATGTGTTTAAAATTTCAAGTATTGACTTTTACTAGGTACAAATTATTATTATTTTTGTTGAAACTCAATTTATAGAAAAATAAAAAGATGTTTTGTTCTAAACTTTGAGTTAGATAGGAAATATGTCTCTTATATTTAAAGTTTTAATTTTGACTAGAAAATTCTTATTTTGATTTTAAGTTGCCTTGTGTGAAGAAAAAAATTGATTTTAAATAGTGAATGTTAATTTTAAATCACTTGAAAGTGTTGATGGTTGTATCTAGATGATTAGAGTTTTGATATTGCTTTTGAAAATAATTTAGAACGTTCGTCATGATTTTAAATAGTATGAAATTCATATTTTCAGCAATAGTAATTCTTGAATATTCAAGGTTGGTTGAATTTTAAAGTTAGACTTTATAGAAAACATATCGTGAATGAGTTAAAGTTGATTTATTTTATAAAAGGAAATATTTTATGTTTGAATCATTGTTGATTTATTTTAAAGAATTAAATTGAGTTGGATTTTTGTTGATTTATAATATAAAAATAATTTTGCACTACTGATTTTATTTAATGTTTAAAATAGCTAAAAATTTACACCATATTTTACTAGATCTTATTTTTAAGAAAATCAAAAAGAGTTGTTGTAATGTTTGTTTAGAGGTGCTGGAGTGAATATTGAATCGTGAGGGTGTCGGTATATTATTTTGAAATGATTGATTTACTGATTCTGATATTATGAACTCATTAGAGTTTAACTTGATCTTAGAGTTTAGATTTTAAGAACTCATTAGTGATTTATAATGGTACTAATAAAAAGAAAGTCAAATGATAAAATGTCTACTAATTGAGAAAGAGAAGGAAATTAGAAGAAAAAATAACCAAAGGATTTAAAAGAATTATCTCAATAGTGAAACTGTTTTTGAAAAGTTATCTAAATTTTGGATTCTATAATTGATGTATTTTATGAGTAAAATGCTTTTTTTAGTAGAATTGTAGTTGTTGTGTTATCATTGTTGAAATGTATATTTGAGTTTAATATGAGAAGGTGACATGTTGTTTGTACATCTTTTCTTATTACATAAATTAACATAACAAAATGATATGCATCATGTAGATTGGTATGTGTAGAGTGCATCATGTAGATTGTATGTGTACGTATAGAGAGTAAAATTTATTCTACCAATTTCTTTTCAATGATAAAATTGCCGTTTTTATTGGGGACCCAATTTTTAAGATTAGAACAAGCCTCTAATGTGACACCCTAAACCCAAAATCACCTATATAATAATTTGTACTAATTTTTTTGACCAAAATTCGCAGCGGATAAAGAAAATTTGTTTAGAAGGAACTAAAAACTTTTGTAACTAATTTAGCATATCACGTTTCTCAAAGTACACTTGGAACAATTCAAACTTTATTACTCAATTAAAATATTTTAATCTAAATGAACTTGATTTGACTATAATTTCTTAATTTAATTCCAAAAACTTACTAATACATAGATTATCATATAAAGAGTTGTTGGTAATTAAAAAGTAAAATGCATAGTAAAAACGACCGAAAAAGTCTCCGACGTGGTGGTTTTAGATATTGGGTGTTGAATTAATTTTATGTATATGTTTGATTAGATAAGTTTATGTGATGTGATAATAAAAGATGGATGCGTTGTGATAATTTTATGTGATGATGATGACGTATGATTAATAATTGTGATGTTATAAATTTGTGATAAGTTTATGTGATGATGTATGATTGATGATAGTGATGCTATAAATTTGTGATGAATTTATGTGATGATGATGATGTGTGATTAATGATAGTGATGTTATAAATTTGTGATGAGAATATTGAAGTAACCCCATAGTTGATGAAAGACTTCAATTTGTGTTTGCGATGACGGTCTTAATGGAGTATCATAGGCCAACGAGGGGAGAAAATAAATATTGAAAATTTGTGAAGTGGAGATTATTTTGTCATCATATAGGTAGGGCCTGACAAGCCTAGTGATTCTGGGGAAGTACAACTGAATGAGCCTGATCGTGGCGGTCTGCTGTTGAGCCTTAAGGCAAGATTGTTAGACCTTGGAAGTATTCGGGTGGGGAATTCCTAGGTGACTTGGAGGTAGCACTCCAAATGTCGGGAGCTACCATGCAACACACGTTTACCTCGATTGTCGCGTATATGTGTAACACCCCAATTTTTATAATAAACTATTTTGTTAATAAAATAGGACTTTAAATAATTAATTTGGTGTAAAAAGTATTTTAGAATATATGTTGACTAATTTTATGAGTATTTTTCTTTATATGTGTGCTAATCTTGTACATATTTGACCAAATAAGTTATATGAATAATAAATTTTATATTTTATTATTTTATATATTTTTCTAAAAATAATAGTATATTAGTGTAAATATTTTAAAGAATAATATTTACGCGATTTTATCTGTATATGTGAGTTGGTAATTAATGTGATATTTTCTTTTTGTTTGATTAATATTAAATGTACACTTAATTATATTTAATTATGTCTGAATATATCTTATTTTAATTATTCATTTTATAAATAATTATCTTGAGATAGTAGTACTATTGTGTTTAATTTCCTTTATTTTTATATATTTGCTATGACATTGGGATTTTATATATATTTATTATAATTTAGTAATTAATATAAAGTGTTGATGTTATATTTATTTATTTTATAATTTCGACTATTCTCCAATGATTATAATATTTTAATTTGAGTATTTAGAAAAATAAGTATTATTGTAGTGATTATTTGGAATATGAAAGTTCTGATTATTAACGTATTTTAAAGATTAATTACTCTAATTACTTTATTTTATAAAAATATTAGTTTTGAAATTATTAGTAATATTTTAGTAATTGAATTGTGTTTAAAAAAAAGTGTTAAAAAAAATAGTTTTAGTAACTGTTTGTTTTATTTAAAAATAAATAAATAAACAAAATAAAGAAGTAAAATGTGTTTTATGAGTTAGGCTCATATACAATAGTAATACCTAATTAAAAAAAAACAGACAGCCAAATCGCAACAAACCCTTTTTTTCACAAATTCACTCCCACCAATTCCTTACAGTTTCAATTGATCCCAACCTCTATCCCACACAAAATCGGCCACTGATCCATTTTTGGCATCAATTTTATCAATCGTTGCTCCGTTTCTTTGCTTGGGCGAGCTGTTTTTGCCCGATTCTGATCACCACGTTTGTCGTCTCAAAAAAACTGGCTTCGTTTTTGAATTCCTCTCGTTGAAACCTTCAAGAAGCACTACTCATTTGTATTTTTCGGTGAAGTTGACATCGAACCCTTTCGGTGCTCCGACGAGTTAGTGAGACCCTTTCTGCAGTTTATCTCGTCGTTTTGACTTCATTTATGCCCCAAAAATTATTATTAATTTTTTTACATTGATTTTTATGCTCCACATAATTTATCAGTCACGTCTTGGCCTTTTTGTGAACTCGCCGTTTATTCGGATTCGCTCGCTGTACGTTGTTGATCTGCAGTTGCTGTTGAAAACTTCCATTGATTTATGTGTTTGAGAAACCGTCTAAATAAGGTAAGGGGTGAGAGAGCGTTTGAATTCATGAGTATAATATATTGTGAGATAAACGGGAAAACCGTATTTTCCAACGATTCATCCGGGGCTCGCTACGTACGGCAGTAGCCCTTTGAGTGATAAATTAATTAATGTGCAACTATGAAAATTGTGAGATTAAAATGTGGAATAGAAATATTTATAAGGTGTTGATTAATTTAAGTTTGTTAAATGTGTGGTATTTTGATACTATTGTGATATTTGATTTCAAATGAATTTGGTGCATATATTTGATTACATGAGTTTATGTGAAGTGATAATAAAATATGAATGCAGTGTATGATGTAAGATTATTTGATGATGATGTGTCATTTATGATATAAATTTATGATAAGTTTATGTGAAGATGTTTGATTGATGATAGTGATGTTGTAAATTTGTGATGAGTTTATATGTAATCTTTTACAACACTTTTTAATTGTAAGCGTTGTCTAATGTAATCTTTTACGTTTTTTTTCTTCGAATAAGCGTTGTGAAAGAATATAGTTATTTTCAAAACGTCCAACATTTTATATTAATACTATTTACAAAAGCATTCATATATATTTTTTCCTTCATTTTGTTGAAGTACACAGAAACATATTTGCACAACATTATAATGATATCTTAAAACTTCAAAATTATAACATATAGAAAAAATTTGTATAATTAATTACATTATACTCCTTGTATCTCTTAAAACAAAATTCTTGGTTCAGACCACCATTTTCGAGAACATATAGTCTTAGCTGCATGAGCCAACTCATGCGCGCAACCTTGTTACAAACATGACCAATATATACAGTCAAGGATAAAACAATCAATACTATATAATGCAACTAAGTTAAAATTATTTTTCAGAGTAACAATTCGTCATATGATTATTAATCATCAAAGTATTGCAAAATATAATGCAACTAAGTTAAAATTAATTAGATAAAAATATTAAATATTGAAATAATATATACTATATTTGAAATCACATTTTGATTAGAAGTGACAATCTTTTTCATGAAACTCATAACATACTACCCACAATCTATCCCATTTTTTTGACGAGGACATTAGACAAATATATATATATATATATATATATATATATATATATATATATATATATAAATTAAATTTGAAAGAAAATCTAACCCATAATTATATGGTATAATAAACAACTTATCCGGATGATCTTTATTGTCCATCATTAATCAACTACATAGTCTTTGAACAGAGTTGAATCATTTTCAAATATGGATATTTGATGGGGAGATATGAAGGATAATTTGTTGGTCATTGACGCGAGCACACCTATTTAAAAAGCTCTATCATTTGCTCCTTACTAATAATTTCTACATAAAAAACACCAAAATACATTTCTCCATTGATGAAGTGAGTACCATTGTTTTCCACAATTTATATTTACCTATTCTTTTATGAAATTTATCTTTATATATTATATAATGAAAATCAATATCCTGAGTAAATAAAGGAAAATCAAATCTTTTTGGTAAAACAAATGATGAAAATTAATTCCTTTCTCGTTGCGTGGACAGCTTGTTTGATTTGAAAAAACTATTTTAGATTTTAAATTTTTCTTAACAATTATAAAAATGCAAAAAATATCATTTTATTTTTACTCAAACAAATTACTTTCCTACGAACATATAAATAAGAGCTTTTATTTAACTTTTGAATAATATTTTCATAGTTTTAGGCCTCTTAATTTTTTAAGTATAAACATGCCTCTTAATTAATAAATGGGATAGTATATATGAACAATAAAATATTGTACAAAATGATACTTTTAAGAATAATAATGTATATTCAAAACAATTTATCCTTTTTTATCAAATAAAAATAAATATTTATCATTTTAACACCGATATAAAAAACATTAATAGAATAACTAAATCCCAACGTTTTGTTTTTGATATCCTTAAGTTGTTATGCCAGAACGATAACACCAAATCCAAAAATGAAAATTTATTAATTAAGACATTGTAAGTTTTCGACGGGTAACTTTTTATTTGTCATATCTTATCATAAAAAAAAATATAAAATACTATATAATGTGACAATCATTGTTCAAGAACAATATATCAAGGAATACCAAAGCTAGAACAAAGAGGTAATATTAAAAAGATGGCAGGAGGAGCTTTTGTAGCATCTGGAGGAGGAAGACATCATGAAGGAGAGGTTCCTGCCTTTCTATTGGTGACATGTTTTGTTGTTGCTATGGGAGGTCTTCTCTTTGGTTATGACCTTGGCATTACTGGAGGAGTGACTTCCATAGAACCGTTCTTAATCAAGTTCTTTTCGTCTGTGTATAAACAAATGAAAGATGAATCAAACAATGAGAGTCAATATTGCAAATTTGACAATCAACTCCTCACATTGTTTACCTCTTCCTTATACCTTGCAGCATTGGTAGCCTCTTTCTTTTCTTCAATTACAACAAGATTACTTGGACGTAAACCTTCAATGTTTTTAGGTGGTTTGTTTTTCCTTGTCGGTGCCTTGCTGAATGGTTTTGCTATCAATGTTGTAATGCATATAATTGGTCGTTTGTTGCTCGGTTTTGGGGTGGGGTATTGCAATCAGGTAATTAAATGATTAACATAAGGCCCATTTGTCAATCATTTTTTAAAACATATATTTTTTCTTGAGTTCTTCTTATCAATTTGTTACGATATTTTTACAAAATTAAAATCTTAAAAGGCTTAAAAAAAACTTAAAATAGGAAGTTATTTTGAGTAGTTTCTATTGAAAATAATTTTCATTATCCTAAAAAAACACAATGTAACTTTAGTTTTTCTTAAAAATCCCTAAAAACACATTCTAAATTATTGAAGACTAAAATATTTTTTTTAATACGAAACAAATGAGCCCTATTGTTTAATTTGTATCCTTTAAACCTTAAATAAATATTGAACCAATATAAGTATTTTTTTTTATTGATTTATTTGTTATATATGCAACATTCAGTCTGTTCCAGTATATTTATCTGAAATGGCTCCAACAATGATTAGAGGAGCACTTAATATGGGCTTTCAAATGATGATTACAATTGGCATCTTAATTGCAAACCTTATCAATTATGGGACTTCCAAGCACGAAAATGGATGGAGAATTTCCTTGGGTGTAGAAGTTGTGCCTGCAATTTTATTGTGTTTGGGATCTCTTTTCTTGGGTGACACACCTAACCCCTTGATTGAAAGAGGTCAGCTTGAAAATGCTAGGATAATGATGCAAAAGATTCGCGGTACTAAGAATGTTGATGGGGAGTTTCAAGATCTTATAGATGCAAGTGAACAAAGCTAAAAAGGTGGAACACCCATGGAAGAACATTGTACAACCAAAATATAGACCACAACTAACTTTTTGTAGTTTAATTACTTTTTTTCAACAATTCACTAGCATTAATGTTATCATGTTTTTCGCACCTGTCCTCTTCAAGACTTTGGGATTCGGTAATGAAGCTTCCCTTATGTCAGCGGTCATTATTGGAGGAGTCAATGTAGTTGCCACATTTGTTTCCATTTTCACCGTAGACAAGTTTGGAAGAAAGATCTTGTTCATTGAAGGTGGCACCCAAATGTTTATTTGCCAGGTAAAGATAACAACTATTTTCTTAAAATTATGGCGTAAAATATACTAATTATTTCTCTTTTTATCATACGAAAATTATTGGTATATATAAATGTTATAACAATTAATTACTTGTAGATTGCTATTGGAGGAATGATTGCTGCAAAGTTTGGACTAAGTGGTGAAGGTTCGTTTACTAAAGGAGAAGCCAACCTCCTTTTATTTTTGATATGTGCCTATGTTGCAGCTTATGCTTGGTCTTGGGGTCCATTGGGCTGGTTGGTTCCTAGTGAAATATGTTCGCTTGAAGCTCGATCTGCAGGTCAAGCTATTAATGTTGGCGTGAACATGTTATTTACATTTTTCATTGCACAAATCTTTCTCACATTGCTTTGCCATTTGAAGTTTGGCCTCTTCTTCTTTTTTGCTGGCTTTGTCATTATCATTACTATCTTCATAGCCTTGCTCTTTCATGAGAAAAAGAATGTTCCTATTGAAGAAATGAATAGAGTGTGGAAGTCACATTGGTTCTGGGCTAAATTCTTTTTTGATGAAGGTGTTGTTGGTGGGCATGAACACAACACTTCTCATTAAAGTTTATTAACATGTAAATTTCAAATTATCTAAGGATGAGTGATGAATGGATTGTACTACATTTACAATTGTAATTAAACACCCATAGTGAACTCCACGTTTTTTTTGTATATTACGATTTAAGGTTAAATAAGTTTTTAGCCCCCATAAATTTTAACAGCTTTATTTTAAGTTCTTATAAAAACATTCTCAACTTTTTAGTCCCTAAATTTTTTTTTTTACTTTTAGTCTCTATTTTAAAAAGTTTTTGTAAAAAAGTAATCCTTTTAGTCCCTATAAAATCAAAATTGAAATTAAAAGTAAATAAACTTCTTTTATGGACTAACCTTGAAAGATCATATATTTGTAGGGACTAATAATATATATGAAATGTAAAAAAAGAATTGGCGTAGTCATCTTATCTAAAATGAATGAATTGAAGAAAAAGTTGATGACATTAAAGAGAAAGTCAAAAGGAACTTTGAGAAGATATTTGTGAATCTGAATTGTAGTCACATTGGCATGTTGTTGTGAAAGTAATAGAAATTCAGAGCCCAATATTTGTTTCAATTCTAATTTCATTAAGGGAAGTTAGGAGTTGTTAAAATATTGTATATGAAGTTTCATCCAAGTGTTTCATAATAATATGTATATGGCAAAGGGTATAATACCTATTTCATTGAATTGCATCCAAAAAAGGATGATGCAAAGTCTTTAACATACTATAGATACATTAGATCGATTTAACCCAAGCGTTCATTCTCTTGTACTTGGAATAACATTAGTAGGTCTAAGCTAAGAGGAAAATGTGTTGATAGTCAAGCCTTGAAGTTTCTTTTATGTTCCAAGGTTGCATATCCTCTAGAGAAAATGATCAAGAGTCTTCCAAAGTTAAAAGGTAAACTAGATGGAAAGAGGGAGAATAGCGCCTAACCTACATGCATTGATACACACACATCTATCTCTAATATATTCATCACAAAATATTTAGAGATGGATATATTCATCTCTATAGAAATAGAACTTAGGGTCTACATAAACGAATAATAAATTAGAATCACCAACTCAATTGAAACTACATTCAAAATTATAGTTTATAATTTGTTCATCAAATTCTTAATCTATTACATATGGAAATGAATCACAACTGTCTGATTACAACGTAATACAAAAACATCAAATCTAAATGCTAATCAGTCTGGAATTATTCCTCTGGTTTCAACCCGTCTCAAGTTCCTCCAACTGCTAAGGAAATAAAAATAAAGAGATGAGATATAAAATCTCATTGAGTTCTGAAAAAAAAAGGGAGGGGTAGTTTAAAATATTTATTTCATAGATATGTATAAGAACTTGAAATTATAATACATCTCATTGTGTTTGAAATGCATTATCACTCCATAATGCTCATAATAACTCAACAATATATTGAAAATCAAGTGGAGATTAAATTCTAAGTCCAAATCATAGTTAGACTAGAGACAATTTAGCCAGAGGCATAACTCCCGGTCAGAGGATACATGTCCAAAGGATGTATCAAAGGATACGCGTCTAGAGGATGTGCGTCCAGATGATGTATCAAATGATCCACATCCAGAGGATATATCTTAGGATTCACTTTCAGATGATGTATCAGATGATATATCAGAGGATACACGTCTAGAGGATGTATCAGAGGATACACGTCAAGAGGATGTATCAGAGGATACGCTTCTAGAGGATATATCAGAGGATACACGTTTAGAAGATGTATCAAAGGATACACATTCAGAGGATGTTTCAGAGAATACGCGTCCAGAGGATGTCTCAGAGGATACGCGCTCAGAGAATGTATCAGAGGATACGGGTCCAGAGGATGTATCACAGGATACGCGTCCAAAGGATGTTGAGCAGTGATCAAAGTGAAAGAAGTGAACAATGATCAGAGTCAGAGGAATGTGAACAGTGATCAAAGTGAGAGGAATGTGAACAATGATCAAAGTCAGAGAAATGTGAACAGTGATCAGAGTCAAAGGAATATGAACAGTGATCAGAGTCAGAGGAATGTGAACAGTGATCAGAGTTAGAGGAAGAAAAGAAGAAGCAACGTCAGAGAAAGGAACAACATTAGAGGAAGGAACAACGTTAGAGAAAGAAACAATGTTTGAGGAAGAAGCAACATCAGAGCAAGAAGCAACGTCAGAGGAAGGAACAATGTTAGAGGAAGAAGCAACGTCAGAGGAAGGAATAACTTCAGAGGAAGGAACACTGTCATACGAAGAAAGGAAGGAGATATTTTACCAAAGACAGAAACACTTAGAATTTTAATAACAACAACCACCAGAGACAACCTGAAGAGAAGCACTAGAGACAACATGAAGAGAATCACCAGAGGAAGAAACATTTAGTATTTTTGTAACGACAACCACCAGAGGCAACATGGAGAGAATCACATAAGGCAGAAACACTTAGAATTTTAATAACGAGCAATTAGAGGCGGGATTGGATGCAGCCATCAGAGACAAAACACATTGGCAAGCAACAAACACGTGTATTTACCTTCAGGGTAGGATTCACACCTTTCAAGAGAATTCAAATCTCAGAATTCTGGGATTTCCTAAATCACTAACACAAAAATCAAGCAACAAACAAATAAACCAAATGCATGTCAATTCAAATCATTTGGGTGTAGAATGAAAACACCTATATGCTAAAGATTTCATTTCTCTCACGCATCTAAGCTCTTTTAACCCGTAAGATCCCCAAAAATAATTTCTGACAAGAAATAAAGGATTTTAATGAATAACCCCCATAACCCTCATGCTAAATAAGTTAATGTAACATAACTCATAGAAACAACTCTAAAAGGGAAGTTGATTATGGTTCAAAGTAGCTCCGAGCTCCTCTTGCAGATGGTTTCCTCCGATTTACTGATTTGAGTTGGTTCGCAAGGATGATGAGGCAGATTCTCACATGCCAGGTGGCTGGGCAGCTTCGGGGAATTTTTGCGAACTTTTGTATTAGAAGATTTGAGAGAGAAGGAATAATGAAGGTTTGGTAAAGACGATGAAAAATAATAATGTTGGTGTTTCCCGAATAATTGGAAAGTGTACGACTGAAAAAAGATGAATAAAAAAATGGTTGTGGAAGGTAGGTTTTCTGCACGTGAATGAAGGTGAAAGAGAGAGAAGTAAAACTGGCAAACTCTTTCTCTCTTTTCCACTTGGACTTGTTAATGCTACTACTTTCGTATTATACCCTTACTCTTAACTAAATATTACTAAAAACACAACATTAACAAATAATAAAAAAAAATTCTAGACTTTTTAATTAGTACTTAAATCTTTTAAATATTCCTAAGATAGTGAGAGGACTGTTACATTCTCCACCCCTTAAAAAGAATTCCCTCGAAATTTGAGAACTTACCTATTGAAAGAGGTAAGGATACTCTTTCTGCATATCAGCTTTTGTCTCCCAAGTTGATTTCTCTGAAGACGATCCTTCCCAAACAACTTTCACTAAGGGAATAAATTTGTTCCTCAATTCCTTGATGCTCCTATCCACAATTTGAACTGGCACTGGTTTGTATGAGAGGTTGGGTTTAAGTTGGATAGACTCATGGCTTAAAATTTGGTGAGGTTTTGGAGTATATTTCTTTAGTTCGGAAACATGATAGACATCATGGAGTCCATTCAAGGATGGTGGCAATGCTAATTTGTAGGTAGAGGGACCTATCCTTTGTATAATTTGAAAGAGTCCAATAAAACGTGGGTTGAGCTTTTTAACTTTCAGCACTCTTCCAATACCAACAAGAGGGGTAACCCTTAAAAATACATGATCACCTTCCTCAAACTCTAAGGGTCTCCTCCTATGGCCAGCATAGCTTTTTTGCCTACTTTGGGCTATCCTCAACTTGTCCCTAATGACTTTAATTTTATGAATGAATGGGATGCACCAATGTCAAAAGGGATTTGATTTATGAAACAAGTACCAATAATCAAATTGTGATTCTTACCTTTCATAGCACAGAGGGAAAATACTCTCCTAGTGTTAGGTTTGCTTGGGTGGAAACTCCTTGCTTTTAACGCACTGGATAGAAAATAGCCATATATCTAGGCTGCTTGCAGTAGTAGCAGGCTTGCTTCCAAATCAAGTACTCTCCCCCAAGCTCCTTACCACACATAACACATTTCCTTGCTTTTGGGGAACTAGAGGCATGTACTTGCTTTCCCTTCCCTTGAGGTGTCTTTACCTTCAACTGTTGGCCAAACCTTCCAGACTCTCTCTTTTGCAGCCACTTAGCCTTCCCTTCCTCTTGTACCTTCTTTAAATTGTCCTCCACAATATAGCTCTTGTGTACAAGAGTGGAATAATAGGTAAGCTCCATATGGCCTATATTTCTTCTAATTTCAGACCAAAATCCCCACTCAAACTGGTTTATCTTCCACTTTGCAGTGGGTGCATACTGGGCATTTGGGGAACACCTAGCCAGTTCTTCAAACTTGGCAACATATTCTGCAACCGATATGTCTCCTTGTTGCAGGTGCATAAACTTCAGCTCCTTTTGTCTTTTAGAATTTCTTGGGTAGTACTTTTCTAGAAAGGCCACTTCAAAGTGTTCCCAATTCACAGGGGTTCCATGAGTCTTTACAACCTTCCACTAGTACTCTGCCTCACCCTTCAATAGCTGGGCAACAAGTGCCACTTTCTGTTCTTTAGTAAAAGGCACTACTTCAAATGCCTTCTTGATCTCATCCATCCAAGCTTAAGACTATAAAGGATTGTGACTGCCTTAGAAGGTTGGAGGCAACAACTTAAGCAAATCATAGAACACCCTATTTACTCATTGAGTGTTTTGTATCATCACCACGTACTAAATGCAAATAATAAAAGATTTATAATGTGACATTAATGACAATCAACATTCAGTGTCTCCGGAAAAAAAAATTTAATAAGCAAATAAAGTACAAAACGAGAATATAATATACCATAAATTAAATTTGAAAGAAAATCTAACCCATAATTATATGGTATAATAAACAACTTATCCTGATGATCTTTATTGTCCATCATACATCAACTACATAGTCTTTGAACTGAGTTGAATAATTTTCAAACATGGATATTTGATGGGGAGACATGAAGGATAATTTGTTTATCATTGACGCGGACACACCTATTTGAAAAGCTCTATCATTTGCTCCTTACTAATAATTTCTACATAAAAAACACCAAAATACCTTTCTCCATTGAAGAAGTGAGTACCATTGTTTTCCCTCCAATTTATATTTACTCATTCTTTTATAAAATTTATCTTTATATATTATATAAGGAAAATCAATACCCTGAGTGTAATAGCCCGATTTTTTTTTTTTTAAACAAATTCAAATTCATAATAAAGAGGGAAATACCTTTGGATAAAATATTTAAATCGTATTACAATGACAAAAGTTAACCATAATTACAAACAAGGAAACGGTTTTGAAATGAAAATCCAAAATATTTAAAACAGAAAAATACATCGGGGCTATGAGACCTATCCAACGTAGCTCATACCCCTGGGGCATTCTCAGCAGACACCTGTACAAAAGCACTGCCCCAAGAATTTTAACTTTCCCACGTCACATCAAAAAGTGGTACAAGGACCCATCAAAATAAAAGTCAAGCTGACAATATATGGTATAGGTACAGTCTTCCAGAATGAAATAAATACAACCACAACAGATAGACATCTAGCCCCTATACAGCCATCTAATCTGATCATGCTACAAAAACTATAACCCAAGTGATCTCCACGCGCCCCGCAGAAATCCTTCTGACACAGCAGTGGTCAGGTAAGTCTAACTCTGTTCCCATCTCCAGAGTACTAACTGGTAGGACGATCCTGATTCCCATCTGAGGGCAAAGCCCAGATTTTCACAATAATTGTAAAGGTCACCAATCGAAATTAACAAACATCACATAGCATTTAAATTTTAAATGCACAAAATAACCTTTCAACTTAGCATACATCTAGAAAGGGTTTTCATATGTCACACATGCATGATCAAAGTTGAAATATGAAGTTTTTAACAACCTGCACTGTCGTATTCGAATACAGCATCTTTGTATCCGAATACAACTGTGAAAATGACATAATTTTCAGTTTTGAAAATGTTTCGATATCATTCAACGCTTACCACATAAAGTCAATCAATAACACTCATCAAATACGGCACAATTACAAACCACAGTCGAGTATGTATATACAACCATCACAGTATATCAAACATGACTTGCGTGCCAAGCACCCTAATGAAATGCGTATATGCCAATGCACATGATTCCGGAATTCCAAACCAACACCCTCCTCGAAAGGGCGTAAATCATAATTGTATAGTCTCTCACAAACCAGTACTAATTATCAAGGTGCAATCTCTCACGGATCAGCACAATTTACTATCGTACAGCCTCTCACAGACCAGTACTAATTTTCTATGCATGCAATCGCTCACAGATCAGCACGATTTACAAGAGTGCAATCTCTCACAGATCAGCACGACACGATAATCCCCGCAAGGATAAGATGAACCAACTATTCACATGACATCATCTCGTGGCCCATCACGGTTACCACTATCACTATGGCCCATCGCGGTCACCACGTACTATGAAATGCATGAGCATACTCTAACTCTTTTCACCACAACCATTAAGTAAATGCAACTATTAAAAGATTCCCCTTTTTTAATACTCATTTAACACTAATGATTTTTCAAAACTTTTCACAGAGCATACTCAGACATATTAATTCATAATCCAACAAATTCACATCAAATTCAATCTACCAACCACATTAAATACAACAGTCCAAGTTCCACAAATCCACACCAAATCACTACAAATTACTCATTTTCAAAACTCGTCATATTTCAACCACAATACACCCATTAATTTCCATAATTGCAAACATGCATTTGCACCAAATTTATTTCCTCAAATCACTCCTCAAACACATCAAAACAATTTCACATAAAACACCTTAAATTCATTTTCTGCAAATCCACACACCAAACACGACAAATTCAATCAATTCGACTTCCAAAATTTCACGCCAAATTTAATCGTGACTCATCCGTGTTCACAACTCCACATTTCAAACACATTAAATTCCACTTCCACAATTTCACCCATAAACACATTAAATTCATTTTCCTCCAATCTACACATAAAATACATCTCAAAATTCATAATATTAATTATGAACACGTCATTCACACCAAACATGAATCACCACAACAACATTAATATCTCAGAGTTCTCCCAACCGCTAACTCGGTGCCAACAGCCTCGATTCCTTTTCGAGACTCAAGGAGCTAACTACATAAACATAAATATTTGTAACAATTTGTTCACAACTAAAGTTTATCCAACCACAACAAAATTCTAAAATTAATTCAAAACTCCACATTTCCAAATATTAAACCACTAAATTAAATCTCCAAATTTTTAACCATAAATCACCAATTTAAATCTCCAATTTTTTTTAACCATAAACCACCAATTTAAATCTCCAATTTTTTTAACCATAAACCAGCAATTTAAATCTCCAAAATTTCATAATATACAATGTTAACTTAACAGTAAAATAATATCTCTTCTCAGTCAAACATTGCCATTTATAATTTTATTGTAGTATATATTTTTTTTTCCGAACAAATGCCAAAATGTCATAAAATATCATTCATTTCTACTTTTTCACTTCAGTAACTAATATGCTAGCACATTATCACTTCAAATACTTATCAAATGGATCTCACCAACAATATCACATTGATATAATGTCTACCATTTTATTTGGCCCCAAATCTTAATGGAAACAAGTAGCATTTAAGCACCACCATTGGAATATCTTGTTCGTATCAGTTAAGTAATTATAGAAACTTACTATTAGACAAATACATAGCAAAGGAGTATGAAAAGTATAATTCCAAATCAAATTTAGGCGAATGTAATACGAATATTTAGTAACTTGAATGAAAGAGAAAGGCATGAGCAAGTGATGAATGAGAGCATACTTTAGTTTCAATTTTATTCATCAACAACCAAGAAAACAAATTGCAATATCCTAATTAACACTAAAAAAATTATGGTGAAGGGCTGAAAAGAACCAAACTCATATTGCTCTTCATTTAGAAAACCATGTTTTTCAAGAAGCTAAGTTATTTCTGAAGTTTTTAATGCTAACACAAAACACAAAATTGTAGTTTTTAGTTATTCATACCCCTTTTCTTTAATAAAATAAAACCAGCAAAATTGAACAAACCCAGTTACATTGAAGCACTGATTCAGCTGGTATGGGCTTGGTAAGACATATTCCACAACAAACTCATAGTTAATTCAGCAAAAATTTCAAAATGCCACTGTCGCCATACAAAAGCAAGACTCCAAAATATATCAACAACACAACGTGTAATAATCAACAACAATCAAATAGATACAAAAATAAATCTGTACTAATCTTGGATATATAAAAATCCACAATTGCATAATCACAAAATCCCCAATTTCGAAAATATAAAAACTCTAATCATGAATTCACAACACCAACATGTTACTCATATATAGTCCCAATTTCATAACCAATCAATAGATAAAAAAAAAAACGGTAACAATGGATATTATGAGATTCAATCACACATATAGAGTCCCTATATGCAAACTAAAAATTTGGAAGGAGCCCTTACCTCAACGGTAGCTCTAACAACCGATTACGGCACCGCGATTAATTCCGGTGAAATATTTTGTTCGCACGTCACTTCGAAAACTAGCTCACTAGCACCGCAGCGTGGAGGTGAGCAACTTTCCCTTCTGTCACTTCGCGAGATAGAGCTTAGATCTAGGTGAAAAATGAGGTTTTGTATTTATGGGTTTTGGTTTTTTTTTTTTTTGGAAAACAGAAGAAAGAAAGAAGAAGTTTCGCGAGGCCTGAGTTTTCAGCTTTTATGCATCCTATCTGTTTGCTAGCCTTGCCTCTCACGTGTATATATGTATATATCCTTATACTACTAACTAATATATATGTATATAATATTGCTTACAATAATAATATTATAATATTATATATATATATATATATATATATATATATAATATAATTAAACTAAATCAAAATATATCTAAATATTTATACACACATCGCTTCACTCATATCTCAAATTATTTTGATAAAAATATCTATTCTCATTGCAACTCAATTGATAGGTAAAATTTTTAGCAAATATAGATATTTTTAACAAAATAGTCCAATAATTAATTTTCCGCAACGTAATTAAATTATTTCTCGCCAAATAATTTTAAACGGGTCTCATAAAAATAACATTGGCATTTAACACACAACATACCATTAAAATTGGCTAAAAAGCCTCATAATTCAACACACAAAAAATATACTAAAATTGCATAAATTAGAATTTAAAACTAAGGGCCTTACATTCTACCCCCCTAAAATTAGTTTCGTCCTCGAAACTACGCGTCGATAAACAACTTCGGGTGTTGTTCCCTCATCTTGCTTTCCAATTCCCAAGTCGCATCTCCGGTAGTTAGGTTCCAAATCACTTTGACCAACGAAACATCCTTGTTCCTTAATCGCTTAATCTTCTTGTCATCAATTCTCACAGGTAGCACTTCGAATGACAAATTATCCTTCAGTTGGATCGTGTCCGGTTCGATCACGTGAGATGGATCTGTAAGGAACTTCCTCAACTGCGACACATGAAAAACATCGTGAATATTGGACAGTATCGGAGGCAAGGCAATCCGATAAGCAACAGGTCCAATTTGTGCAGAAATCTGATAAGGTCCAATAAACTTCGGAGTCAATTTCTTCGATTTCAAAGCTCTACCAACTCCAGTCGTAGGCGTGACTCTCAGAAACACATGGTCGCCCTGCTCGAATTCTAGAAGTTTGCGACGCTTGTCCGCATAACTCTTCTGACAATCCTGTGAGATCTTCATTTTCTCCTTTATCTTCTTTACCTTGTCTGTGGTCTGTTGCACCATCTCAGGTCCTACAATCATACTTTCACCATCCTTATACCAACACAAAGGCGTTTGACACTTGCGGCCATATAAAGCCTCATATGGTGCCATTCTAATACTTGCGTGAAAACTATTGTTGTAGGTAAACTCAACCAAGGGTAGTACATCATCCCAGCTTCCTCTATCATCTAGTACACAAGCTCTCAAAAGATCTTCCAAGGACTGATTTGTTCTCTCAGTCTGTCCGTCAGTTTGCGGATGGCAAGCTGAACTCAACCTTAGTTTCGTTCCCAACGCATCATGCAATGCTCCCCAAAAGTGTGACGTGAATTTCGGATCACGATCTGATACAATACTCGACGGTACTCCGTGTAATCTCACAATCTCAGCAATGTAGATCTCAGTTAGCTTATCTACCTTATATGTGGTCTTCACTGGTAAAAAGTGTGCGGATTTAGTCAATCGATCCACTATCACCCATATAGAATCAATCTTCCTCCTTGTTCTCGGCAATCCAGTTATAAAATCCATGGAAATGTTGTCCCACTTCCACTCAGGTATATCTAAAGGTTGCAACATTCCAGCAGGCCGCTGATGTTCCACCTTCGCTTTCTGGCAAGTTAGACAAGTTGATACATACTCCGCGACATGCCTCTTCATTCCTGGCCACCAATAATTATGCCTCAAATCCTGATACATCTTTGTCGCTCCAGGATGAATACTCAATTTACTCTTATGAGCCTCATCTAAAATTGTTTTCCTCATATTTGCAACTTCTGGTACACAAATTCTCCCATTACATCTTAAAATATTATCTGGCCCAATCTTAAACTCAGTCGTTTTCCCTTGCACTATTAGGTTCCTCTTCTCTTGAATTAAAGCGTCATTTTGAAAATTCGCAATGTCTTCAAGTAGTCCACTCGAAATCTTAATCATTCCGAATTTCAAAATTCTCGGTGCAAACTCTACGTTCAAGTGTAAGTCTCTGAATGCTTCCCATAACTCTTGCTGTCTAGCCATCACTATTGAAGACACTGATACACTTCTTCTACTCAATGCATCCGCCACTACATTGGCCTTCCCAGGGTGGTACTGCAATGTGAAATCAAAATCCTTGAGAGTCTCCATCCATCTCCTCTGACGCATGTTCAATTCTTTCTGATCAAACAAATATTTCAAACTTTTATGGTCGCTGAACACTATGAACGTGCATCCATATAAATAATGCCTCCAGATCTTCAATGCAAAAACTACAGCAGCAAGCTCTAAATCATGAGTAGGATAGTTCATTTCATGAATCTTCAATTGCCTTTAGGCGTAAGCTACAGCTTTCTTGTGTTGCATCAGAACACATCCCAAGCCTTGGTGAGACGCATCACAATAAACTTCATACGCTTCTTTTGGTTGCGGTAAGATCAAAACTAGTGAGGTTGTCAACTTCTTCTTTAGTAACTGAGAATTCTCCTCACACTTCTCCGTCCATGCAAACGGTTGATCTTTTCTAGTAAGTTGCGTCAATGGAGCTACAATCTTCGCAAAACCTTCAATAAACCTCCTGTAGTAACCTGCTAGCCCTACAAAACATCGTATGTCAGTGACGGTTTGAGGCTGTTTCCAAGCAAGAACTGACTCAATCTTTGCCGAATCCACAGCGATTCCTTCCTTATTTATCACATGACCTAAGAAATTCACTTCCTCCAGCCAAAACTCACACTTCGACAAATTGGCATACAATCGCTTCTCGCGCAAGATTTCAAGAACTTGGCGCAAATGCTCTTCATGTTCTTCTTCAGTCCTTGAATAAATGAAAATATCATCAATGAACACCACAACAAATTTATCCAGAAATGGACTAAAGATTCTGTTCATGTAATCCATAAAAATTGCTGGTGCATTGGTAACTCCAAATGGCATAACCAGATATTCATAATGCCCATAACGAGTTCTAAAAGCAGTTTTCTGAATATCTCCTTCTCTTACTCGGATCTGATGGTAACCCGACTTCAAGTCAATCTTTGAAAACACCGCGGCTCCTCTCAACTGATCCATCAAATCATCAATACGCGGCAAAGGATAACGATTCTTAATAGTCGCCTTATTAAGTTGTCGATAATCCACACATAAGCGTGAGCTTCCATCCTTCTTCTTAACTAGCAATACCGGAGCTCCCCATGGTGATACACTTGGTCTAATAAATTTCTTCTCCAACAAATCTTCAATTTGGCTTTTGAGCTCATTTAATTCCAATGGCGACATTCGATACGGTGCAATCGAAATTGGTCCGGTTCCTGGATGCAAATCAATGAAAAACTCCACTTCTCTTACCGGTGGTAATCCTGGAATTTTTGTTGGAAATACGTCCGGGTACTCCTGGACAAGCACCACGTCTTCTATCTTCACATTTATCTTTGCCTCCACATTAGCCAAAGACAAAAACTCATGAGTTCCTTCTCTTAGTGACACTCCGAGTTTGTTAGCAGCTAGATACTTAACAACTTCTGGTTCGGGAAAAAGAACCAGTTTGCGAGCACAATCCAAGATCACATAATGATACGACATCCAATCCATACCGAGAATGACCTCGAGTAATTGTAGAGGTAAACAAATCAAATTAATCAAGAAATCCCTATTCTGAATAGTCACTTGACACTGTAAACATGCAGTATTTACTGTCAACGTCTTAGCAGGTGTGGAAACAACCAAATCAAAAGGTAGAGGCGACACAGATAACTTCAAACGATTCACACAATCCATAGCAATGAAGGAATGGGTTGCCCCCGAATCAAAAAGTGCATTTAGAGTGTTACCTGCAATCTCACAGTCACGTTGAATCAGATTGCTAGATGGATTTCCAGCTTCAGCACTCACGCAATAAACGCGTCCTCTAGCAGTAGGACGAGTAGCTCTAGTTGCATTCACAACTAGTTCCACCTTCGGAGCTTTGCAATCCCTTGCAATGTGTCCTGGTTTCTAGCAATTGTAGCAAGTAAGAGTCTTAGAAGTACAAGCATTAGCATAATGCCCCTCTTCCCCACATCGGAAACATCGAATCACTTGCCCCACTTGTCTTCCAAGGTTCTGGTTCCCCGGGAGGTTCTGACCCCTCTTGTTGTTTTGTGGTCGGTTATAAGGCTTAGCAACTTGTTTCCCTTTGTTGCCTTGATAACTCACCCGACTAGGCCCCCTTGAACTAAAGTTCCCTCCTCGGCTAGCTCTCTTATTCTTCATATCTTCAACTTCTCTACATTTTTCCACAAGAACTTGGAAACGTTGAATTCCAAAGGGTAAGACAGAATCCCGAATCTCATACTTCAATCCGGCTTGGAAACGATGACACATGAATGGTTCATCAACCTCTTCACGGAAAAACCCGAAATGCCTCGATAACGATTCAAACTTAGCGGCATATTCGCCCACAGTCATATTACCCTGATGAAGTTTTAGAAAATCATCACCGAGCTTAGTCCTAGTACTCATCGGAAAGTATTTGTCTAAAAACTTCCTTTTGAACGACTCCCAGTTCACCTCCTCATGAGCTGATCCCATCAACAACCTTGTACTCCTCCACCAATACTTAGCATCCCCTAGCAGCAAATAAGTGGCATAGTTGACCTTCACTCCCGCCTGACAGTTAATCATCTCAAAGATCTTTTCCACTTCTTGGATCCACTGATCCGCTTTCTCTGAATTCTCATCACCCCTAACATGGGAGGATTGTAACGACGAAAGTCCTCTAACCCCCTTGACTCAGCAGCACGGATCTCTCTTTCCCTCTTCTCCAGATCCCGCAGAGTCTTTGCAGCTGTCTGTGCAACAACAGAAGCTGCCATGTTATTCATTGCTTCAACCATTTGATCATCCCTACTGACGTTGACCCTTGCAGCGTCGTTCCTTCTTGGAGGCATTGTTTCCTATAAAACCAACATCAATAAGAAATTTTAACACCCTTTAGAAGAATTCCAAAAGACAACATTCGACCTCAACAACTCAACACTACACCGAACCCGACACTCGGACAAATCACCTCGACGCATGATCAGATGACAACCCCCAACCTACAGGTTAACCTACAATCTATAACCAAATCTCTGATACCACAATTGTAACAGCCCGATTTTTTTTTTTTTAAACAAATTCAAATTCATAATAAAGAGGGAAATACATTTGGATAAAATATTTAAGTCGTATTACAATGACAAAAGTCAACCATAATTACAAACAGCGGAAACGGTTTTGAAATGAAAATCCAAAATATTTAAAACAGAAAAATACACCGGGGCTATGAGACCTATCCAACGTAGCTCATACCCCTGGGGCATTCTCGGCAGACACCTGTACAAAAGCACTGCCCCAAGAATTTTAACTTTCCCACGTCACATCAAAAAGTGGTACAAGGACCCATCAAAATAAAAGTCAAGCTGACAATATATGGTATAGGTACAGTCTTCCAGAATGAAATAAATACAACCACAACAGATAGACATCTAGCCCCTATACAGCCATCTAATCTGATCATGCTACAAAAAACTATAACCCAAGTGATCTCCACGCACCCCGCAGAAATCCTTCTGACACAGCAGTGGTCAGGTAAGTCTAACTCTGTCCCCATCTCCAGAGTACAAACTGGTAGGACGATCCTGATTCCCATCTGAGGGCAAAGCCCAGATTTCCACAATAATTGTAAAGGTCACCAATCGAAATTAACAAACATCACATAGCATTTAAATTTTAAATGCACAAAATAACCTTTCAACTTAGCATACATCTAGAAAGGGTTTTCATATGTCACACATGCATGATCAAAGTTGAAATATGAAGTTTTTAACAACATGCACTGTCGTATTCGAATACAGCATCCTTGTATCCGAATACAACTGTGAAAATGACATAATTTTCAGTTTTGAAAATGTTTCGATATCATTCAACGCTTACCACATAAAGTCAATCAATAACACTCATCAAATACGGCACAATTACAAACCACAGTCGAGTATGTATATACAACCATCACAGTATATCAAACATGACTTGCGTGCCAAGCACCCTAATGAAATGCGTATATGCCAATGCACATGATTCCGGAATTCCAAACCAACACCCTCCTCGAAAGGGCGTAAATCATAATTGTATAGTCTCTCACAAACCAGTACTAATTATCAAGGTGCAATCTCTCACGGATCAGCACAATTTACTATCGTACAGCCTCTCACTGACGAGTACTAATTTTCTATGCGTGCAATCGCTCACAGATCAGCACGATTTACAAGAGTGCAATCTCTCACAGATCAGCACGACACGATAATCCCCGCAAGGATAAGATGAACCAACTATTCACATGACATCATCTCGTGGCCCATCACGGTTACCACTATCACTATGGCCCATCGCGGTCACCACATACTATGAAATGCATGAGCATACTCTAACTCTTTTCACCACAACCATTAAGTAAATGCAGCTATTAAAAGATTCCCCTTTTTTAATACTCATTTAACACTAATGATTTTTCAAAACTTTTCACAGAGCATACTCAGACATATTAATTCATAATCCAACAAATTCAATTCAAATTCAATCTACCAACCACATTAAATACAACAATCCAAATTCCACAAATCCACACCAAATCACTACAAATTACTCATTTTCAAAACTCGTCATATTTCAACCACAATACACCCATTAATTTCCATAATTGCAAACATGCATTTGCACCAAATTTATTTCCTCAAATCACTCATCAAACACATCAAAACAATTTCACATAAAACACCTTAAATTCATTTTCTGCAAATCCACACACCAAACACGACAAATTCAATCAACTCGACTTCCAAAATTTCACGCCAAATTTAATCGTGACTCATCCGTGTTCACAATTCCACATTTCAAACACATTAAATTCCACTTCCACAATTTCACCCATAAACACATTAAATTCATTTTCCTCCAATCTACACATAAAATACATCTCAAAATTCATAATATTAATTATGAACACGTCAATCACACCAAACATGAATCACCACAACAACATTAATATCTCAGAGTTCTCCCCACCGCTAACTCGGCGCCAACAACCTCGATTCCTTTTCGAGACTCAAGGAGCTAACTACATAAACATAAATATTTGTAACAATTTGTTCACAACTAAAGTTTATCCAACCACAACAAAATTCTAAAATTATATCTTTTTCACACACCAAACTTTTACAACCAAATAATCTACATTAATTCAAAACTCCACATTTCCAAATATTAAACCACTAAATTAAATCTCCAAATTTTTAACCATAAATCACCAATTTAAATCTCCAATTTTTTTTAACCATAAACCATCAATTTAAATCTCCAATTTTTTTAACCATAAACCAGCAATTTAAATCTCCAAAATTTCATAATATACAATGTTAACTTAACAGTAAAATAATATCTCTTCTCAGTCAAACATTGCCATTTATAATTTTATTGTAGTATATATTTTTTTTTCCGAACAAATGCCAAAATGTCATAAAATATCATTCATTTCTACTTTTTCACTTCAGTAACTAATATGCTAGCACATTATCACTTCAAATACTTATCAAATGGATCTCACCAACAATATCACATTGATATAATGTCTACCATTTTATTTGGCCCCAAATCTTAATGGAAACAAGTAGCATTTAAGCACCACCATTGGAATATCTTGTTCGTATCAGTTAAGTAATTATAGAAACTTACTATTAGACAAATACATAGCAAAGGAGTATGAAAAGTATAATTCCAAATCAAATTTAGGCGAATGTAATACGAATATTTAGTAACTTGAATGAAAGAGAAAGGCATGAGCAAGTGATGAATGAGAGCATACTTTAGTTTCAATTTTATTCATCAACAACCAAGAAAACAAATTGCAATATCCTAATTAACACTAAAAAAATTATGTTGAAAGGCTGAAAACAACCAAACTCATATTGCTCTTCATTTACAAAACCATGTTTTTCAAGAAGCTAAGTTATTTCTGAAGTTTTTAATGCTAACACAAAACACAAAATTGTAGTTTTTAGTTATTCATGCCCCTTTTCTTTAATAAAATAAAACCAGCAAAATTGAACAAACCCAGTAACATTGAAGCACTGATTCAGCTGGTATGGGCTTGGTAAGACATATTCCACAACAAACTCATAGTTAATTCAGCAAAAATTTCAAAATGCCACTGTCGCCATACAAAAGCAAGACTCCAAAATATATCAACAACACAACGTGTAATAATCAACAACAATCAAATAGATACAAAAATAAATCTGTACTAATCTTGGATATATAAAAATCCACAATTGCATAATCACAAAATCCCCAATTTCAAAAATATAAAAACTCTAATCATGAATTCACAACACCAACATGTTACTCATATATAGTCCCAATTTCATAACCAATCAACAGATAAAAAAAAACGCTAACAATGGATATTATGAGATTCAATCACACATATAGAGTCCCTATATGCAAACTAAAAATTTGGAAGGAGCCCTTAACTCAACGGTAGCTCTAACAAACGATTACGGCACCGCGATTAATTCCGGTGAAATATTTTGTTCGCACGTCACTTCAAAAACTAGCTCACTAGCACCGCAGCGTGGAGGTGAGCAACTTTCCCTTCTGTCACTTCGCGAGATAGAGCTTAGATCTAGGTGAAAAATGAGATTTTGTATTTATGGGTTTTGGTTTTTTTTTTTTTTGAAAACAGAAGAAAGAAAGAAGATGTTTCGCGAGGCCTGAGTTTTCAGCTTTTATCCATCCTCTCTGTTTGCTAGCCTTGCCTCTACGTGTATATATGTATATATCCTTATACTACTAACTAATATATATGTATATAATATTGCTTACAATAATAATATTATAATATTATATATATATATATATTATAATTAAACCAAATCAATAAATATCTAAATATTTATACACACATCGCTTCACTCACATTTCAAATTATTTCGATAAAAATATCTATTCTCATTTCAACTCAATTGATAGGTAAAATTTTTAGCAACTATAGATATTTTTAACAAAATAGTCCAATAATAAATTTTCCGCAACGTAATTAAATTATTTTTCGCCAAATAATTTTAAACGGGTCTCATAAAAATAACATTGGCATTTAACACACAACATACCATTAAAATTGGCGAAAAAGCCTCATAATTCAACACAAAAAAAAATATACTAAAATTGCATAAATTAGAATTTAAAACTAAGGGCCTTACACTGAGTAAATAAAAGAAAATCAAATTTTTTTGGTAAAATAAATAATGAAAATTAATTCATTTCTCGTTGCGTGGATAGCTTGTTTGATTAGAAAAAACTATTTTAGATTTTAAATTTTAAATTTTAAATTTTTTTTAACAATTATAAAAATACAAAAAATATCATTTTATTTTTACTTTAAAAAGTAACTATGTACAAAATGCAATAATTCTTTATTTTGATATTCACTTTCTCATGTATACTCTAAAATTTTTATAATTTAGATAAATTACTTTCCTACGAACATACAAGTAAGAGCTTTTATTTAACTTTTGAATAATATTTTCATAGTTTTGAGCCTCTTAATTTTTTGAGTATAAACATGCCTCTTAATTAATAAATGGGATAGTAGGAACAATAAAATATTATAAAAAATGATACTTTTAAGAATAACAATGTATATTCAAAACAATTTATCCTTTTTTATCAAATAAAAATAAATATTTATCATTTTAACACTGATATAAAAAACATTAACAGAATAACTAGATCCCAACGTTTTGTTTTTGATATCCTAAGTTGTTATGCCAGAACTTTAACACCAAATTCAAAAATGAAAATTCATTAATTAAGACATTGTAAGTTTTCGACAGATAACTTTTTGTTTGTCATATCTTATCATAAAAAAATATAAAACACTATATAATGTGACAATCATTGTTCAAGAACAATATATCAAGGAATACCAAAGAAAAAACAAAGAGATAATATTAAAAAGATGGCAGGAGGAGCTTTTGTAGCATCTGGAGGAGGAAGACATCATGAAGGAGAGGTTACTGCCTTTGTGTTGGTGACATGTTTTGTGGCTGCTATGGGAGGTCTTCTCTTTGGTTATGACCTTGGCATTACCGGAGGAGTGACTTCCATGGAACCGTTCTTAATCAAGTTCTTTCCGTCTGTGTATAAACAAATGAAAGATGAATCAAACAATGAGAGTCAATATTGCAAATTTCACAATCAACTCCTCACATTGTTTACCTCTTCCTTATACCTTGCAGCATTGGTAGCCTCTTTCTTTGCTTCAATTACAACGAGATTACTTGGACGTAAACCTTCAATGTTTTTAGGTGGTTTGTTTTTCCTTGTCGGTGCCTTGCTGAATGGTTTTGCTATCAATGTTGTAATGCTTATAATTGGTCGTTTGTTGCTCGGTGTTGGGGTGGGGTATTGCAATCAGGTAATTAAATGATTAACATAAGGCCCGTTTGTCAATCATTTTTTAAAACATATATTTTTTCTTGAGTTCTTTTTATCAATTTGTTACGATATTTTTACAAAATTAAAATCTTAAAAGGCTTAAAAAAAACTTAAAATAGGAACTTATTTTGAGTAGTTTCTATTGAAAATAATTTTCATTATCTTAAAAAAACACAATATAACTTTAGTTTTTCTTAAAAATCCCTAAAAACACATTCTAAATTATTGAAGACTAATATATTTTTTTAAGACGAAACAAATGAGACCTATTGTTTAATTTGTATCCTTTAAACCTTAAATAAATTTTGAACCAATATAAGTATTTTTTTTTATTGATTATTTGTATATATGCAACATTCAGTCTGTTCCAGTATATTTATCTGAAATGGCTCCAACAAAGATTAGAGGAGCACTTAATATGGGCTTCCAAATGATGATTACAATTGGCATCTTAATAGCAAACCTTATCAATTATGGGACTTCCAAGCACGAAAATGGATGGAGAATTTCCTTGGGTGTAGGAGTTGTGCCTGCAATTTTATTGTGTTTGGGATCTCTTTTCTTGGGTGACACACCTAACTCCTTGATTGAAAGAGGTCAGCTTGAAAATGCTAGGATAATGTTGCAAAAGATTCGCGGTACTAAGAACGTTGATGAGGAGTTTCAAGATCTTATAGATGCAAGTGAACAAGCTAAAAAGGTGGACCACCTATGGAAGAACATTGTACAACCAAAATATAGACCACAACTAACTTTTTGTAGTTTACTTCCTTTTTTCCAACAATTCACTAGCATTAATGTTATCATGTTTTACGCACCTGTCCTCTTCAAGACTTTGGGATTCGGTAATGAAGCTTCCCTTATGTCAGCGGTCATTACTGGAGGAGTCAATGTAGTTGCCACATTTGTTTCCATTTTCACCGTAGACAAGTTTGGAAGAAAGATCTTGTTCATTGAAGGTGGCGCCCAAATGTTTATTTGCCAGGTAAAGATAACAACTGTTTTCTTGAAATTTAATTTTACCTTGACTTATTATTTATGGCGTAAAATATACTAATTATTTCTCTTTTTATCATACGAAAATTATTGGTATATGTAAATGTTATAACAATTAATTACTTGTAGATTGCTATTGGAGGAATGATTGCTGCAAAGTTTGGACTAAGTGGTGAAGGTTCGTTTACTAAAGGAGAAGCCAACCTCCTTTTATTTTTGATATGTGCCTATGTTGCAGCTTATGCTTGGTCTTAGGGTCCATTGGGCTGGTTGGTTCCTAGTGAAATATGTTCGCTTGAAGCTCGATCTGCAGGTCAAGCTATTAATGTTGGCGTGAACATGTTATTTACATTTTTCATTGCACAAATCTTTCTCACATTGCTTTGCCATTTGAAGTCTGGCCTCTTCTTCTTTTTTGCTGGCTTTGTCATTATCATGACTATCTTCATAGTCTTGCTCTTGCCTGAGACAAAGAATGTTCCTATTGAAGAAATGAATAGAGTGTGGAAGTCACATTGGTTCTGGGCTAAATTCTTTTCTAATGAAGGTGTTGTTGGCGGGCATGAACACAACACTTCTCGTTAAAGTTTATTAAGATGTAATTTTCAAATTATCTAAAGATGAATGATGAATGGATTGTACTACATTTACAATTGTAATTAAACACCCATAGTGAACTCCACGTTTTTTTTGTATATTACGATTTAAGGTTAAATAAGTTTTTAGTCCCCATAAATTTTAACAGCTTTATTTTAAGTTCTTATAAAAACATTCTCAACTTTTTAGTCCCTAAATTTTTTTTATTTATTTTTAGGCTCTATTTTAAAAATATTTTGTAAAAAATTAATACTTTTAGTCCCTATAAAATCAAAATTGAAATTAAAAGTAAATAAACTTCTCTTACGGACTAACCTTGAAAGATCATACATTTGTAGGGACTAATAACATATATGAAATGTAAAAAACGAATTGGCGTAGTCATCTTATCTAAAATGAATGAATTGAAGAAAAAGTTGATGACATTAAAGAGAAAGTCAAAAGGAACTTTGAGAAGGTATTTGTGAATCTGAATTGTAGTCACATTGGCATGTTGTTGTGAAAGTAATAGAAATTCAGATCCCAATATTGGTTTCAATTCTAATTTCATTAAGGGAAGTTAGGAGTTGTTAAAATATTGTATATGCAGTTTCATCCAAGAGTTTTATAATAATATGTATATGGCAAAGGGTATAATACCTATTTCATTGAATTGCATCCAAAAAAGGATGATGCAAAGTCTTTAACATACTATAGATACATTAGATCGATTTAACCTAAGCGTTCATTCTCTTGTACTTGGAATAACATTAGTGGGTCTAAGCTAAGAGGAAAATGTGTTGATAGTCAAGCCTTGAAGTTTCTTTTATGTTCCAAGGTTGCATATCCTCTAGAGAAAATGATCAAGAGTCTTCCAAAGTTAAAAGGTAAACGAGATGGAAAGAGGGAGAAGAGCGCCTAACCTACATGCATTGATACACACACATCTATCTCTAATATATTCATCACAAAATCTTTAGAGATGGATATATTAAGTCCATCCAAAATTAGAGACGGAAAAAAAAATCATCTCTACAAGCTATATTATATCATTAACAAAAGAGAAAAAAAAAACTAAATTTCATCTCTATAGAAATAGAAATTAGGGTCTACAGAAACGAATAATATATTAGAATCACCAACTCAATTGAAACTACATTCAAAATTATAGTTTATAATTTGTTCAACAAATTCTTAATCTATTACATATGGAAATGAATCACAACTGTCTGATAACAACGTAATACAAAAACATCAAATCTAAATGCTAATCAGTCTGGAATTATTCTTCTGGTTTCAACCCGTCTCAAGTTCCTCCAACTGCTAAGGAAATAAAAATAAAGGGATGAGATATAAAATCTCATAGAGTTCTGAAAAATAAAGGGAAGGGTAGTTTAAAATATTTATTTCATAGATATGTATAAGAACTTGAAATTATAATACATTTCATTGTGTTTGAAATGCGTTATCACTCCATAATGCTCATAATAACTCAACAATATATTGAAAATCAAGTGGATATTAAATTCTAAGTCCAAATTATAGTTAGACTAGAGACAATTTAGCCAGAGGCATAACTCCCGGTCAGAGGATACATGTCCAAAGGATGTATCAAAGGATACGCGTCTAGAGGATGTGCGTCCAGATGATGTATCAGATGATCCACATCCAGAGGATATATCTTAGGATTCACTTTCAGAGCATGTATCAGATGATATATCAGAGGATACACATCTAGAGGATGTATTAGAGGATACACGTCCAGAGGATATGCGTCTAGAGGATATATCAGAAGATACATGTTTAGAAGATGTATCAAAGGATACACATTCAGAGGATGTTTCAGAGAATACGCGACTAGAGGATGTCTCAGAGGATACGCGTTCAGAGGATGTATCAGAGGATACGCGTCCAGAGGATGTATCAGAGGATACGCGTCTAAAGGATGTTGAACAGTGATCAAAGTCAAAGAAGTGAACAATGATCAGATTCAGAGGAATGTGAACAGTGATCAAAGTCAGAGGAATGTGAACAATGATCAAAGTCAGAGAAATGTGAACAGTGATCAGAGTTAGAGGAAGAAAAGAAGAAGCAACATTGGAGGAAGAAGCAACGTCAGAGAAAGGAACAACATTAGAGGAAGGAACAACGTTAGAGAAAGAAACAATGTTTGAGGAAGAAGCAACATCAGAGCAAGAAGCAACGTCAGAGGAAGGAATAACTTCAGAGGAAGGAACATTGTCATACGAAGAAAGGAAGGAGATATTTTACCAAAGATAGAAACACTTCGAATTTTAATAACGACAACCACCAGAGACAACCTGATGAGAAGCACTAGAGACAACATGAAGAGAATAACCAGAGGAAGAAACATTTAATATTTTTGTAACGACAACCACCAGAGGCAACATGGAGAGAATCACTAGAGGCAGAAACACTTAGAATTTTAATAACGAGCAATTAGAGGCGAGATTGGATGCAGCCATCAGAGACAAAACACATTGGCAAGCAACAAACACGTGTATTTACCTTCAGGAAAGGATTCACACCTTTCAAGAGAATTCAAATCCCAGAATTGGTTTCCTCCACTTTACTGATTTGAATTGGTTCGCAAGGATGATGAGGCAGATTCTCACATGCTCGGTGGTTGGGCAGCTTCGGGGAATTTTTGTGAACTTTTGTATTGGAATATTTGAGAGAGAAGGAATAATGAAGGTTTAGTAAGGACGACGAAAAATAATAATGTTGGTGTTTCCCGAATAACTGGAAAGTGTAAGATTGAAAAAAGATGAAAAAAACAATGGTGGTGGAAGGTAGGTTTTCTGCACGTGAATGAAGGTGAAAGAGAGAGAATTAAAAGTGGCAAACTCTTTCTCTCTTTTCCACTTGGACTTGTTAATGCTACTACATTTGTATTATACCTTTGCTCTTAACTTAATATTACTAAAAACACAACATTAACAAATAATAAAAAAAATCTAGACTTTTTAATTAGTACTTAAATCTTTTAAATATTCCTAAGATAGTGAGAGGACGGTTACATTCTCCACCCCTTAAAAAAAATTCCCTCGAAATTTGAGAACTTACCTATTGAAAGAGGTAAGGATACTCTTTCTGCATATCAGCTTTTGTCTCCCAAGTTGATTTCTCTGAAGACAATCCTTCCCAAACAACTTTCACTAAGGGAATAAATTTGTTCCTCAATTCCTTGATGCTCCTATCCACAATCTGAACTGGCGCTGGTTTGCATGAGAGGTTGGGTTTAAGTTGGATAGACTCATGGCTTAAAATTTGGTGTGGTTTTGGAGTATATTTCTTTAGTTCGGAAACATGATAGACATCATGGAGTCCATTCAAGGATGGTGGCAATGCTAATTTGTAGGTAGAGGGACCTATTCTTTGTATAATTTGAAAGGATCCAATAAAACGTGGGTTGAGCTTTTTAACTTTCAGCACTCTTCCAATACCAACAAGAGGGGTAACCCTTAAAAATACATGATCACCTTCCTCAAACTCTAAGGGTCTCCTCCTATGGCCAGCATAGCTTTTTTACCTACTTTGGGCTATCCTCAACTTGTCCCTAATGACTTTAATTTTATCAGTGGTTTCTTAGATAACCTCATGCCCTAAAATACCCTTAGCCTTGGCTGGGTGGTATCTTAGTTCAAAATCAAAATCCTTCAAGATATCTGCTACCACATTGGCCTTGGCTGAGTGGTATCTTTGTTCAAAATCAAAATCCTACTAAAGGTATCTGCTACCACATTGGCCTTGGTTGGGTGGTATCTTAGTTGATAATCAAAATCCTTTAAGAATTCCACCTACCTCATCTGCCTCATATTAAGTTCCCTATGATCAAAGAGGTACTTTGGACTTTTATGGTGACTGAATACATTAAAATGTGCTCCATACAGATAATATCTCCAGATCTTTAGGGAAAATATTATGGCAGCTAGTTCTAGGTCACGAGTTGGGTAATTCTCCTCGTGTGGTTTTAGTTGCCTTGAAGCATAAGCCACTACTTGATTGTTTTGCATCAGCACACAACCTAGTCCTTTTAATGATGCATACCTGAAATCCTAGGGTTAGGTCTGGGAAAGCTCGTACAAGGGCAATGGTCAATCTATTTTTGAGTGTTTGAAAACTCTTCTCACACTATGCCTTGACCCCTATTGTTTAAATATTGGAAGAGTTGGGGAGTTTTGGATTGGGAAAGAGGTTTTGGTTGCTCTGGATGGGGTTTTCATGGGGGAATGATAATTTTCTTACCATGGCAGACCAATGTCATTGAATGCTCGGACATCCAGTTCATTCCTAATATATTGTCTAATCCCTTAAGGTGTAAGCAAACTAGGCTTGTACTTGTTTTCCCTTCCCTTGAGGAGTCTTTACCTTCAACTGCTGGCCAAACCTTCCAAACTCTCTCTTTTGCAGCCACTTAGCCTGCCTTTCCTCTTGTACCTTCTTTAAATTGTCCTCAACAATATAGCTCTTGTGTACCAAAGTGGAATAATTGGTAAGCAACATATGGCCTATATTTCTTCTAATTTCCGACCAAAATCCCCACTCAAACTAGTTTATCTTCCACTCTACAGTGGGTGCATACTAGGCATGTGGGGAAAACCTGGTCAGTTCTTCAAACTTGGCAACATACTCTGCAACCGATATGTCTCCTTGTTGCAGGTGCATAAACTTCAGCTCCTTTTGTCTTCTGGAATTTCTTGGATAGTACTTATCTAGAAAGGCCACTTCAAAGTGTTCCCAATTCAAAGGGGTTCCTTGAGTTTGAAGATAAGTCCTTGCAACCTTCCACCAGTACTCTGCCTCACCCTTCAGTAGGTGGGCAACAAATGCCACTTTCTGTTCTTGAGTACAAGGCACTACTTCAAATGCCTTCTTGATCTCATCCAGCCAAGCTTGAGACTCTAAGGGATTATGGCTGCCTTGGAAGGTTGGCGGTTGCAACTTAAGCAAGTCATAGAACACCCTATTGGCATTTTGAGTGTCATCTCTTTGCAATGCCGTTTGTTGCATCAAATTATGGGTATATATGGCTTGCTTTTGAATAACTTCCATCACCCTTTCCAAGGTTCTTAAGTAAGCGGTGGGGTCATACTGTTTTCAGGTGAGGTATTCCTCATTGGCTTTCTCCTCCTTCTGGATCTTTCAACCATACTTCTGCATACCATACACAAATACTAAGTTGATCATACTTAATATTAAGTGAAATGATAATTGGAATGTATAGTAAAAGAAACTACTCTAATTCCTAACCTATAACCCATATTCCTAATGAATCGATCTCGCTCTGATACCAAAATGTAAAACACAACACCAATTATCTAGAACTTGACAATTAGATTCATACACTTTAATAAAAACAGAGGCAAATAATAACAAATAATAAATTAGAATCACCAACTCAATTGAAACTACATTCAAAATTATAGTTTACAATTTGTTCAACATATTCTTAATCTATTACATCTGGAAATGAATCACAATTGTTGGGTTACAACGTAAAATAAAAACATCAAATCTAAATGTTAGTCAGTCTGGAATTATTCCTCTGTTTTCAACACATCTCAAGTTCCTCCAGCTGCTAAGGAAATAAAAATAAAAGGGTGAGATATAAAATCTCAGTGAGTTCTGAAAAATAAAGGGAGGAGTAGTTTAAACTATTTCTTTCATAGATATGCATAAAAACATGAAATTATAATACATCTTATTATGATTCTGAAACTATGCATGACCTCAAATCTTTTCTGTAAACAAGGAAAAACCGCCCAATATCTTGATATGGGTCACCAAAATAATTGAATCCTGATCAGAATTTTTAAAATCTAAATCTGTAGTATATTTAAAAAATAAGTCTTTTTTATGCCACTTGTTGCTTCCATATTAATTCTCAATTTTTTATTTTTATTATTATTCTAACTTTTCTAAGTAAACTTAATTTTTTATTTTTCTTTTTTATAAAAAAAATTCTATCAATGTAAAACATTCTCAACAAAATATCTATATCTAATATTTTTAATAATTAATTTTACTGTAATTTTCCCCTAAAAATATTATTTTTATATTTGAAAAAGATAATTTAATTTTCAGATATTTCTTAATCGATTTTTATCCATTTTGTTTGATTTTTAATTATATATATAATGTAATTTTAGAATATTTAAAAGTTGCTATATTAAAAAAATTTCTTCTTATAAAAAAAAAAAAACTTGAAAATTAACATG
>JBBPBQ010020324.1:41179795-41266797 GCA_037974755.1 Cicer yamashitae | reverse complement strand
AATTATTGATTTTTCTTTTGGAGAAGTCTAAATAATTGATTTTAATCACTTGTATAGTGTGTGTTTATAAGAAATTAATTTGTATGCTTAATTGTGTTCTTTCTAATTTTTATTTTTTGACAAAAAGTTTATTCATCTTATTAGTTCTATATATATACTATTGATTTCTATCTTCACTAAGATAAGTGGAGTTATATTTTATGGAGATAGTAAAAAATGATTTAATAAACTGTGATATGAGTTGTCTTTTTTATTTATTAATATAGATATATTCATTTTTTACAATCGGATCAATACACATTCTTATTATGTAAAATGTCTAATCAATATAAAAATGTAATAATAAAATATGTAATTTTTTATAAATATTATACATAACACGAATAATAATCTTAAATTTGTCTAACTTTGGACAAGTAAAAACACCAAAAAAAATGCACTAGTTATAAAATAGAATTGAAGTATTATACCTAATAAGGTCTAATTCTTTTAAATATCATGTTAAATTTCAACAAAAAAATATTAATTTCGTTGACTTATTAGCTCGTTAGTTTATTCATAGATATGTATTATTACTTATTTAAATATATTAATCTGAAATAGACTTTTAATTAAGTAAACTTGTAGGCCATACCAAATATATGCCAGACTTAGGTTGGAAAAAAACTTATGACAGGTTACATGCTAAACGTAGACCTTAAATTTGTTAACAATCCAGTCTTAGGCCTTGTAAAACCTAACTCATTCCCACCTTACCTTGTACCTGGATCAATCGAGGAAAGGTAAGATTTGACATGTGATCAAATAAGAAAGAGAGATTCTAGATCAGAATAGAGAATTTCAAATTGACAAAGGAAAAAATAAGGATTAGATTCTTTTAAAATTGAGGCTAAATGCATCATTTGATCCGTTATGCTTTTTGTGTTTAACAAGTTAGGACTTCAATATTCTTTTAACAAGTTACTCTTTTAAATCTATATTTGTAATAAGTTAGTTCTTTAAATCTATAAATATTTTCATGCAATCACAACTATCCTCTACGAATAAAACTGTTGTTGTGTTCAAGGATGTTGGAACATCTAAACCTCAATAAAGTCAAAGATGCCAATAAGATAGACAAAATAATATATTTAAGCATATCCATTTTGAAGTTTAAATGTTTTATTTTTTATTTTTATTTTTATTTTGGATTTTTTTTAAAGATCAATTTGAATTACGTAAAGGATCCTTTTTGAATGTTCTGTATTGGATCTTTGAACAACAAGTCAATTTTTTTTTTTTTTGGTAAAGAAATATGTTTAAAAGATTAATCACCTAAAGATTTATAGACTTAATGGACTAACTTGTTATAAATATAAACTTAAATGACTAGCTTATTAAAAAAAACAATTAAAAGACTAATCAATTAGGTTTCAACTAATTAATTAGACAAAACATCTAAGTGATTAGTTTGACAGGTGTTGTGAATGATCAAAATGACAATTTTAAATGATTGACTTAAGTTCTTGTCAAAAAAACGACTCACTTAAGTTATTCAATTTGCTTTGAATTAACATTTCTAAGTTGCTACATATAAAATTCAAAATTTAGCTTCAAAACCAAAGGCTAACAGCCTAACAACAGCACACTCATCTCAAATAAACAGTTTGAATCAAAAGTTTTCTCAATATTATATTTCAAAGCACTATAACACCTAATGTCATATTGTCAGGGATATTATTATTAACTACCTCTTTAGCTAGCAAACACAATTTAAAATATTTATTTTATATTTTTGTTACGAATATCAGTGCAAATATGATTTTTTGTTTTTTTGGAAAATGCTAATCTGCTTTCTAATTTTTTTTAATATATTCTTAATTTTCTTTGATAGTGCAACAAATATACAATTTGGCCATATATTTTTAACAATTGAATGGAAAAATTATTCCATTTGTTGTAAGTTTTCTAAAGGATGGCAAATTAAAATTGATGGGAGAATTTTTTCCATTTTTAATTAAATTTAAGAAAATTAAGTTGCATTTGTCAAAAAATATATCATCATATTCTTAGAGAAAAGAATATTTTTGTAGACATCTTTACAAAGATGAGAGTTAATGGGAGTGATTCCCTAATTATGTTCACGAACCACCTTTGTTTCTTCCCTTACCTTTACTAGTTGATGCCTTAAGAGTATTCTTTTTAAGGGCTTAGGTTCTTTCTTCTTCTTATTCCTTTTTATTATGTAAGTTTTTGATCATTGTAATATATATGAGCTATATTAATTTTAGTCACCAAAATATGTTCATATAACCAAAAGTGAAATTTTAAAAATAAAAACAACTTAACTTTTTATCAAGACCAAAAGTTAAAACTATAATATATTCGTAGAAATGAAAAAAAAATTCCAAAATATACAATTCGCTGGTACCTATTATAATTCTTGATCTATATTATTGATAAGAGAGGAATGGATAAATGTAAATTGAATATTATTGATAATATGAGAGAATAAATTACATTAATAATTCTACATAAACTTATATAATCAATTAAATAAACAACTAATGTAAAATAACTAACTATCTAGTGTAATAAACTAATCGACCAACAAAAATATTTAACATATTATAGAGTCATCTATCACAAGTTCATGGTTTACATTTGTTTAGTCACAAAGTGCACTGTGAAAGATTTTTTTTGGAAAGTGATGGGAAAAAGTCAAAGCATCAAGATCTTGTGAGGTAAAAACTTATGTGACTTCCTACATTGTAGCAAATCCAAATGGCATTTATCAATGCTCATCGCTCAATTTAATTAACAGAAAAAGTAGCTAGTGGATAAGTGACAATCATAAACTAATTTTAGTTATTGTTATGACCTTGTTTTAACCGTCTAAAATGCATTGCTTCTACCTATAAAGAAGAAAAAACTACATGACTACATTAATAAGTGACAAAAAAGGAAACAAGAAGCAAAAATTAACAAAGTGGTAGTGGTGTTTGTTTCTTAATTTTTAGTTAATTAATATGGCTGGTGGAACCTTTGTTGATTCAAGTGGAGTACGACATTATGAGGGAAAAGTGACTGGATTTGTGTTGATTACATGTTTTGTAGCTGCAATTGGAGGTCTTCTTTTCGGTTACGATCTAGGTATTACAGGAGGAGTGACTTCTATGGATGATTTTTTGATCAAGTTTTTTCCATCTGTGTATAGAAAAATGAAAGATGACACACAAGAAAGGAGTCAATATTGCAAATTTGACGACCAACTTCTTACGTTATTTACCTCTTCCTTATATCTAGCGGCATTAGTAGCTTCTTTCTTTGCTGCCACAATCACAAGAATGTGGGGACGTAAACCCTCGATGTTTCTTGGTGGCTTCTTTTTCTTAGTTGGTGCATTACTAAATGGATTTGCACTTAACATTGAAATGCTAATCATTGGTCGTATACTTCTAGGATTTGGTGTGGGATTTTGTAATCAGGTAAGAATGCTTCTACATTGTGTTTATTCAATTGAAGGTATAATTATTTTGGAAATTCCAAAACTATTTGTAGATTTTTAAATAAGTCTATGAACTAGAAAAAAAAAATGGTGTTTAACTAATTTTAGTCTTTATTGTTTAAATAGTCAGTACCAGTGTATTTGTCTGAAATGGCTCCAGCAAAAATTAGAGGAGCGCTCAATATTGGTTTTCAAATGATGATTACAATTGGCAATTTAATTGCAAACCTTATAAATTATGGTACTTCCAAGAGAGATAATGGATGGAGAATCTCTTTGGGTGTTGGAGCTGTGCCAGCAGTTCTTTTATGCATAGGATCTCTTTGTTTAGATGAAACACCCAATTCATTGATTGAAAGAGGTCAACATGAAAACGCAAAGAATATGTTGAAGAAGATTCGCGGCACTGAAAACATTGATGAGGAATTTCAAGATCTTGTTGATGCTAGTGAGGAAGCTAGTAAGGTGGATCATCCATGGAAAAACATTGCACAATCAGAACATAGGCCTCAACTCACTTTTTGCACATTCATTCCATTCTTCCAACAACTTACTGGCATTAATGTAATCATGTTTTACGCTCCTGTCCTTTTCAAGATCTTAGGCTTTGGCGGTGATGCTTCGCTCATGTCCGCAGTTATTACTGGTGGTGTCAATGTTGTTGCCACACTTGTTTCTATCTTCACAGTTGACAAGTTTGGAAGAAGGATATTATTTCTTGAGGGTGGTGTACAAATGTTAATTTGTAAGGTAAAAATTGATACATCTATTGCTTTTAAGTTTTAATACTAAAATTAAAACTATTTGTGTGTTTTGTATTTAAAGATTCATTTATAAGCTCTAATTAACTTCTCTAATTAACTTTTGGGTATAGATTATTATTGGAATCATGATTGGTAAAAAGTTTGGATTGGATGGCCAAGGATCATTTTCCACAAAAGAAGCCGACCTCCTGTTGTTCTTTATTTGTGCATATGTTGCGGCATTTGCATGGTCTTGGGGGCCATTGGGTTGGTTGGTGCCTAGTGAAATATGCTCTCTTGAAATTCGACCAGCGGGTCAAGCATTGAATGTTGCAGTGAACATGTTCTTCACATTTATAATTGCTCAAGTATTTCTAACCATGCTTTGTCACTTGAAATTTGGCCTCTTCTTTTTTTTTGCCGGCTTTGTGGTCATCATGACAATTTTCATTTTCATGTTCTTACCTGAGACAAAGAATGTCCCAATTGAAGAAATGACCAGAGTGTGGAAATCACATTGGTTTTGGACCAAGTTTGTTCCTGAACATGTTGTTGTTATTGGTGGTTATAATAAAAAGACCACTCCTTGAATTTGATAAGGAATTGGCTATGAAAGACAGAAATCGTGGCTACAAGGGAAGGTTGAGGAATGTGAATGAGTGGGTAAACAAATTGTAGCCTTGTGCAATAAGAAACGAAATTTGCTTTCACTTGAAATTAGTCAAGCATTATTTCTCTTCTAAAATTTTAGAAGAAAAAATAGTTTTGTTCATCTTTGTTTTGGCTTAATAGGTAGATAACGATTAGATATAAAAAGAGATTACATATTGTACGGACTTTTCAATTTATGAAATTAGGAGAAATAAATTTTGAACTTGTAAAGCTATTTCTTCAACATTATGAAGTATTCTACTAAGATCCATTAATATGTTTTACCATATCAATTTTGAAGTTTAAGTTATTCTTCGTATTATTAAAAATTTTGAATTAACCCAAAAGTCTGTAGTTGGAATTTATGTTTTTAAATCTCTAAGTAGGTCCTTAAAATCTTGCAATCATAAACCCATCTCTCGGGAATCTCAGCTATATAAACCCATCTCTCGGGAATCTCAGCTATATGTTTTTGTTTCCAAAAGGTTTTAACTTAGTTTTCTAATGAACATATTTTTTTTGTTGGACTTTTTAAAGTCGTTACCACTCAACTCAATTTTTCGAAAGCTTTTTTTCTCATCCAAGACATCTTATAAGTCTTCAAATTTTATCTACATTCACTAATCGAAAAGTTTATTTTACACGTCAGAATTAATCAATCTGAACATATATTTGTGTATTTAAAAACATTAAAGATGAAGAAAAAAAAACACCTTAATTCTCCTCTTATCAGATTCACACATAAGCACTTTGATACACGCTTAAGCCGTTAATTGTGCAAAACCATACCACTAACTAATTTTATTTTATTTTTATCGATCTTTTGTGCTCATAAAATGAAATCAATTGATCTAGTTCATGAGTTAACCATCAATATCCCTCTTTGATTTGCTACAATCTACAACCATATCAAATTCCATTATGTGGGTTTGCGGATTTTGGAAAAAAAATGTGATGACTAAATTTATATTTTATTATATATATATGACATTTCAAAAAAATAACACATTTATGGCATGTTTGATCGGACAATGGAGTCTCATCTTCTCACCTCTCGAGTCAAATTCATTGTCAAATTTATCTCTTGAAGCTTCAATTTGACAATGTATTAGCCATTTTTCAACAGCTGACGTCAATTTCACAATGTGTTGACATTTTTCAACAGCTGACGTCAATCATATGTTTAGCGTGTCTTTGAAACCATGCACTCATTCTTGTAGCTTTAGATTGATCGCACACGGCTTGCAAGTGTGGTTCAAGACACATGCTTAATAAACTAGACTCAACTAATATTGATCCTATGAGATAGTATTTCAACTAACAGGATTAGATCCTCTATGGCAACTCTATCTACTCATTATCTCTCTCTAAATTGCACATTATCTCCCCATCTCTTTATTTTATGAATCTAAATCAAATCATCTGTTGTCAATGATGCAACAGCTGTAAAATCTGTATAACACAACTTCTCTCCCTACCTTCCCTTTCTTGGGTGCAGATGCAGCTCAGCTACAGGTGATCCAATTTGTCGGCTAATAGCTTCATCAACTATCTTTCGGACAAGCTCTTTGAAAGACATCCTCGTGTTTAAATATGACCCTCAAATCATAGTATGGTATTTAAGTAGTTTAACCAAGCTGTGTAATTAAAGGACCCATCAATTATTGGAAAGTGATCCCTTTCCGTACTCTGTTTAAAATCCTGTCAGAATAGCAAATTTTATACCCCACAGACACCAATAATCCATCTGCAGAAAACTACAACATTAATAAAATGAATGGTGGGTGATGTGTTATCCAGCAATGAAATTAGTCAATTAAAAATAAAAAGTCCAGGAACTTTAAAAACTACCCTGCTTTTAAAGCAAACAACGGATTTTAAGACAAATTATTTTACTTACCTTAGAAAATTACATTACCTCTTTAAAATCCCTCATTCAAACACTCTTAAGAGGCTGCCAAATTCATTTAATTGCCAAGATATCATCAACTTATAAAGCCAAACATTTTCCTCCCATTTTTCTTATTGGGGAACATTGAAAATGCATTGTCAGCTCCATTACCTATACTTCAACAGATCTTTCTTTCTACTGTTAGTCGGCATAGTGTATACTGTATGATTCGTTAGAGACCGAACAAGCTTTTAATCACGGTTGGGGTAATCGCAATTTGCATCACAATCTTTAATATAGCAAACAAATGCAGCCAAATGCAATTAATGCGGCCTCAATTGCAATCGCATTGAGGTCACAAAATTATCAAAAACTCTAATACCAAAACCCAAATCATTGTCATCGTATCTTTATTTAAAATTTTAATAAGATGCACATGGTTGTTTCAAGGGGTGGCAATAAAAGCCAATGTCACAACAACCACAGTACACAAGTCATTAATAAGATAACAACACATCAGCCGAAGTTGAGTTCTCGTATCAGCAAGAAGATTCAGATTGACTTTGTTGAATGATATGCACCACATATGAATAATTTAAACAAGGATGAAACGTCAAAAATAGTAACATACCAGGTACTATTAGCATGATTACATTACATATTTGAACACAGGATGTACCTAATCTTATCTTCCCTTAAATACTGAAAGGCTTGAAGTACAAATTCCAAGGCAGAGTACCATTGTAATGATCCCTCCAAAAAAGACCTCAGATTAACTATGATTACAGTATTATAAAACATAAAGCAAACTGTGTTGAATAAACCATTCTATTAGGAATATGAAATGCCTACTAGCAGAATGATTTCATAATGATATATACATTCATAAAATCATATATACACTTTGCAATAGAAAATAATGATTAGTAAATTAAATATTGATACACTTTGTTATCCATAAAAATAGATTAATTATTTTAATAGTTTTTAAGACATATTCTAAAGATATATTCAAAGGTAACATTATTCTGTGCATGGCACGGATTATTACACCAGTTATATATACATTCAGAATCATATATACACATAAGGGAAAGGAAAAGTAGCAAAAGCAGTAAGATATTAAGAAAGAAAAAATGGGTTTTTATTAATTTCAGTAACACCCCACTACAATCAAGTTACAAACACATTATTCTCAGTCACTCACACTGATCAATCTAACAAATGGATAAGAATTGCAAATAAAAATCTCAAACAGAGATCTTAAAGAGTAGAACCAGTAGTCCATGACTTACAGGTACTAGTCCTCTCTCAAACAACTAAGAGCACAAAAAAGAGTGAAAGTGAAGGACAAAGTAAGGCAGAGCTCACCAGCAGCTATGCCAAAGTCCTACCACGGCCACTTCAAACAGACCTCGATAATGCTCAATTGACACAGCCAAGAAGCATGAAATTCTGAAAAGATTGATACTCCAATTGATCATCAGGTAGACATTTACTCATTAACCTATGCTTATGATATGAATAACTAAACTTGCACTCTCAATGTAAAACTCAAAACCAACCATGACTGCCATTGGATCCACAAGTTGCGGATTTGATCCCCGCTAGTGCCATTGAAGGGATGCCAATGTAAATCGTAAGTGCACAGTGATCCCGAAGGTCTTCCCTACTTTGGACTGGGGCATCATCCTCTCACCCTAAATTTTATTTATCAGAAAAAAGAAACAGCAACTCAACTCATCACCCCAGGTTTGATCTTCATTTAGCTTGAAGCACTCTTTGACTCATCACATTCCATTCCATTATTACACTTGCATTTGCATACCAATCAAGCTTCAATCACTAATTATTCATCATTCGTATCATAATCATACTAATCCATGCTTTAATTTTCCTCCTCAACCAAAGACCTCAATAATCTAGTAAATAATTCATCATCTTCTAAAAACCTAATCAGTTTTCCTCCCTAGGAAAACCCTAATTGAACTCCTCAATTCAAGGACTTCACAATTCCAAAATAAACAATAACCTAACCCTAAAATTTGACTAAGAATCTTCTACTTGACCACACAACAATCAAAAGGAACAAAACCATAGCCATAAAATTAAACACACACACATCATAATATATATACTAAGAACTTGAACATTGATGCCTCAATCAACGATGCTCATCGTCGTCCCGGCCGGAATTTCCGTTACCGCCGGACAATGAAGCGAGCAAATTAAGATGTCCAGGAAGGTAATTCCCTAACCTCGCCGCCGAAGCTTCTCCCATGGAAGCTTGATGTTGTTGCTGCTGTTGTTGATGATGAAACAACGAATTATGCTGTTGCTGTTGCGGAGAAATGGAAAGAACTTCCGGTGGAGGTTGTGCAGCGGCGGCGAAGCTCCAGAGTTGCGCGAAGTCAGGACGCCATAGAGCGGGCGGAGCAGGAGGCGCAGCAACGGAAACGGCGTCGTCTTGTTCAGAACGTAATCGTTTTCCGAGAATGAAAGGAGAAGGAGGGAGAAAAGGTTTGTGTTCAGAGAGAGATGAAAATGAAGCGGGAGTAGTTCCGGTGCCGGTGGCGGCGATGATGGAGGGTTCCGCCTGCCGGAGAAGCCACTCGATTGTTTGACCGTCGGATTTGTGACCGAGCTCACGTGTTAACTGGAAAACACGTGCGGCGCAAATTATTGGCATACGTATTCTTCTTCCACGTCCGTCTACTTTGCTGTGACGGTCTTTGGACGGTGGTTTTTTAACGGCGATGGTGTTTCGTTGCGTAGTTTCTGGTTCTGTTGTTGTTGCGCCGTTAGTGATAGTTACGGCGTTAGTTGTTTCCTTGCAGTTAGACATGAAATAGTTGGGGGTTAATTTTTTTATTGTATTGTGGAGAATGGGAATGAGGGGTTTTGGGTATTTGATTAATTATTGAAATTGAAATAATGAAGTGAAAAAGAGAGGGGAGAAGGTAGAAGGAGGAGAAGTGTGTGTAATGTAATGTAATGATTGAGTTGGAAACAGGAATTGGTGGAGACAGGAAGAAGGCACATGGGTGGTGGGGGCCCAGTACAGTACTTACATTGCACAGCTCACAACTTACACTATACTACTATCTTCTCCACTTGTATTGCACGCGCCTTCTTCATTTTTGCCCCTCAAAATATGCAACTTCAACGACCCTCGAATATGGATAAGTAAGAGTAAAAACCTTATTCAAGAGAGGCTGAAGATGAAATATGGGGAATGTCCATTTTGAATCATGCTAACAATTTGTAAAGAATCGGTTTCAAGAATAACGTGTGGGTGTATCTCTCTCTTCATTTGGATATCAAAATGAGTGCTCAAAATTATAAAAGAAAATTTTTTGGTCTAAAATTACACATAAATTTCTTTAGAATTTGGTTTCGTTGATTTTTAATAAGACCTTCACAAGTTGTTTCACTGTAAATATGAGAATCCTTGTTGATTTTCACTCCTTGATAGGACTTTTGTTCGATGAATGTGTTGTTTGTGAAGTCTCGCATTCTGAATGTTAGAGAGTAGTTGATTTCTTTCTTAGTTTGATAAGCCAAATTTGTGTTGCCTAGGTAAGATGCTTGTCAAGTTCAATCTCCTGGAGATAAACAAGTTTGTTGCAATTTTTTCAGAGAATCCAAACTGCACCAAAGAAAATAAGGAAACTAGTGTTACTTGTATTAGAGATAAAGTTAGAATGGGATAATAAATCCACACGTGATAAATTTTGTAAGATAAAACAGCTTCAGTTTTAACTAACTTGGCTTCTAGAAGATACTGTTAGGATTAGTTAGTTCAAGTCAATTAGGAATTGTTAGATTTTGTTCCATTGATCTCTAACGATAAATAGGGATCACCCTCTTGTAACCAATAACTTTTCAATCAATGAATATTCAGTTACGAATTTTCATTCAACCTTTCTCTTAACTTTCTTTCACTTTCTCTCAATATGAATCTTAACATGGTATCTTAGAACTATTTTTTTTTGTTTTCTAATCATGTGCCTATCAATGGGTTACTCAACAGCCTATAAGGGATACAAATGTCTCAGTCCTGATGGTAGAGTCTATATATCCAAGGATGTGTTATTCAATGAGGATAGGTTTCTATACTTTGAAATGTTTCCCACAAAATATTTCATCAACAGTAACACCCACACCACCAACATGTTTACCTTTACAAACAAGCTAATACCTCTCTCCTCAACCCACCATACTCCCTCCATCTTATCTAATCTCCAACCTTCACATTTTTCACATCTCTCATCATCCACCAACTTTGTGCATGTCCCCACTTCGCCTGGTTCCTCTTCCCCTACACCCCATTTGGTCTTGCAGTCACCCCAATCCTTATCAACTCCTTCCAATCCAAACTCTACATCCATCTTTGAAACCCATGAATCCATACTAGACACACATGTGTTTAGATTTGCAAGGTCTATGTCCAGACCTGAGGCATATGCACCTATTCCTGTTCCCATTAGGATACATCCTAGGAACATTCACCCAATCCAAACTAGAGCTAAGAATGGCATTGTACAGCCTTGTTTGCATCTCACTCTGTTTCTAATTCACTTGGAACCCTCTATTGTATAACAAGCTCTTGCTGTATCATATTGGCTTACAGCTATAAAAGATGAATATGCTGCTGCTCTTCTTCGTAATAAGACTTGGACCTTGGTTACTCCCCCACCTAGTCATAAGCCCATAGGGTGCAAGTGGGTGTTTAGGGTCAAGGAAAACACTAATGGATCAATCAATAAGTACAAGACACACCTTGTTGCAAAAGGATTCCATTAAAAGATTGGTTGTGGTTTCACTGAAACGTTATCCCTTGTTGTCAAACCAGTAACTGTACGTACATTACTACCTATTGCAATATCAAACAAGTGGCCTATACATCAAATTGATGTGAACAATGTGTTTCTGAATGGTGTTTTAGACGAAGAAGTTTATATGGTGCAACCTCCAAGTATTAAGGCTCAAGACAAAACATTAGTTTGTAAGCTTAACAAGGCATTGTATGGCTTAAAACATACTCCAATGGCCTGATTTGACAGACTCAAGGTTGCTCTAATTCAGTATGGCTTCACAACTAGTAAGGGTGACCCTAGTCTCTCCATCCTACATTCCATTTCCTTTACATTGATGACCCTTGTTTATGTGGATGATATCATCCTTACTGGTAGCTCCCTTTCTCATATTCAGAAACTTATTACTAAATTGAATTCTGAGTTTGCTCTTAAACAATTGGAGAATCTAGACTATTTTCTTGGAATTGAGGTCACTCACTTGTCTAGTGGCTCTCTATTACTCTCATAATCCAAATATGTAAGGGACATATTAGGAAAGGTCCACATGGATTATGCCTAAGGGGTGCCAACACCAATGGTGTCAAGCAACAAACTGTCTAAGGTGGGGTCTGATATTGTTCTTAATCCAACACAATTTTGTTCCATCGTTGGGGCAATATAGTATGCAACCCTCACTAGACCAGAGATATCTTTCTCAATTAATAAAGTTTGTCAATTCCTCTCTCAACCCCCTAAAGAGCATTGGAAGACAGTGAAAAGAATTCTACGTTATCTGAGTGGTACCCTTCATCATGGACTCTTTATTCAAGCAACACCTATACATCAACCTATCTATCTAATTGGCTTTTGTGATGCAGATTGGGCATCAGAACCAAATGATCATAGGCGTACATTTAGAGTCTGTCTTTATCTTGGTCTCAATTTGATATCTTAGTCATCCAAGAAGCAACCCTTAGTGGCACGTTAAAGTGTAGAAATAGAATACAAAAGTCTAGCTCACCTTGAAGTTGAAATTTTGTTGATACAGTCTCTACTCATTGAACTTCATTACAAATTTAAGACTCCTCAAATCATGTGTGATAATCTCAACACTGTATCTATAACTCATAATCATACGCTGCATAATTGCACCAAGCATATAGAACTTGATATATTCTTTGTTCGAGAAAAGGGGCTAAACAAAAGTCTCATTGTATCCCATGTTCTAGCTCAAGACCAATGGGCAAATGATTTAAAAAGGCATATCTCTGCTGCAAAGTTTTCACCTCTTCAAGATAAGCTCAGGGTGTTTGACAAAAAAACCTGATGGGGAATAAACACAGAAACATAATAAAAAGTAATACGCAGCGAGTATCAAATTTCCCCAACTTGCAAGAACCCGTGAGGAGCAACAACAAATATATGGCAGCAAATTAATCAAAATAAAATAGCGTAAAGAACACCGATATTTTAACGTGGAAAACCCCTCAATGCAAGGGTAAAAACCACGGGTCGTCCAGACCAAAGAAATAGCTCCACTATAATCAAATAAGGGTACAAGAGAGTCTCAAAAGGATGCACAAAGTGTGCCTATAACCAGCCAAAATAACAAAGCACTAAAGCTTACAAATGAAAAGCAAGAAGAAGAAAAACACTCAAAAACCTGCTGCTGTGAGAGCACGATTTCTCCCCCTCCAGACGTCGTTTCGCCGATCTGACCGTTGAAAACGAATCCCTGAATGTTGCGAATCTACTGTCAAAATTTCAGCCCGATCCAATGGTTAACGAATGCGCAATCGATGTTTTTCTGTGACTGATTTAACAAAATCGGGAATAGGGTTTACTCTTCTCTTTTCTCTTTTGGTGATTGTCTTTGCTCTCAAAATAGTCTCTCTCTTGCAACCCTAATTAGACCACTCTCCACTTAAATAAGTGAGACACATGGAATACAATATTTGGGCTTTTCTCCACATAGGAAGGGAGCCCAATACCCAACACATCTCCCCCTCACAACTATGTGGAGATAATCGCCAAACCGGCGATATCACAACAAGTTTCAAACTGCCCTCTTGGTAATGCTTTAGTCATCATATCAGAACCATTAAAGTCAGTATGAACTTTAGCCAACTCCAACAACTTAGCTTCCAAAACATCACGTATCCAATGATACCTCACATCAATGTGTTTGGACCTGCTATGAAACGTCGAATTCTTACCAAGATGAATAGCACTTTGACTATCGACAAATAATACATATTTGTCCTGAATAAACCCAAGCTCTTGCAATAATTTCTTCAACCAAATCAACTCTTTGCATTCTTCGGTAATGACAATAAATTCTGCCTCAGTTGTAGACAATGCTACACATTTCTGTAATCTCGACTGCCAAGCCACAGCTCCATCTGCAAATTTAGTCATATAGCCTGAAGTTGACTTTCTCGAGTCAATATCTCCAGCCATATCTGAGTCGGAGTACCCCACCAAAATAGGTCTGTCACCTCCAAAACAAAGCCTCATACATGCAATACCACGAAGATACCTCAAAATCCATTTTACAGCATTCCAATGCTCTCTACTTGGATTTGACAAAAATCTACTGACTGTACCAACAGCATGCGCAATATCTGGTCTTGTACACACCATTGCATACATCAAACTACCCATAACAGAAGCATAAGGAACTCGTTCCATGTATCTTTTCTCATCTTCACTAGAAGGACTTTGTTTAGAACTCAACTTAAAATGAGTAGCAAGAGGAGTACTTACAGCCTTGGAGTTTTCCATTTGAAACCTTTGCAACACTTTCTCAATATAGTGTTCTTGTGACATCCAAAGTTTCTTCTCCTTTCTGTCACGCATGATTCTTATGCCAAGAATCTATTTAGCTGCTCTCATGTCTTTCATGGCAAAGGACTCGCCCAACTGCTTCTTTAACCTGTCAATCTTGGAAATATTTTTCCCAACAATATATTGTATGTCATCAACATACAATAACAGGATAATGAAATCATCGTTAGAAAATTTTCTAACAAATACACAATGGTCAGAAGTAGTCTTCATGTATCCTTGGTCACACATAACAGACTCAAACTTTGTGTACCACTGGCTTGGAGCTTGCTTCAAACCGTATAGACTCTTTCTTAGTCTACACACATAATCTTCCTTGCCTTCAACAAGAAAACCATCAGGTTGCTTCATGTAAATCTCTTCCTCCAAATCACCATGAAGAAAAGCCGTTTTTACATCCATTTGCTCTACCTCTAAGTCAAGAGTAGCTGCCAAAGTCAACACGGTTCTAATTGATGACATTTTTACCACAGGTGAGAAAATCTCATTAAAATCAACACCCTTTCTTTGACGGAAACCTTTCACCACTAATCTGGCTTTATACCTTGGAGACTTTGAGTTACTCTCAAGTTTCACTCTATAGATCCACCTGTTTTCCAAAGCCCTTTTGCCTTTTGGCAACTTCACCAAATCATAAGTGTGATTATCATGCAAGGATTTCATCTCATCATGCATTGCATCCAACCACTTTTGACTTTCTTCACTTTCCATGGCCTCTCAAAAACACTCAGGTTCCCCTTCATCAGTCAAATTCACATACTCATCAGAAACATACCTTGTAGATGGTTGTCTCTACCTCTTAGACCTCCTGAGTTGGGTTAGAGATGATTCAGAAGCATCACTAAGATTCTCATCGTGTGACAACTCATGATCTTCACTAGTTGGAATATTTACTTCATCTCTAAGTCGATGATCATCAACACAATCATGTGGCTCATCATTATGAACATTACCATCATTAGTATCCAAATCAGGAACAAGTGACTGAACTGGATCACCATCAGCTAAGGCATTATCTCTCTCAGGTGTAGTCTTCTCCACCTTATCAATGTCTTCAATAGTTTGGTCTTCCATGAACACTACATCACGACTTCTAATAACCTTTTTGTTTATAGGATCGTACAACATGTAGCCAAATTCATCCTCACCATAACCAATGAAGATACATTGCTTTGACTTTGCATCCAACTTGGATCTTTCATCCTTCGGAACATGCACAAAAGCCTTGCAACCAAAGACTCTCAAGTGATCATACTTGACATTCTTCCTAAACCATACCTTGTTTGGTACCTCACTATTCAAAGCGACAGTAGGAGTAAGATTAATAACATGCACCGCCGTGTACAGTGCCTCACCCCAATAATGTTTAGGCAACTTAGCTTCAGAGAGCATACACATCACTCTCTCAACAAGTGTCTGATTCATCCTCTCTGCTAAACCATTCAGCTGAGGAGTTTTAGGAGGAGTCTTTTCATGTGCTATACCCTGCTGTTTGCAATAGACATCAAAGGGTCCGCAATACTCACCACCATTGTCAGTACGAACACGTTTCAGCTTCTTGCCTGTCTGCCTCTCAACCAAAGCATGAAATTGTTTGAATTTCTCCAACACTTGGTCTTTTATCTTCAGAACATAAACCCATAGTTTCCTGGAACAGTCATCAATAAAAGTAACAAAATAAAGTGCACCACTAAAAGATTTTACCTTTAAAGGGCCACAGACGTCAGAATGCACCAACTGAAGCAACTCTGACTTTCTAGAGGGAGGATCCCTTTTGAAGGATACTCTAGTTTGTTTACAAATTATGCAGTGAGAACATTTCTCCAAATCTACATTCTTCAATCCTGGAAGCACATCCTTTTTTGCTAAGCAATTTAACCCCTTTTCATTGATATGGCTAAGCCTTCGGTGCCACAAAGATGATTCCATATCTACGGCATTCACACTGTCTTTTGCAACTAAAGCTTTTGTCCAATACAGTTTACTAATTTTCTCCCCTCTAGCCACAACCAAGTTACCTTTACTGAGTTTCCACTTTCCAGAAGCAAAATGATTATCAAAACCACTTTCATCAAGCATATGCACAGAGATCAAATTGAAGCGAACATCTGGAGCATGTTTGACTCCTTTAAGCAACAATTGCATTTCCATGTTGGTTTGCAAACATACATCACCAACACCAATTACCTTAGATACACCATCATTACCCATCTTCAAAACTCCAAAGTCACCTGAAGTATAAAATGTGAAGAACTCCTTCCTCGATGTAACATGTAGTGTAGCACCACTATCAATTATCCACATGCTCTCATCAGATACAAGATTAATTGACTCATAGTCACGGAGAATAACAAGATCATCACTAGTAGGAGTAGTAACACGGTCATCATCACTATCATCTTCACGACCCCTTTGTTTCTGCTTACCCTTCTTGCCTTTGTTCTCATTTTTCCACAGAAAACAATTCTTCTGTATGTTCCATGTTCTATGACAATAATGACACTCCATATTTTTGTATCTAGACTTGGACTTGCTTCTGCTATTTTCTCTACCACCCTTCGGTTCTTTTTTCTGACTTCTCCCCCTATTTTCAGTGACAAGAACTTCAGATTGAGATGAAGAACCTTGTGCCTTCCTTCTCATCTCCTCATTCAAAACACCACCCTTAGCCATTTCCAAAGAAACAACACCATTAGGAGCTGAACTCGTTATAGAAACCCGAAATGTCTCCCAAGACTCTGGTAAAGATAGCAGTAAAAATAGTCCCAATAGCTCATCATCAAACTTGATACCCATTCTAGACATTTGATCAAGGAGCCCCTGAAATTCACTCAAGTGGTCCGAAATAGACGTTCCCTCCTTATATTTCAAACTTATGAAACTATTCAGCAAGAATAATTTATTATTCCCTGATTTAGAGGCAAACAAAGTCTGTATCTTATCCCACATAGTTTTTGCATTTGTCTCATTAGCAATATGATTATAAACATTATCTTCTACATATTTCCTAACAAAACCACATACCTGTTGATGTTCAAATTCCCAGTCTTCCTTAGATTTATTATCCAGCTTTTTAGAACCAAAAATAGGAAGATGCATTTTCTTCACAAATAACAAATCTTTCATCTTGCCCTTCCACAAATGGTAATTAGTACCATTCAAGCATACCATCTTTATATTCATATTTGCCTCCATCCTTCAAGTAAGTCAAATAACCCTTTAACCAAGAGCTCTGATGCCACTCTGATGGGGAATAAACACAGAAACACAATAACAAGTAATACGCAACGGATATCAAATTCCCCCAACTTGCAAGAACCGGTGAGGAGCAACAACAAATATATGGCAGCAAATTAATCAAAATAAAATAGCGTAAAGAACACCGATATTTTAAAGTAGAAAATCCCTCAATGCAAGGGTAAAAACCACGGGTCGTCCAGACCAAAGAAATAGCTCCACTATAATCAAATAAGGGTACAAGAGAGTCTCAAAAGGATGCACAAAGTGTGCCTATAACCAGCCAAAATAACAAAGCACTAAAGCTTACAAATGAAAAGCAAAAAGAAGAAAAACACTCAAAAACCTGCTGCTGTGCGAGTACGATTTCTCCCCCTCCAGACGTCTTTTCACCGATCCGACTGTTGAAAACGAAACCCTGAATGTTGCGAATCTACTGCCCAAATTTCAGCCCGATCCAATGGTTAACGAATGCGCAATCGATGTTTTTCGGAGACTGATTTAACAAAATCGGGAATAGGGTTTACTCTTCTCTTTTCTCTTTTGGTGATTGTCTTTGCTCTCAAAATAGTCTCTCTCTTGCAACCCTAATTAGACCACTCTCCACTTAAATAAGTGAGACACATGGACTACAATATTTGGACTTTTCTCCACATAGGAAGGGAGCCCAATACCCAACAAAACCTTGATCAAGCCACCCCCAAATTCAAAGAGGGAATATTAGAAATAAAAGTTTAGAATGGGATCATAAATCCCCACGTGTTAAATGTTGTAAGATAAAACAACTTTAGTTCTAACTAACTTAACTTCTACAAGGTTTTGTTAGGATTAGTTTGTTCAAGTCAGTTAGGAATTATTAGATTCTGTTACATTGATCTATAACTATAAATGGAGATAACTCTCTCGTAATCAATGACTTTTAAATCAATGAATATTCAATTACATATTTTCTCTCAACCTTTCTCTCAACTTTCTTTCACTTTCTCTCAATATGAATCTTACCAACTTGCTTGTACATTATTTGTAATAATGTTTCATTCCAACCAATCATGTAAGCCAGGGATAATAACATTTCCCAGTGGCTTTTTTAAGTTGAATTGATACCAAAACTGTTGAGTATCCTTACAATCACGAAGCATGTGCATAATAGTTTCCAGTTGGGATTGACACCTAGAGCATGTGTCCTCTTTCTTCATGTAACAATGAGCTTTCACTTCATTTTTAAGAAGGAAATCGTGGGATATCTTTAAGAGAATTATATGAATCTGAGTTGGATCTTTCTAATGCCAAGCCTAATCAAACAAACAATTCATAATAGTAATATTATTGTCCAAACCACTAATGATATTATAAGTTGATTTGAGGTTGAAATTTCCATCATTAGATAAACTCCAATTAGACATGTCTCTGCGACCACTAGTAAGATCTTGGTTTAATTGCAGTTTTAGTTCCATATTTTTACTGATTCAAGAAATTTGTCCCCCTATTTTAAAAGTCGACAGTTTCAGTTCATCACTCAAATTTTTGAACTAAAAATAACTATTTAACATATTTTTAATAACGTGACATACAATTCTATGATATAGAACCATCTAGATGCATTAATTATTCATATGCCATTAATTAACATAAAAATATGAAAAAATTCGAAGTTGAAATCTAATATATTACGACGTTTTATTCCAATTTCATGGGTGTTATTCATTCTACATCCTCGTATCATATGTCATGTTATTTAAAGTGTCCTATGTCATCATTTTTTAGTTAAAAAATAATAGGGAGGGACCAAAACTACCGACTTTTAAAATAGAGGGACCAATTTCGTGAATCAATAAAAATAGGGAGATTAAAACTGAAATTAAGCCTAAGATCTTTTAATTTAATAATAAAGTTACCAATATAATCCCTGAGGCGACTAAAAATCATATTCCAATTCTTATCATTATTAATAGTGTAATTATAAAAATAATACTCGGCTTCTCCATGAGGTATTTTGTGCCACAACTTGATCCTCTAGCACTCGATTAGGGATCTAAGAATCCTTCCAAAAATGAGTTTTATGTCCATCATTGATGACTCATCTGATGGATCTCAAGTTTTAGAAATGGTTTTCTAAATATTGGAAGAGTTATCATGAGCATTGGTTGAAAGTGTTTGCAAAAAGTCACAATTATATATGGCTCTTTGTCACCTACACCTAGAGTTTGTCTGGATCAGATAGGTCGACCACATTTGCAATGCTAATTTGAACATGTATGCGTGACTCAACATTCAAAGGTTTCTGAACCCAAGGCCACCATCTTGAAAGAATTTTGAGGCATCCTTAGATGTAGCACTAGAGCTCCTAAGTAGACTCCAAGATATTGAGTTTGATCGATGTCAAAACTTGAGGAGTGATGCACACGGGGTGCAAAAAATCTCTTTCAGACTCAATGTTCTTTGGTCTTATGAGTTAGGTTCAATTTGCATTTTCTGATGTTAGGTCTTATTTGATCCAAAATAATCATAAATTCGTGTATTATGTGTGGGAAATTTTACACCATATCCATTATTGTATTCCTATCCCTAAAAATTCGTCAAAATTTTAGATTTGGCTATGACTTTTAAAAATAAATTAAAATTCTCCTACCTCACATGAACACTCATCTATTTCAAAATATATTTTTGTACCGAAAATTTTGACTAATTAAAGTTTTTTGCAAATATGTTTGTGTGCGAAAAACATAGTGGTACAAATCTTCTGAAAAACTTGACAAGTCTTAGGTACATAGATGTGTTTCGGAAAATTTAGCTCTAAGTTTTCCAAAAAATTTTAATGAAAATATTGTGGTAAATTGAATGAAAGATTGATTTTGTTGTTTATAAAGAGGACAAAATTGGAAGTACATGTTAACTGTGGAGGAAGAGGTATATTATAGGGTATGTGGTAAAAATTTATGTGTCCCAATTGATACAAAATATAAACTTTCTCGATTTATACTAGCTTGAACGGCTGACTTTTGCATAACTCTAAGGTTGAAACAATTGAAAAATACATGTGTTCGAATTGATACAAACATCATATGATTGCACAAAAATAAGTTAAAAAATTTGTAACACGTCAAGAGAGTTTGGCTTACTTATTTATTACTTCAAGAATTCTATTTTTTAAAATCATATCATGTTTTTTTTAATGGCTAAAAAATTATATTAATATTTATTCTTAGTACAAGATGTATTAAGAATAAATAAAAATACATCAAAGTGTCAATTCGAGAAATACACAAAAAATCCCATTCACCACAAAAGATAACAAACGAAGAAGAAATGCAACAATAAAAATTACACAACAAAAAGTCTCATGCAAGACAGCGCATGAGAGCACCAAGAATGAAAATCGTAAGAGAAACTCGTATCATAAGCTTTAATCCATGTCCACAATGTCAATTTGACCTTCTCAATTAACGTTGAAAGATTGAGAACACACATGTTAAAAAGTGTAGAATTACGCATCTTCCATGAGGATCAAACACATGTCAACCAATTAGAACCATTCTTCGATTACACCCCTTACAATTAGAAGCTAAACCAGCAAATTGATGAGCATGAACTTCCACGTCATTACTAAAGGCACACACTACACACAACCACCTCGCAAGTTCAAACAACACGCCCTTGGGGCATAAGAAGAACAAATGTCGTGATGATTTACCCTTACACAATACACAATATAGAATCAATCTGGTCAATGCCTCTAATGTTGAAAATGTAGTACGAGAAAGACAAGATTGAGGGTTTGAATTGTATTTTATTTTAATAACTTTTTTAGCAAGATTAAAAATCGATCGATAAAACAGAGCAGATGAAACAATAAACACAAAACAGCACAAGCCAATTTATCCTAGTTCACCAACAAGGTAGCTACACTCAGTCCATTCAAACTGAAGGATTTAATCCTCTAATTCACCAATTGAATCACACGTCCACTGAATATTTACTAGTCAACTTGATAATGTTCAAGTCTTCTCAACCTTCTAGTTTAGTACATTCAAGCTCTTGAGGGATGTAGTCACTACTGGGTTAGGTTACAAAAGAATGTGTGTATGGGTTTTTATGAATAACTGTCCCAAGAGTCTTTTTACAAAGTTATGCTATCATAAAGTGAAAACCTCTCAACACTGATATAAAATAAAAGGGTTAAGTAAAAAGTATAGAGACAATTGTATTGTGCTTATTGTAGTATTGTTGTTGTAATTTTTCAATTAGGGTTGCAAGTCCTTTAATAGAGAAACTTTAGGTTTTTTGGTTGTTGTCCTGATTGCAAGAAATCAACATGTATCACAAAGTTTTGTATCAAATGTTCAGAGATTGATTCACCATTAAAGCTTGTCCAAAATTTTTCCTTGTAATTGATTATGTGTATCTTGATATGGAGACAGGGAGAATAAAGAATATCATGATCAGAGTATGTAACATGGACATTCAAACAAATGACAGATTCAAGATGTTGAGCAAACGATAACCAAATTTTTCTTCTTCAGAGTATTGACTTTAATCATATTGTTGATTTTTTATCTTAGCGTTGACTAAAGGTGCTGAAAAACACAAGAAAAAGGATTTGAATTGTGTTTCGCCATTTCTAAAAGATACTGCAACTGCTTAACCAAAAATATGTTATGTATCAAATCATTCAAATTACGATTAAAAACAAGTTTAGAGGCAAATAAGTTGAATCATAGAGAACATAGATAAGAGATACAATCATAGCGAACATAGATAAGAGAAACAAAGAGAGGGGAAATATAAATATTTTCATACTAGTCCACAACATAATTGTTACTACATCTAGTCCTCCCTTTACAGAGATATTTTTCCTTAGTTGATGACTTAATTCACTACTTCAATTAATAGAATACAAGTATTGTTTACTCTACCTCTTCAGATTTTGAGTATTCTTCTCTAGCCTCTCCAGGCTATCATCCTTAGAACTCTTCTTCAACTTTCTAGCAGTATGTCATGGAGGTTCATGAGTGTTTTTGTACCTCTTCAAGTGCCCCTTAGAGGTGAGAGAGTTGTTGTCATTGTCGGGCTAATTTACATTAGTTCTAGTTGTGTCTAAATTGACAAATAGTCTGTTTTTGGGATTCTAACTCTCATTGAAAGGATGTTACATATCAAGTCCTATATTAGGTCAGGTGTGAAAATACTTTGAGTGATTTACATCAATTCTAAAAACTCTCTAATGAGAGGAAAAATTCATACTTTTCTTTTGCTGTATTATTGGCTTTTTTTTTTCAGAATTTCTTCTTAACACAGTGCCTTTGTTACTCACTCTCACACTCGATTGACTAGACAATTTCTTCTTAAATACATAGAAGAATTTTTTGTTGAGAATGTTACTGTGGGAGATCTTCAATCACCATTTAAGGTAGATAAGTCTTTAAGACGTATCCATATATATCTTCAAAATTGATTATGTGCATCTTCAATTGAAAAGGCAAATCTAAGACAATAACAGATTCAAGATGTTAAGCAAAGGATAAACAGATTTGTCTTCTTTAGAGCATTGACTTTCCAAAGTGTTGATTTTCTATCAGAGTTAGATGATATAATGCTTGTCGCAGTTCTCAGAGACAGGCGATAATTTTGCTTAACACACTTATCTAAAACAGATGATCATTTTGCTTTACACACTTATCTGAGGCAGAACATTCAAATTGTTGCTTGTATTAATGGATTCACCAGAGGCGCGTTTGAGAGCGCGTTCGTCAGAGTCAGACACAACTTAAGCAGCTTCTTTAGAATCACTGTGAACTTTATTTAGTAGATTATCTTTTTTTTTGTTCATCAGAGGATCTAGCTTATACTAGAACAACGACTTGCATTTCTTTTTCCTTTAATGCTTTGACTTGAATTGCATTTCACAATACTTCCTATTGCTATATTATTACTCGCTCTATTAGTAAACATAATTAGAAACACTTAGATTATTATTTCAAATTTACTTGTAATTTATGTTACCCTAAAATAGATAGTCATTAATGAAAAAAATTTATTTTCTAACTTAATCTACATACTTAGCAAATACAATTAGGGGATAATTGTTATTAATTTGTTTGTTTTTGCTATCATCAAAACATCAACTAGAGGATTGTAGCTAAAACCACTTTTGCACTAACATTGACTTTCCATCAATGTGTTGACTTTCCATTAGAGTTAGACGATAAAATGTGTGTCACAGTTATTAGAGGCTCACATATAGAGGATCGCAATTGTTTTTCTGAAAGCAGCAGAATTCTAAGAGGCCAAACACATTGCATGCTCCATGTTTTCCCTTATCTAGTTGGTGACAAACGAGAGGATTTTGTTCCACTAAATTGAAACGTCATTAGGATCCAAACTCTGAGCATTCCTATTGCGAATTAAGGAGATTTTGGCAATGAGAGAGGAAATGAATGAATCAATGTTTAAGAAGCCAGAGGGAATGGAAGGTGTGAATGGAGTTAGGTCTAAAGGTATGGAGGTGATAGTTCAAAGTGAAATGGGGTTGAGGCAGGAACATATTAGTCATTTGAAGATGTTTCAAAGAAAAAGTCTATAACTACTTGAGTTGTTGTCTCAACTTCTTGGTGAATAGGACTCACAAGCGTAGGTGAGATAAGTGTAGAAAGGTTAGGTGTAAGTGGATTGGTAGAATGGATAGGTGTTTGTGGATGGTTGGTGTGAGGAGCTAATGGTGTTAGGGTTGGAGCTTGAGTTTGGATAAGGTAGGGATGTGATTTATATCTAAGGGTAGCAAAATGTTCTACTAAGTTTTCCACAAAGATTCCATCTGATGTATCTGAGTTAGATTCAGAATATGAGAGTGTATTAGGTGTCGGATTAGAGGAAAGTGCAACTAAGTTTGGATTTTGGTTAGAGGGTGAGAGGGTTTCTGGTTCTGGTTGTTCATTTCCACTGGCATTACCAAGATTATTAGAGGGAATAGTTTGCTCAAGGTTGGATATTACCTTCTTTTTCTTCCTCAAAATGAGGTTTTCTGCTTCCTCATTAGCGTTTATATCTTTTTCATAATCCTTTTCTACAATTACTGTTTTAACTATTCTTTTTTGTTTCTTCTCAAACACATAATTGCTTTAGCTAGATGAAGGAAGACTGGAGCCATCTCTTGACCAAACTTATACATCCTGGGGTATTCCAGAACAACCTCTTTATTATCCTCTTCAAATATATGAGCATATGAATCTTCAACCATAAGGGGAATGTATTGAGATCCACTTGGTTAACCAGATATTCTTCTAACATCACCACTTGGTCGTATGCAGCCTTTGGGAGAGAGGAGCCTCATCTTGACGACATTTAAACTATTGAGCACTGGTGCCAATGATGATACTAGGTGTTCCTTTTGAACATATCCTCCTAGTTCCTCTAAGGCTTGAATGAGATGAGTTCTCATTAGTACAACAGTGATAAGTCTAGGGTAGGGGATGTTTCTAATCTTTCCTAACCTAGAGTCTATAACACAGGATATCATGTGTTCTAAAATCAAGTTGGGAAGATTTGTCTTAATCATCTGGGAAATATTCCACATCAGACCCTCGTGGTCTTCACTAACATGATTTATAGACCCACATTTGGGTACCACACACCCAAATAGAATCTTGAAGAGCACCCTATACTTAGGTTTCAGGTGAACCAACTTAGAATTGAGCTTAGGATCTTCAAATAACTCCTTGTTGATTTTGAAGGAGCCAACCCTTGAATCATAACCATTTTCAATAGGCATTCCTTCATTTGGACATCTTATGATAACGAGGGATTGTTGAGCGATTTTAATGGGAAGCCCTAACATCGTACTTCAAACTTCTCCACCCTTGTTAAAGTATCCAGAATTCCTTAACTAGAGCATCCAAAGCAACATCTTGTTCTAGGTTAAAGTATTCAGACCAACCAACACAAGCAAAGTCTTCAATAAAATAAAACTTGTTTTCAACGAGGTTTGCAAAGTTTACTTGGAGTTGATGGAGAATATCCAGTTGATCGAGGTTGCAAGTCATTGTAGGAACCTAAGATATGTTACTGACTATAAGGTTTAAGGATGAACTTGAAGCCATTTGAATGCAGGAGAGATTCAGGGAGTTTCAAAGTTTTGAGAGAGAGAGAGAGAGAGAAAGTGTGGGAATACGTGAGAGTAGTGAGTCATCATGAGTGGTGAGTGGTTTTATAAAAAAAATTAAGTTTCTAAAACAAAATAGAGGCGCACGAGTAAACATGTGTAACCAACACTTGTTAGAAAATCACATCACATACACAACTTACAAGAAAACGGTTCATATTAATATTAATTGAACTTTCATTGACTAGAGGCACAAGCAAATTCAATTCCAACAAAGGCATAGCATATATATTTAACCATTTACTCTATTTTACTAAAGGAAAAAGTACAAAGATGTCATCATCATTCCTTTATAAACAAAATGTTTAGATTTTTCTTTATAAAATTGAATATGTCTTCAGCAAAGAGTTTTGTAAAAATATTAGTCCATTGATGATCAATGTCAACAAATTTAATGTCTAAAGTACCTTTGTAGACATAATCCCTTATAAAATAATGTTTAATCTCCATATGTTTTGCCCTTGAGTCTAAAATAGGATTTTTGGTTAAACATATAGCTGAAGTATTATCATAGAAGATAGAAAGTTACTCTCATTGATTTTCAAATCTTCTAGTTGATATTTGATTCACATTAGGTGAGTTAGCTAGCTGCTGAAATATATTTTGCTTCTGTTGTAGATGGAGCAATAGTCCCTTGTCTTTTGCTTGACCAGGATATTAGATTCTCACCAAGGAATGTGCAGTTTCAACTGGTGTTTTTCCTTTCTAGCTTGTCTCTAACATAGTCAGCATCACAGAAACCTACTAACTTGTACTCAGAGGATGGCTTATAACATATACTGAGATTAATAGTACCTTTCAGATATCTAAATAACCTCTTAAGAGGTGTTAAGTGGGGTTCTTTAGGATCATGCTGAAATTTGGCATGCACACACACACTAAACAGAATATCAGGACTAGAGGTAGTTAAGTAAAGAATAGAATCAATCATCCCTCTATATACCTTGTGATCTACCTTTTTACCTTATTCATCCTTCTCAAGAGAACAAGTGGATGCATAGGTGTAGACATAGGCTTACATTCATCCATTTTAAATTTCTTAACCAATTCTTTTAAAAATTTGGCCTGATGAATGAATACACCATCTGGGCTTTGATGAATTTGGATTCTAAGAAAGAATTTTAGTTCTCCCATCATGCTTATCTCAAATTCATTATGCATTAACTTGTAAATTTTTGACAAAGCTTGTCGTTAGTAGAACCAAAAATTATATCATCAACAAATATTTGAACAATGAGATAGTCTTTCTTAGATGATTTTCTAAATAAAGTGGTGTCAACCTGGCCTTTTTCAAAATCATTTTTTAATAAAAATTTACTTAATTTGCCATACCAAGCTCTTAAAGCATGTTTTAGCTTGTTTCAGAGATTTGTTCAATTTGTAAACATAGTCTGGAAATTCGTTATCTTGAAATCCATGAGGTTGTTTAACATACACTTCTTCATTTATATAACCAATTAAGAATGCATTTTTCACATTCATTTGATATAAAATGATTTTGTTAAATACTGCAAAATAAAGTAAAATTTTGATTGTCTCTAACCTTGCCACAGGGGCAAAAGTTTCAGTGTAATCATTATCTTCCTGTTGATTGTATCCTTGAGCTACAAGTCTAGCCTTGTTTCTAATCACTTCACCTTTCTCATACAGTTTGTTTTTGAAAAACCACATGATTTCAATAGACTTATTTTCTTTAAGCTTTGGTACAAGATCCCATACATCATTTCTTTTGAATTGATTCAGTTCGTCGTGCATGGCCATTATCCATCCATCATCTAATAGAGCTTCATCTATTGTTGTAGGTCCAATTTCATATAGCAGTCCAAACATAGAGGTTTCTTTAAACACAGTCCTGGTCTTCAAATGATCATTTACACTTTCTATGATCAAAGAGTCTAGATGTGAAGATTTGTATTTCCTTCTAGGTTTGGGGTTCCTGATGACCCTGATTTTTGGGAGGTTAATTGTTGCTTGTCCTTGAATTTTTAGTCACATCTTCTGATTCATTGGAGGCTGGTTTTATTGGTTCCTTTACATCTATAATTTTATTAAATATGAAAAATATACATCTAGCTTTGACTTTTTATGGTCAAGCTTTTTGTCATAAAACTTGACATGAATCGATTCCTCAAGAATTAGTGTTTTTTTGTTGTATTCTCTATAGGCTTTAGAATTTTCACAATATCCAAAAAAGGTGCACTTTTGAGATCATGAATCAAACTTACCAAGATTCTCTTTGGTGCTCAAAATATAGCATATGCAACCAAATTGATGAAAGTATGAAATGTTGGATTTAATTCTGTTACACAGTTGATCCGCTGTCGCACACGGATCAAATACGATTTAAAATAAGTGCAGAAAAGGGTAATAACCCGAGTCGTTTCGCAAGGACTCCTAATATAATGATCTTAACCGAGTTGAAATTCGAAATTGGGGGTTTTTATAATGATTTAGTTTGGACAGATAAGTAAAACGATTAATCCACTTATTCGAGTTTCGGACCTATCACAAATTCTATCAATGAGTTTTAATTAATTTCTAATTCGTGATTCTATTTTTATTTGACTACAGAATTGATCAAACAAGCGTACAATCAATCCTACAATTAACGATCAAGCATCGCAAAATTAAAATATTACAATTAACGATCAAGCGTCACAAAATTATAATTCAATTAAATTAACGATTGAAACCGAATTCTGTCAAATAAACTAAATCGATCTTATTGAAATTCAGTTTAAACAATCAGAAAATCAATATAATCAGATGAACGAAAATAGAATCATGAATCAAAAATCGACGGTATAACCTGAACCTCCAGGTGTGATGAAACTCTGAATTCGTGGATTAATCTGATGAAGTTAGCCTTCCATGGAATAAAAATACGTTTATATTATGATTCTGTGCGAAAATAATCTGATATCTAGAAAAGAAAGAAATCCCAAAATATATAGTGCTCGGGCTTTTGGGCTTTTAAAACAAGTAGCCCGCTATTTAAATTATTACAAAGGTCCATATTACGAAATCTGTAATTTAGGCTCAGTAGATTTCGGCATTTTGATTTTTTTCCAACACAAAAGTTGTAGCTCTAATTTTTAGCTTTCCAACGACTGCTCGCATGCCTCAATCTGATATCCAGAGCTCAAGTTATGGCCTACAGAGCGAGCAGGGGTTAAAATGTAAATAATAAAATTGTAATTCAATTTCAACCCAAAGTTTAGAAACAAGCTAAGGAATTATTCTAAGCTATAAAGTGATTTTAAAAATACCAAAACAAAATGATAGAAACATGTGCTCAAGTGCTATGATCAAATTCCCCCACACTTAAGCTTTTGCACTCCGTGCAAAGCAATGCATGCGATTCCAAATATTCTCAGGAATGCAAAGTGGTGAGCAAAAGAAAAAATTCAAACTTCAAGGAATATGACATTCATGAATAATTTTCACAACCAAGGCAAACAAGAGGATAAATTAACCAAAGAATGCATCATAAGTGATAAAGTCCTCACAAGATATAAAATTCTCTTAATCACTCAAGTGTTTGGGCTACTGTTTACCCTCAAAGCACATCATGAAAGCTAGCACTACCATAGGCTTGACAAACCTCTAACATCTATAATTGAAACACATGCACATAATGATCAAAAGGTCTTTATTCAGGTTGTAACGTGGCCAAGGTAAGGGTGAGATAATCCTAAGGAGACTAGGGCTAAAAATCAAAGAGGATAAAGGAGTAATGATCAAGAGAGAAAAATAACATTGAGAAGTAACTCAACAAAATATCATTGACTTTTATTATCAATTCTCTTTACTCACAACATAACCATTTTCCTCATTTTATTTCTCATTTCAATTTTTTTTTTTTTTATATATTTCCTTTTTTTCTTTTTCTTTTTTCTTTTTTTTTTTATAAACCTCAAATTTGAACAACCTCAAATTTAAACAAACAAGTTGAGTTGAGCACCCCCACACTTATTTAAGGAAAGACTCCTTTATCCCCCAAGATTGGGTTAATTCATTGTTTTTCACTTTTAGGCTTGTAATGAGCTATATAACAAAGAATGGGATAATTAGGCTCAAAGGGGCTTAAACAAATGGATAATTGAAGGGTAAGCTTATTTGGCTAGTAGCTTAACAAGAAACAAATGCCTAGATCATTTCAATATATGCATGCGGACAAGAGTCAAGTCAAGTTCTAGCGTAACTAGCAATCATGAGTGAGATATCACACAAAAAAGGAAGATGGAAAAATGTATTTCATTCATAATAGGCTCAAAGTCTCACAAGGGTTAATGACCTATCACAAATGATACGCAATTTAGCATTTTAATCCAACTTATTTTACCAAGAATGCAAAGATAATATCCAATCATGCCAGTCCAAACAAACTCACAACATTTTCTCACAACATTTACAACCACAAAATTTGATGAAAAAAAGCATGCAATGCAATGCACATTTTTATTTTTATTTTTATTTTTATTTTTTAATTTTTAACTTTTTTATTTTTTATTATTATTTTTTTTTTAATTTTTTTTTTAATTTTTTTTTTAAATCCTATAACAAATAAAATCCTCAATACTACCCCCCCACACTTAAATTACACATTGTCCTCAATGAAAGTAACAAGTATGAATTAAGAGTAAGGAAAGGGAGCTCCCTGTTCAATCTTCAATGTAGGTGGGCTTTTCCAAGGAGAGTTCTTCTATGGTAGTGTATCTTCAAGCACAGAGCTCTCATGGAATAGCTTGAGGCGTTGTCCATTTACTTTGAACACTTTGTCGGTGTTTTCACTTTTTATTTCCACTGCACCATGAGGAAAAGTGTTAGTAACAACAAAAGGACCAATCCACTTGGAACAAAGTTTACCTACCATAATTTTCAGACGGGAATTAAAGAGTAAAACTTTTTGGCCAATGGAAAATTCCTTCCTAGAAATCATCTTATCATGATAAGACTTAGTTTTCTCTTTATAGATCCGGGAGTTCTCATAGGCTTCTAGTCTAAGCTCTTCAAGTTGCTGCAATTGAAGCTTTCTCTCCAAACCTGCTTTCTCCATTTCAAGGTTGCAGCTCTTGACAGCCCAATAAGCACGGTGCTCTATTTTCACTAGGAGGTGGCATGCCTTACCAAACACAAGTCGATAAGGGGACATTCCTATTGGTGTTTTGTAAGCTGTTCTGTGAGCCCAAAGAGCATCTTCCAGCCGACGGCTCCAGTCCTTCCTGTTTGGCTGCACCATCTTTTCTAAGATCTGTTTGATTTCCCTGTTTGAGATTTCAGCTTGCCCATTAGTATGGGGATGATAAGGTGTAGAGACTCTGTGCACAACCCCATACTTCCGAAGCAAAGCGTCCATGGTGCGGTTGCAAAAATGAGTGCCTTGATCACTTATGATGGTCCGGGGTATTTCAAACCTGCAAAAAATATTTGATATGATAAAACCTGCAACAACTTTAGAATCATTAGTCCTAGCGGGTATTGCTTCCACCCACTTCGAAACATAATCAACAGCAAGTAAAATGTAGACAAAACAAAAAGATACAGGAAAAGGGCCCATAAAGTCAATGCCCCACACATCAAATACTTCACAGAAAAGCATAGGCTGTTGAGGCATCTCACTTCTACGAGTGATTGTTGTTCCTGCTATTTGACACTGTTCCCAAGTTTTTTAAGTCTCAAAAGCATCTTTAAACAAAGTGGGCCAAAAGAAACCCAAGTCTAAGACTTTTATGGCTGTCCGTTGAGGACCAAAATGTCCCCCAGCTTGAGAGGCATGACAAAAATGAAGAATGGATTGAGCCTCATGGTGGGGAACACATCGCCTAATCACCTGGTCACTACAGAATTTCCACAGATATGGATCATCCCACACATAGTATTTGGCATCACTTTTAAGTTTGTGTATTTGTGTTCTGGATGCATCTGCGGGAAAGACTCCAGCAACTAGATAATTAACTAAATCAGCAAACCAAGGAATTACCTCACGCAACTGTAGCAGTTGCTCATCAGGGAAGTCATCTTGAATGGGGATGGGGTCCTCATCCAGTTCTATTCTGCTCAAATGGTCTGCCACCAGATTTTCAGCTCCACTCTTATCTTTAATCTCTAAATCGAATTCTTGGAGTAACAACATCCACCGGATCAATCTCGGTTTTGCTTCTGGTTTCTTCAGCAAGAACTTCAAAGCTGCATGGTCAGTAAAAACAACTACCTTCGAACCTAGCAAATATGATCTAAACTTATCAAGAGCAAAAACAATAGCCAAGAGTTCCTTTTCAGTGGTAGTGTAATTAGCCTGTGCAGAATCTAAAGTCCTAGAAGCATAATAAATAACATGGGCAGCTCTGCCAACCCTTTGTGCAAGGAACGCTCCCACTGCATAGTTAGATGCATCACACATAATTTCAAAAGGGAGGGTCCAATTGGGTGGCTGAATGATGGGAGTAAAGGTCAGTGCTGCCTTCAAGCAATCAAAAGCCTTCCTGCATTTGTCATCAAAGGTAAAACTAACATCTTTTTGCAGCAAATTTGACAGCGGAAGAGCTATCTTGCTGAAATCCTTGATAAAACGCCTGTAAAAACCTGCATGGCCAAGAAAAGAACGAATCTCGCGGATGCAAGATAGGTAAGGCAAATTAGAAATCACATCAATCTTGGCAGGATCGACTGCCATCCCGTTCTTAGAGATCACATGTCCCAAAACTATGCCATGTTCAACCATAAAATGACATTTTTCATAATTCAGCACAAGGTTAGTTTCAATACATCTATGCAAAACTCTATCTAGATTGTTCAAGCATACATCAAATGAGGAACCATACACAGTAAAATCATCCATGAAAACTTCTATACAACTTTCTATCAAATCAGCAAAAATACTGATCATGCAGCGTTGGAAAGTTCCAGGAGCATTGCATAGGCCAAAAGGCATCCTCCTATAGGCAAATGTGCCGAAAGGGCAAGTGAATGTGGTCTTTTCTTGGTCCTCCGGTGCAATATGGATTTGAAAATAACCAGAAAAACCATCAAGAAAACAATAATGTGACTTACCAGCCAACCGTTCAAGCATCTGATCAATGAATGGTAAAGGAAAATGATCCTTTCTAGTTGCCTGGTTTAGTCTCCTGTAATCGATGCATACCCTCCAGCTGTTCTGCACTCGTGTGGGGATAAGTTCATTATTTTCATTTTTAACCACTGTGAGTCCAGTTTTCTTAGGGACTACCTGCACCGGACTCACCCATTGACTATCAGAGATGGGGTATATAATGCCTGCTTGCAAGAGCTTGGTCACTTCCTTTTTCACAACATCCAGAATCAATGGGTTAAGTCGCCTTTGGGGCTGCCTCACTGATTTTGCTCCATCCTCTAATAGTATCCTATGCATGCACATGGATGGGCTAATACCAGGAATATCAGCCAAGGTCCATCCGATTGCCTTCCTGTGTTTTCTCAAAATCTGCAACAACTTCTCTTCCTATTCATCTTCAAGTTTGGCTGAAATAATCACAGGTAATTTGCCACTTCCATCTAAATCTGCATATTTCAAATTTTCAGGAAGTGGTTTAAGCTCTATAGTCGGTGGCTGCTCAATGGAGGGTATGATACCAGTGGCTGAAGCTAAGTCTGCAAAATCAATTATATTAGTAGAAGTATCAACATCAGCATAATGATCAACCTGTAAAGCGGCTTCAATCTCAGCACACACAGAGCACAACTGATTATCTATGCAAAATTCACAAATATAAGTATCATCAAAATCAGACAGTGAAGGAAAATCAGCAGTAAACATATAAGGGTAAGTGTCATCAGCCAAATCAGCAAGTAATTCAATTTAAAAAACAGAATGCTCTTCCATGGGGTGTTTCATAGCATCAAAGATGTTAAATTTTACAATGCTATCACCAAATTCCATGGATAGAGTTCCAGCATGTACATCAATTTTTGTTCGAGCAGTTTTCAAAAATGGTCTGCCTAAAATGATAGGTGCCCTGTTGGAATTATTCTCTCCCTCCATGTCTAGAATGTAAAAATCTGCAGGAAATATTAATTCATTTACTCGAACAAGTACATCTTCCACAAGTCCAGCAGGGCGAGCATTGCTTCTGTTCGCCAGTTAAATGGTAACACCTGTACTCTGTAAAGGTCCAAGAGCAAGAGAGTTAAAAATAGATGTAGGCATAACATTAATAGAAGCTCCTAAATCTAACATGGCATTTTCAAATTGACTACTGCCTATGGTACATGGAATGGAAAAAGTTCCTGGATCTTTGCATTTTTGGGGCATGGGCTGAATGAGGGCTGAAACATTACGCCCCATGTTTACTCTTTCATTACCTTTTAACCTTCTCTTGTGTGTGCACAACTCTTTTAGAAATTTAGCATATCTCGGAATCTGTTTAATTGCTTCAATGAGGGGAATGTTCACTTCCACCTTCCTAAATGTATCCATGATCTCCCTGTCCCTATCTGCCTCGTCCATTTTCTTAGTCTTCACTGCCCTTTGAGGAAAAGGAAGTGGTATATTTTGCTCAACATCAACAGTTTCAGGTATCAAAATTTCTTCAGCAACCTTGTTATTTTTCACAACAGTTTCAGGTACCTTTGGTGTTTCAACAGCTTTCCCAGACCTCAATGTAATTGCACTGAAATTAGGGACATTTGATTTACTACTGACTGGGCAGGTAGTTGGTTTGATCGCTGAGACTGCATCTGATTTATCGAAGTAGCCAGTTGGCCAATATTTGTCTCCAAATTCTGTATTGTGGAATCTGTTCTTTGTTGAAATTGAAGATTTTGGACAACCATTTTCTTGACAAGATCCTCTAATGAAGGTGTATTGCTTTGCTGCTGATGTGGAATGTTCTGCTGATGCGGACTGTTTTGTTGCCTAGGTTGCTGTTGTGCAGATGAATTCCCCCATCTCAGGTTGGGATGGTTTCTCCAACCGGGATTGTACCTGTTAGATGACAAATCATAATTGGCTTGAGGGTTGAATATGTTTGCTGCATATGCTTGAGGAGCATCAACAACTGGATCATCTTGCAAAGTAGGACATGAATCTGTAGGATGTTCTAAAGAAGTGCAAATACCACATACCACTGCTTGGGCTTTACCTACTGCCAATTTCTTCACTAAAGATGTAAGCTCATCAAGTCTGCTTTCTAGATTCTTGTGGGAAGAAGCTTGAATCTCATTCACTCCCTTTGTCAAAACGGTTGAATTGCTTCTAGTTGTAAACTGTTGGGAATTAATGGACATGTTCTCAATCAAAGCTTTTGCCGCTTATGGGGTCTTATCGACAAGTGCTCCCCCACTAGCAGCATCCAAAATACTTCTATCCATAGGTAGCAAGCATTCATAAAAATACTGGATGAGCAATTGTTCAGAAATCTGGTGGTAAGGACAGCTAGACACCAATTTCTTGAATCTCTCCCAATACTCATGTAGTGATTCCCTGTCAATCTGTCTAATGCCACATATTTCTTTTCTGATTGAAGCAGCTCTTGAGGCAAGGAAGAATTTTTCTAGAAACAATTTCTTCAATTCATTCCAACTTGTAACAGAACCTGGCTGAAGGTACTATAACCAATCCTTAGCAGCATCTTGAAGTGAGAATGGAAAGGCTCTCAGCTTGATAGGATCTTCTGTGACTCCTTGAGGTTTCATGGTGGAACACACCACATGGAACTCCTTCAAGTGTTTGTGGGGATCCTCACCCGCAAGACCATTAAACTTTGGAAGCAAGTGTATTAAACCAGATTTAAGTTCAAATGGTACAGTAACTTCAGGATATTCAATACACAAAGCATTATAGGTAACATCAGGTGCAACAAGTTGTCTCAAAGTTCTGTTATTCATATCAGCCATATTGTGTAGCAAAATGTCACTTTTTTCACTATAACTATCACTATCACTATCTGACTCTCTATCTGACACGTTACCACTAGCAGCAGCTCTATTAAGTCTACGCCGTAAATGGAAGGTCCTATCTATTTCAGGGTCAAGGGGGTGCAAATTTACAGAACTAGCCCTAGTCATGCATCATCATAACAATACAATGCAAAATCACAGTTCTGAAAATTCCAACAATGTCCCTATTGCTAAAATTGAAATGAAAATCGAAAACACTATCAAATAAAATCCAAAAAATATAAAAATACCACCAAAAATCTCTAAAAATCAAATAAAGGTCACGCAAATTTTTTTGGATTTTTTTGAAAATATCGAAAATTCAAAAAATTAAAAAAGTGGTCCAGATGAAGGAATTTGGGAATTTGAGCATCAAATCCCGTAATAAGACCTAATCCTTGATTTTTTTCTGATTTTCTGGCGAAAATTCGGAGCAATCCGCCACAATCGTCCAAAAACCGGATTTTTTGGACTAGCAACGTGCCTACGAGTTAGCACAACCCTATCTGACCTGTAGAACAACAAAGCACAACGAAACAATTTTTAGAATAGTTAGTAATACTCTAAAACTGGTTAATATTATTATCAGAGAGTCCCCGGCAACGACGCCAATTTGATCCGCTGTCGCACACGGATCAAATACGATTTAAAATAAGTGCAGAAAAGGGTAATAACCCGAGTCGTTTCGCAAGGACTCCTAATATAATGATATTAACAGAGTTGAAATTCGAAATTGGGGGTTTTTATAATGATTTAGTTTGGACAAATAAGTAAAACGATTAATCCACTTATTCGAGTTTCGGACCTATCACAGATTCTATCAATGAGTTTTAATTAATTTATAATTTGTGATTCTATTCTTATTTGACTACATAATTGATCAAACAAGCATACAATCAATCCTACATTCGGTTTCATTGACTGGATTAAGCATCACAATCATTAAAATATTACAATTAACGATCAAGCGTCGCAAAATTATAATTCAATTAAATTAAAGATTGAAACCGAATTCTGTCAAATAAATTAAATCGATCTTATTGAAATTCAGTTTAAACAATCAGAAAATCAATATAATCAGATGAACGAAAATAGAATCATGAATCAAAAATCAACGGTATAACCTGAACCTCCAGGTGTGATGAAACTCTGAATTCGTGGATTAATCTGATGAAGTTAGCCTTCCATGGAATAAAAATACGTTTATATTATGATTTTGTACAAAAATAATCTGATATCTAGAAAAGAAAGAAATCCCAAAATATATAGTGCTCGGGCTTTTGGGCTTTTAAAACAAGTAGCCTGCTATTTAAATTATTACAAAGGTCCATATTACGAAATCCGTAATTTAGGCTCAGTAGATTTCGGCATTGAGATTTTTTTCCAACACAAAAGTTGTAGCTCTGATTTTTAGATTTCCAACGACTGCTCGCAAGCCTCAATCTGATATCCAGAGCTCAAGTTATGGCCTACAGAGCGAGCAGAGGTTAAAATGCAAATAATAAAATTGTAATTCAATTTCAACCCAAAGTTTAGAAACAAGCTAAAAAATTATTCTAAGCTATAAAGTGATTTTAAAAATACCAAAACAAAAGGATAGAAACATGTGCTCAAGTGCTATGATCAACAGTTCATAAGGAGTTTTATTAAGAATATGTCTAATATAGATTATATTCTGAATATAACATGCATTGTTCACTCCTTTTTCCCAAAAGTACTTGGCAACATTCATTTATGTGACTCATCCTTGTGTTTCAGAAACTTTACCTATGTCCATCTGGAAAAGTCATCAACAATAACGAGTCCATACTTTTTACCACAAGGTTGTCCTTACAAGACCAAACAAATCAAGATGTAAAAGTTCAAGATGGAAACATCATTGTTTGAAGAAAAATATGGTTTTATTTGTTTCCCTTTCTGACATGCCTCACAAAGAACATCTTATTTGTATTTTAGATTTGGCAAGCCTCTGACTAGATTAAATCTTTTCAAATTTGATACTAACCTCAAATTGACATGTCCCAATCTTTTGTGTCAAATGAGTTTTTCTTCATCCACAGACATAAGACACTTTACTTCTTGTTTTTCCAAATCAGATAAGTTTATTTTGTAAATAGTATTTTTGTTTCTTTGACCAGTAAATAGTGTGGATCCATCTGTTTAACTTATTTCCTTCCATGACTTTTGATTGTAGATAACATCATAAGCATTGTCACTTAATTGACTTATGCTCAATAGGTTATGCATTAGTCTTTTTAAAAGTAAAACATTTTAATAGAGGGAAGATAACCATAACCTACTCTCCCATGTCCTAAAAACTTATCCTTCTAATTTCTTCCAAATCATACAAATCCTCCTTCCTTGAGGGTCAAGTTTTGGAACATAGACTTTTCTCCCATCATGTGTCATGAGCATCCATTGACCAAGCACCATAACTGGTGTTTCAACTTTGTTGCTAAGGATATCTGTAAGATAGATTATTTTATTCTAAGGTATCTAAATTTGGTTGGATCCTAGTTTTTTATTTCTGAAAGGTGTCTTGTTTTTCGATGTTTTTTGCATAGGACAATTTCTTTTATTGTTACCTTTTTTAAGTAACATAAGCAAGCAATATCAAGTATGTTAACTTTAGGATTTTCCTTTGGTTCTTCAAAACCAATACCTCGTTTATTGTTTCTGCTAATACCACCGATCATAAAGGCGAATTTGATTTTGTCTATGTTGTTTGCAAGAAATTCTTGAAAGATTTTTTCATACATAATTGAATTACAAACACTATCCTCTAAGGTTTTTGAAACATTTTCTACCATAGTTGATTTTCTCTTTTTAGGATGTCAAAATATTTTTCAAGAGAGTTGTATTTATTTGTTAAGATGACATGAGGTTTTCTAAGAGTTTTCAGTTTTGAAGAAACATTGTGATTCTTGCTTAGAAATTCATTTAACATAACTATAAGTTCATTACGAGATAAGCCAGATAGTACCTCTAATTCTTTAGAAACAGACTGATTTTCAGAATCATCCTGCTTTTCTGAGACATTAACTAACAAAATTCTAAACGTAAAGAGATAGATTCATTTTTTTTTTAAGATTATCTTAAATGCTCATTTACTTTAAAACCAATTAAAAACTTATTCAATTGTATTTTAAAAAATAATAAATAAGAGTATTCGCAATTACAAAGCCAAAACTCTAAGCCTTTTACTATCTAAAAATAAATCCTAGTTGGTCATAACTCGGAACACTTGTGGAAAACTCTCCCAACAAGTATACATCAGTACAAAAGTATCTCGGAGTCTCCAACTATATGTTACTATGCTTCTCACATTTCTCCTGCAAGGTTGTCCTACGACATTATTCGCTCAAATAATACTACATGTGTCGTTGATCCGCTGTCGCACATGGGTCAAATACAAATAATAAAACGTAGCGTAGGGTAATAACTTGAGCCGTTTCGCAAAGACTTCTGATATGTTAACCGAATTGAGAATCAAAATTAAGGTGGGGTTTCGAATTTGATTCGGGCAGATTAAGAAAACGATTAATCCACTAATTTGAGAGTTTCAGACCTCTCAATGGATTTAATTTCTAAATCTTGACTCTATTCCTATTTGACTATAGAATTGATCAACAAAACCATAATCAACCCTATGTGAATTCGGTTTCTTTGACTTGATTAAGCATCACAGTCATCGATGTATTACAGATAACGATCAAGCGTCGCAAAACTATAATTTAATTAATGTAGAAATCGAACTATGTCAAACTAATTTAATCAATCATATTGAAATTCTAATTAAGCAATCAGAATAATAATATAATCAAATAAAGAGAAATCGAATCATAACGCAAAATTAACATTATAAACTGAACCTCAAGGTGTTGATGAAACTCTGAAACAGTGGATCAATCTGAGAAAATTAGCCTTCCATGAAAAATAAAATAAAAACTGTTTTTATCTCTTTGAATCCGAAAAAACAGCATGTCTAAAAAAAGAAGAAAACTCCGAATATATTGTACTCGCTTTCGGGATTTAAAACAAGTGGCCCGTTACTTAAAATTATTACAAAAGCTCAGATAAAAAAATCTTCAGTTTAGACCCAGTAAAGTTTGGCATTGGGCTTTTGTTCCAACATAAAAGTTGTAGCTCTGATTTTTAGCTTTCCAACGCCTGCTCTCATGCGTCAATCTGATATCTAGAGCTCAAGTTATGACCTACAGAGTGAGCAGGGGTCAATATGCAAATAATAAAATTCAATTTCGATCCAAAGTTTAGAAACATGTTGAAAAATTAATCTAGGCTATAAAGAGCTTTTAAAATGTCACAGTAAAAAACTAGAAACATGTGCCCAAATGCTTTGATAAATCGTCTTGTCAAATATAAGGTTCATCTCCAAATAACAAACACAAAGATACAAAGATACAAATCAACCAAAATGTACAAATCAAATTTGTTAGACTATATGTCAATACATGATTTCGGAATATCACCACCCCGTAGAGCAAAAAGTTCCATCATTTGACAATGTCCCACTATTGGACAAATACTTTGTAGAGTTTCATGTTGAGTACCCCACCATTGAGAATTTTTCTGAATCGCAAGCCTTTTCGAGGAACTGTCGTCACGTACTCGCGACTAGGTCCATGACACTAATGCATGCATGAATGTCATCACCCTAGTTAATAACAAAACAAATCACTCCAGCAGAGCGTCCAACACTATTCAAACTTGTCATAAACCAACTTAGTTTAGACACAAAGGCATCACCTTGAGTAACCACCTATTACCAATCAAAATACAAAATTGTTTAATCTCAAAATATTACTCGTAAACATGTAGTTCATATAACACATATTTTGAAGGATAAAACACTAACATAACCAATTCGTAACATTACAATGCAATTATATCACATATAATTCAAGTAGGAAAACAAATGGAGTGATACCCTTACCATTATAAGTGTCGCTATTAAGATTCTTATGCAGCAGTCTTTGTTTTAAATATTTTAAATCTTCTCAAATTAATTTACTATTCACTTAGTGTCAAAACTCATCTATCTCTAATTCCTATTCAAGTTTTGGTTTGGCTTAAGGTTTTTAAACTCACCATTTCATTATATTTTTAAATGATATCAATTCTCTCAAATTAGCAAGCACACAACCAAGTAACAATAAAAAGATATTTTGAGTCCATATTTGGCACAAGTGCCTCACAGAAAATCCAATAAAATAAGGGAAAATGTCATATTTCAAATTTTTTTTTTGGACCAAAATTCGAATATAACAAGCATCAAGGATCCCTAAGACTTCCTTAGTTCACTTCCAAAAATTTAACAATAAAATTTAACGAGACTTTAACACAAAATCTATTTTAATTATTACAAAACAAACTAAGAACTCCATCATAAAATTATTTTTATTTTATAAATCAAGACAACATCCACACAATTGTCTCATAAAAATCATAACTTTAACCTTTTAAAAGAAATAACCATAACAACAGTTTTCAATGCATTTATTATTTATAGAAAAATTACTATTTTTAACATCAATAAGGTTTCTAAAAACTTCTTTAACACTCAAACTATCACAACATAAAACTTTTACCAAATAAAAATTTGGTTTATAACCAATAATGATTTCTATTGATTAAAACACAATTTACTCTTTACAATGACTTCTACCGAATGAAAATTAATTTTTGACATAGATAAACGTTTTCTCTACTCAAAATATGTTTCTATATCAATATCATAAGAAAATCAAGAACACTTCTAAGAAAATAAATTGCATGTCACGATTTGCACATAGATTAAAAATACCATGAAACTACTACTTAGAACCGATTAATGATTAAAATATGAAACTCGAACCAATTAAGGTCGTGAATCAAATTTTTTTGAATAATATAATTTTTATTGGGATTACTTTATGTTATAAAGCCTCAAATAAATTTTAGAAAATAAAGGGAATCAATTTTAAGTATAATCAATGTCCCAAAGCAACAAGCAAGATAGTAACTCCAACAACAACACAACAAGCTACACAATTTTCTTTGAAGGAAATAAAATGTTTGTCTTTTATTTTCTTTCTTTACAGCCCTAGAACAAAAAAACATTAAAGAAGCCAATTCTTTAAATATGCTATAATTCCAAGACGAAACAAAGTGATCATTTTAACATTAACAATGTTACACAATTTTGCTTTTAAAACTAAAAAAGATTCCTTACACAATAATAATAATATCAAATATCATTTTCAAAATTATTCATCATCATAAAGCCATTTATAAAAATCAGTTTTTGAAAAGTAACAACGGTAACAAATTTACCATAAAAATCAATATTTAAATTTACAAAAATAAATTTTGCATCAAAAAGACGTCATTTCAAAATCAAATGTTTTATCAAATTGAGTCAGAGAGAAAGTAAAAATATTAATAGATTATATTAATAAGTCAAATTCAAAGATAGAAGTGACATACTACAATTTAAACAAAATCGGAGCAAGTTTATTGCACAACCATCGACTACTGAAAATAAATGTTTTTCTTTTTCTTCTATGTTTCATTTTGTGCACCGTTCCCCTAGACTACTCTATTTTATTTTATTTTGCTCTATCAACTTGTAGAAATCAGGGATATAAATTCTCTTTTTTATTAATTTTGTAGTTTAGGCTAATTCGGTTTATTGCCATTTCCTAATTATTATTAGGGATTTATGTTCTTTTTTTCTTTCTTTCTTGTTAACCTAACTTATTAACCTAAGCTAATAACCAACTAGAGATTTATATGGTTTTTTTCACCAACTAACATTTGAGAGTTTGACTAATCTAAAATATTTTTATTGTTTTTTTTTAAAAAAAATAGTTAAATTACGTCATTATTATAAGTATTCTTTCAAATACTTCACAAAGAAATATTCTTTTTAAAAAATGATTTTCACACAATTTAGCATAATATTCAGTCAAATTAAATAAATCTTGTCACACACATATATACTTTTCAAAAATAATAATTGATTAAAGAATAAAATAATAACAACCACATTATAAATTATTTAGAAAAAATAAAAATATATTTCACACACTACTAATAATTAAGAAAAATGTGGGTCTTACAATCATAGTTAGAGGGTGTATCTGCCATCAAAGTCATATTTGCATGCTCTTCATCTTCATTAGATTCATCTAGGGTAGCCAATAGACCTTTCTTCTTTACCTTGAAATATTTTTTTTCCATTTGAAATGTCTTGGTTCTTTGCATTCATAGCAAATGATTCTTTTCTTTTCTACTATTTTGGGATCGTCTGAAATCTCTTTTAGGAACAGATTTCTTCCTGTTGTTCCACATGCCTTGGAGTTTGCTTTCTTTCCTTGGGATTTGAGAACCAAGGATTTTGACTTCTTCTTTGGCTCATCTTCAATCAGTTTAATCTCATGGGATCTAAGTGAACTTGTCAAACTTCCAGAGGAAGTTTGTTTAGATCCTTAGTGTAACATCTCGACCCTTACCGTTATCGGCAATGTTAATCACGACCTTCTCGCCCACCCCCCTAACCACCCAGTGGAAATAGCGAGTTTTTGCCTTCCGTGGGATTCGAGCCCGGTACTTGGGGGATAAGTACCGCCTCCACACATTCCCACTACCACTTGAGCTAGTAGATCAATTGATAGTGGGAATGTGTGGAGGCGGTACTTACCCCCCAGGTATTGGGCTCGAATCTCACGGAAGGCAAAAACTCGCTATTTCCACTGGGTGGATAGGGGGCGAGAAGGTCGTGATTAACATTGCCGATAACGGTAAGGGTCGGGATGTTACAAAAAAATGTAGCTCAAGTGGTAGTGGGAATGTGTGGAGGCGGTACTTATCCCCCAGGTACCGGGCTCGAATCCCACGGAAGGAAAAAACTCGTTATTTCCACCGGGTGGTTAGGGGGGGCGAGAAGGTCGTGATTAACATTGCCGATAACGGTAAGGGTCGGGATGTTACACTTAGCCTCTTGAATTGCAATTACCTTTAGTCTCCACTTGCTAGGAAAACTTTTGTGGATCTTCTTGGCGAGATTAGAGGTAGTGTAACTCTTTTGGAGAACTTTCAATCCAGAAACTAGAGCTTGGAATCTAGAAAACATTTTTTCAATGTCTTAATCTTCTTCCATCTAGAAAAGTTCATACTTCTTGACAAGAAAATTTGTCTTAGCTTCTTATACCTGCTTATTTCCTTCATAGCTGAGAACCAGAGCATCAAAGATACTCTTTATTGCTGCATTTTTCGAACTCTTTAAAAGTGATAGCTTTTATCATGAAAGTTCTTGCTTTATGATGCATCTTGTATTGTTTCTTTTGATCAGAGTTGAGATCCTTTCTGGATATTTCAACACCAGTTGTGCCTTTTGGAGCCTCATAGCCATCTTCGATTATGTCCCAAAGTTCAGGATCATGTGAGATGTAGAAACTTCTAAGCATGTCATTCCAATATTCAAATCTTTCTTCATCAAGCAGAGAAGGCCTCTTAAAGTTTCCACCTAGAACTTCATCGCCATAGTTGGTCACAATAAAATGGATATTTACTCAAACATGATTAAGTGCTCAGCTTTGAGACTGAGCTCTGATGCCAATGGTAGTACAAGAAACACAAGAAATGAAGGGTTTGAATTGTGTTTTATTTTAAAAACATTTTTAGCAAGATTAAAAAAAGGCAATAAAACATAGCAGATAAAACAATAAACACATAACAACACAAGCCAATTTATCCTAGTTCACCACCAACTATTCAACCAACCTTCTAGCATAGAACAATCAAGTTCTTGACGGAAGCAACCACTATTGAACTAGGTTATGGGTTTTTCTGAATTAGTCTCACAAGAGTGTGTTTAAAAAACTATGCTCTCAGAAAGTGAAAATCTTTCAGCACTTCGATAAAATAAAAGGGTTAAGTACAAGAGTGCAAAGATAGTTGTATCATGCTTATTATAGTATTGTTGTTGTAATTTTTAAATGGAGGTTTCACGTCCTTTTATAGACAAACTTTAGGGTTTCTAGCCATTGTCCTGATTGCAAGAAATCAATATGTATCACAAAGTTTTGTATGAAATCATCAAAGGTCGATTCACCATTAAAGTTTGTCCAAATTTGTCCTTGTAATTGATTTTGCATATCTTGATATGGAGATGTGAAGAATAGAGGATATCATGATCAGAGTATGTCATATGGACCTTCAGACAAATGACAAATTCAAGATGTTGAGAAGAGTATAACCAAATTTATCTTCTTTAGAACGTTGACTTTTTATTTGAGCATTGACTTTCTATCAGAGTGTTGATTTTTCATCAGAGCGTTGACTTTCCATTAGAGTCAGATGATAAAAGGCTTGTCACAGTTATCAGAGGAAGACGATCAAATGTGTGTTATACTAATTAGAGGCAGACAATCAATTATTTGACATACTAATCAAAGGCAGAATAAACAGAGTATTGCTTGCAACATCATAATCATTATAGGCGCGTTTCAAAGCGCGCTCATCAAACTTAGAATATGATTTTTAGAGCAAAGTCTTGGTGTTATTGTAACTTGTCTAAACTTCAGATAATGCATCGTAAAGTCTATGTGATTTGGAAACTTCACACGTAAATAAAATATTAGTGTTTTAAATTGTTCCCACAAAATAATTTTTGTTATCATCAACACAAGTAAGGGTCACAGTTCTTCAAACTAACTTGGTTCTAACAGAAAAGTCTTCATGCAAACCCTGACCTCTTCATCAGAACCACCTTATTCCAAACCATCAGATGATGCATATAACCTTCCATTGTAGAAGAATTGGATGGTAAAATATATTTGGCTTTCACTGAGTATATACCTTCATGACCAAAGTTACAATGCCATCTATTTGTGGCAATATCCTGCAAAAAAAAATGTTATCCAACAACAACAGCCACTCATCTACTAACCACTTTTCTCATTTGAGAAACTCTCTCTGCCACCCCCAATTCAAAGTCACACCCCTTCCCCCTCAAAACCTTATCAGCAAGTGTCGAGTTCTTAACCCTAACCAAATTAAAAAGCCTCATAAATCGATCACACACCGCACCACCGTCCATCCAGTGTTCCAACCACAAAAAGTGTTCAAACCATTCTCAACCACATTAACTATGTTTTCCTTAAACCAACCCCTTCTTTCCACACCCCTCCACCCTCAAAAACAGAAAAATATTTCTCCACCAAGAAGATGCCATTTGAGAATCCTCACTCACTACCCTATTAACACATTCATACTTATAAAGTAACATTTTAAACAAAAAAATCATCTCTATCACAATGCTAACACCATTTATCAAGAAGAGCTAAATCAAAAAAATTAAGTTGTGAACCCGTAAACCTCTTTTCTCCCTACTAAGACACACTTTATCACATTTAACCCACAAAAATTCATCGCTTCCTCACTCCCACTCCAAAGAAAATATTTAAATAAATATTCAATTTTAGAACTGGTACCTGTGGGAGCCAAGAAGAAAGAAAGGAAACAAAGTGGCAAAGCAGACAAAACACCGTTAATGAGAACAAGACAGTCGTCCATAGATAAATTTAAATTATTCTAATTCAATAGACGATCACGAATTCTATCAATCGCAGGCTTACAAAAAGCTATCTTTCAAGGTTATCTCCAATAAGCATACCCAAATATTTAAAAGGAACATAGTCCACCTTACAATGTAACACATCCCCTGCTTCCCCAAGCCAAGAGTCATTGACATTAATCCCACAAGAAAACACTTATGGAAATTCACCTTCAAACCTGAAGTTAGCTCAAACAATAACATAATGGACTTTATACCTCTAACATTGGCCCAACTTTTAACTCGCATAATAATAGTATTATCCGCAAATTGCAATTGAGAAACACAACAATCCTCGTCGGAGCTCACACAATAACCAACAAACAAATTGTTCCTAGTTGTTAAGCACATCAAAGAATTAAACTCTTCGGCAACTAAAAGAAACAAGAAAGGGGACAGAGGATCCCCTTGTCTCAACCATCCTAAGAGAGTAAATTTATCGATCGGAGAGCCAATAACCAAAATTGACACTGTTGCCGAACTTAGGCATTCCCTAATCCATCGATTCCATAAAGACGGAAAATTCAGCTTAACCATAACCGTCTTCAAATAATCCCATTCAACATAATCATAGGTTTTTTTAAAGTCAATCTTGAACAACACCTTCTTCTTTCTCTTTGCTTCATCAACAATCTCATTTGCAATTAAAATCTCATCTAAAATTTGCCTGCCTTGAACAAACACTGATTGGGTATCCAAAATGACTTTACCAATCACCCCCTTTATAGACCTTTTTTATAAGTTTTCTCTATTGAAGTTAATCTTATTTAAGCCGCATCAGATACTAAATTAATGTGATATCTCTCTCTATTAGGATTCAAACCTTAATTCATCACATCATAAAAGTCTATAAGTCTATTCTTTTCTGTTAGACTCAAATTCATTTGGTGTATATACTTGCTTTATTGTTTATAAGTATATAAACTTGTTCCTATTAATGAAAAAGAGAAAAATACATTTTTTTTTTAAATTTAAGGGTGAAACTTACACATTAATATAAAGAAAATGATATTTAATGTTCCAACTCACATATCAACCTACCAAATATCTCTCAGAGTTGTATTTATCAGACTTTTAGCATTTTATTCTCTGCCATTGTAAAAAAATACTGAGCAAGCCTTATAACATTTTTTATTATGCATGTATGTATGTATCGAAAAATACGTGCCAGCTCAGCACTATTGGTCCTTACAAACTCACTCTCCCAATTTTTGGCAACATTTGTATTAGTATGAATTATTAAGTAATAAAGCTTTCGTGGTCACAAAACTAAATGTATAATATTTAAATATATAAATAATATTTTTTTAATAATAATAAAAAAATTATTTTACTAAATATATAATGTTTAGATACATATAAAAAGTTTAATAATAATAAAAAATTATTTTTTTGTTGATGTTTAAAAAAAGTGTATTTTTTGTATGTGGACTTAAACATTATGTATTCAACCGTGTGCTCATTATTAAAATACTTGCTTCCACTACCTTTTGTGGATTTGTGGCGTTGTGTTGACAGGCTTTTGAGAAATCTACTAGGACTCCCCTACCTAGTTTTGCTAACCCCACAAATATCCTGAAAATGCAAAATAATTTTGCTATTATTTATCAAAATATTTGGAATTCAAGGAAATGATAACAAATATAATTCTTCAATCTTCATTTTTTTTTTTAAATCCAAATATAATTTTGTTCAAAACATTTACTTTTTGAAATACTTGACATTCTCTATTTTTATAAGGTAAATGCTAATAAATGTCTTATAAATCTGTTAAAAATATTAAATATAGAAATATAAATTTTAGTGTGTATTTAATATTTTGAAATTTTAAAAATTGAACTTTTTTTCACATAAAATTTTTATTTATTTTCTTTTTTTATTTCTTAACAAATATTTTTAAGATTGTTATTAGCATGTTTTAAATAAAAATAAAATATTCAGAACACAATAATGTTTTAAAAGGTAAAGAAAATATGAAATTCCAAACTTTTCAAAATTTGAAAAAATTTAGAATAGTTTTTTGAATTGTTTTTGTAAAATAGAATCATGGCAGCGCTGACTTGGCCGACGTTAATGTCAAATTTCAAAACATTCTAACGAATGAAAATGTGTTGAAATTTATTTAAACATTCTAATGTTTTAAATTTGTGTTGTCCCTGTCTCCCCGGTGCTTACCCCTTCTAGGTGTGATTCATGGTAGCACGACTGAAAACTTTTCATCCAAGGAAACAACAAGAATGCATAACACACTTTAAAATTATTTGTCTACTACCTCAATTCACCAAATGTCAATGTTCAACATTTTGAAAACGAGCGTAAATTCATATTTGATTTGTGAACTAATTGATAAATTAAATTTTATTGATTAAAACATGTTAGTAACACTATTTCCATTCCAATGTATTCTGTGTAGTGAAAGCAGACGATTTAATTTAATTTAATTTCGAAGATGAGAAGGTAATTGATAGGTATAAATTAAAAGCAAAAATAGAAAATAATTAGTAATTGATCGCGCATGGCTCGCAAGTGTGGTTTGAAACATATGCTTAAAAGACTTGACTAAACTACCATTGATCTTATAGGATAGTATCATACATCTTTTACTAACGGGATCATATCCTATAACAACCCTACTTCTTAAATTAATTAAAAAACAATAATTAATTATATAAATAATTTGCTTGAAATATATATGTATTTTAAATTATTTTCTTGAATTATTTGAGAGTTTTAGTTTAGTGAGTTATATTTAAAAGAATAGTAAAACTAAAATTTTAAGCAAATTTTCCATTTGAACCCAACACTATCAAATCAACCCACTCAAAAGGGATATAAAGACAAACACTACATCACTTATACGAACATACAACACAAACAAAACACTTTCATAATTTGAATTTTCTCTCTCTTCTTCCCTCACTTCTGCATCCTCTTCTTAAAACACAAAAACTCTCTCTCCATCAAATTTTCTATTCTCTTCAAATTTTACATCACAAACAACTACAATTACCCTCGCATCCATATCAAAACAACTTTCAACCTTCAATTCAAACACACTTCTTATCTCTGTAATAGAAAATATGCATGCACCATCCCAAACCCCATTCATTCTACATCAACTTCAAGAAATGAAAATTAGAAGAAAGGATCATCTTGAACCCTAAGGGAAACATCATTGAAGGAATATATACCAAAGCCCTATCGCCAAGAAGAAGTGTGTTTCTTTTGTTTCCCCTCTTGCATGTGGTTTAATCTATTTTTGCATGTAGTGTTGGGAATTTGGGTATTTTAGTGGAAGAAAATCTGATTTTGATTTGGAGTTTAGAACTTTTGGAATTTCAAACTGAGTGAGAAAATATGTACTTTTGCATGTTAAGAAATATTGCATTCTTGCTACTTGATTGAATATATTGTATGTGATATGATTTATGTAATGTATTTGATTATTGGAATTATTATACTTGTTTGCATGTGGTGTATTTCTCTATTTTTGTACTGTAAGTTCTTACCTCGTAAAAATTCTCTAAATGAACTCAGCCCTGGGACCAACACGGTTGCTTCAGACTTGAATTCGCTAAGCGAATTTGACATATTTTTGGAAAAATTATCCCATGTTTTGGATTTGCTAAGCGAATTTTATAGACTTTGAAATGTTCCTTGTAGTTTTTATAGACTTTGAAATGTTCCTTGTAGTTTTAATGTGTGTTTAGTTTGTAGTATTCTTTAATATTGATTCTAATTGTATTGTTATATTGGCTGCTTGATTAATATCTTGATGTTGCAATATGCATTGATTTAACTTAAAATGATACTATACTTTTTTCAAGTTCAAATTTCATTTTCAATTATATGTTTTAAATTAAATGACCGAAAATGATACGTGAGATATGATAATGTTTCATTAACGAAACATCTGTACGCATGTCGCGGTCATGGCCAAAACCTACCTTACAAAATGATCACAATTATCTTTGTGGCTCACGCTAAGATAATTAGAATAGATTGTCTATATTATATGAAAAAATTAACTAAATTGAAAGATTTTCAAACATTAATTTATATCAAAGGTTTTATGGAAAAAAAGAACTTTGTATTATTTTTTTATGTTTTAAAAATATATTTTCTAATTATCCCTCCCCTTTTATGGAACTCACTGAGATCATTATCTCACCCTTATTTTTATGTATTATAGCATATAAGAAGGCTTGAGCTTCGGACTCGGAGCAAGTATTTAATGTTGATGTTTAATAGTTATTGTGATTGTAATTTTGGAATTTAGTTATATAGTCTAAGTGTGAAACTTAACTTCTAACAATGTATTTATATACCTATTATGACTTCTTTTGTGAAGTTAGATTGTAATGATATTAATTTACAATATTCTACATTATTTTTTGATAAATAATGTGAGGTATTACATATCCTTCATCGCAACTCTATCTACAACACTCTCTACACCTCTCAATCTCTCTAAAATTTCTTTCTCTCTCTTCACCATCTTTATATTTTATCTGCATCTTCTCTCCCTACCTTCCTTTGTTTATTTTAGTTGAATATGGAGCACAATTGTAAGTGATTCAATTTAGTGTCCGGATCTTCTCTATTTTTTAAAAGAATTAAAAATCTTCATCACTATAATTTTAATATATAAATGTACGATTAATGCCACAGTTTTTGAAAATATTTTTTTTTTATATACATTCATAAATTATAGTATTGAATATCTCCATTTCTTTTCTTTTAAGAAATAGAGAGATCCTCACCACCAATTTGTCATCTAATAGCTTCATCACTTAGTGTGAGAATAGATAAAGAGATTTAATATATATTTATATAGTTGTAAATTTAAGTTATTGTTTTTTATAAGAGAAATATATTGGTCTCTCTCCCTTTGTTTGATTGAGAAAAGAGAGAAATGATATTTGTTATTGATATGGACAACCCTTTGAACTCAAAAATCATATAATAAACATTGTTTTTGCAAAAATTAATTTAAATAAACAATTTATCTAATTAATTACTTAAATTTTTAACCTGATTAATTAAATTAAATTACCAATTAACTTGTATTTTTATTAATTTAACCGATTATATTCTTAAGAATTATCAACCGATGTTATCTCACAACCTTGCCTTTCCTTTCTATAACAAAACAAAAACAAAAACAGCCTTGTTTTTCATTCTTGTTTCCCATGATACATGTCCCCAATAACAAAGGTAAAGCTGAGTTGGTTGTACAAAACATCATCGCCCTTCAATCTTATTTTGTTATTTATTTTCACTCTATATATGACTGTAGCTGGTCATAGAAATGTTTGTATATAGCTTTAAATAGGAAATTATTTTACACAGAAAACATGGAAGTACTTGGGAGCTTTGCAGACATGAACATGGTTGGAAAAGGAAGAGGATTTGTTTTTTTTAATAAAACGAAGCGGATTTAGATAAAAATGAGAGAGGAAAATAAAATGTAATTTGAGAAAGAAAAATACTAAAACACTCTCTCTTTAACATTCACTTAAGTAAAATCTACCCGAGTTCCACATAAAATTATAGAACTTATTTTCAGAGTATGGAATCTTCATTAACTTCACCCAATAAAAACTGGGCGTTGAAAAAAAATATTCTTAATGCTCCTCTTTGATATAGTAATTTTATAAAAAATATTTATGATTAATGAATTTTTAATGTTTATTTGAATATGATAACATAGAAAAGATTTAAAAAAATTTATCAAAACTCTCTGATACTCTCTGTAACCTTAAAAAAAAATATCAGGATATATATTTAATTTACATTATATCCATAGTTTAACCACGGTGTGAAATGAAAGGTGTAATTAAAGGACCCATCAATTATTGGAAACTGACACCTTTCCGTACTCTGTTTAAAATCCTGTCAGTAGCAAATTTGATACCCCACACCAATAATCCATCTGCAGAAAACTACAAAATTAATAAAAATGATAGGTGGCTGTTGTGTTATCCAGCAGCTCAACTTCCTTCTGGTTCCCCAATTACACACTACTACCGGACACCACCATTGGTACAAAAAAGTATTCAAAAGTTAACTTTTTACTGTCAATAACTCATTTTCTCACCAGCTCATCTGGAATAAGAAAACAAGATTGTTGGGGAAAATAATTTCACAAAGGAATTTCTTTGGTAGAGTGTATTAGAAATGAAATTCCTTTACGGACACTGCTGGCATCCCATCTTCTTCCCATTTTTCTTATTGAGGGAACATTAGAAAACGCCTTTTTAGCCCCATTACAATGCTTCAACATATCTTTCTTTCCACATTTAGTCAGTAGCATTGTGTATGTTTTCGTCTTTGAAGTTGAGAGACCCAGAAAGGCACAAGCTTTTGGGTCACGGTTGTGGTAAAAGTCGCGTTGTAATCACTCATATTGCAAAAAATTGCAGTCAAATGCAATTGATGCGGTCCCAATTACAATCACATTGAGGTAACAGGGTTATCAAAAACTCCAAAACCACAACCCAAATTGTTGTGGTGGACCTTTATTTAAAACTTTAATAAAACGCACATGGTTGTTTCAAGGGGTGTGGCAATAAAAGCCAATGTCACACAACAACCACAGTAGATAAGTCATTAATAAGATAACAACACCTCAGTATCAGCTAGGAGACCCAGATTGACTTTGTTGAATGATATGCACCACAAATAATTTAAACAAGGATGGAACGTCAAAAATAGTAACATACCAGGTACTATTAGCATGATTTTACATTACATATTTGAACCATATCTTTCCTTAAATATTGAAAGGCATGAGTACAAACTCTTAGGCAGAGTACCATGGCCTATGATTACAGTATTATTATAGAACAGAAATCAAACTGTGTTGAATAAACCATTCAATTTGGAATATGAGATGCCAACTAGAAGAATGGTTTCGTAATTATATGTACTTCATAAAATCATATATACACAGAAAAAAGTAGTAAAAGCAGTAAGATATAAAGAAAGAAACAAATGGGTTTTTTATTCACTTCAGTAGCACCCCACAACAATCAAGTTACAAACACATTATTCTCAGTCACTAACACTGATCAATCTAACAAATGGATAAGAATTGCAGATAAAAATCTCGAAACAGAGATCTTACAGAGTAGAACTGGTAGTCCATGTCTTTCGGATACTAGTCCTCTCTGAAACAACTAAGGGCACTAAAAAGAGTGAAAATGAAGGACAAAGAAAAGAAAAGCTCACCAGCAGCTATGCCATGGCCACTTTAAACGGACCTCAATAATTATAATGCTCAATCGGCAGCCACAAAGCAAGAAATTCTGAAGAAAAAAACAATACTCCAATAAAATTGGAGTAACAGTCGAGCATCAGATACACATTTACTCATCAACCTAAACCTATGAAATTGAATAACTAAACTTGCACTCTCAAGTCTCAATCAGAAAAGTAATAAAATTGAGTAAAATTAAAAACCCACCATGAAAACGAAACCGAAGCAGCAACTCATCTTCATTCAACTTGAAACACTCTCTCACTCTTCATATTCCATTTCATTCCGATCCATTACACTTGCTTTTGCATACCAATCAAGCTTCAATCACTAGTGTTATTCATCATTCATATCATAATCACACTAATCCATTCCATGCTTCAATTTTCCTCCACCAAAGAACTCAATAATCTAAACAAAGTAATTCATCATCATCATCTTCTAAAAACCTAATCAGTTTTCCCACCTAGGAAAACCCTAATTGAGTTCCTCAATTCTAGGACATCTCAATTCCAAAATAAACAATAACCTAACCCTAAAATTTGACTAAGAATCTTCTAATTGTCCACACACAACAAGCAAAAATCACAAAACAATAGCCATAAAATTAAAACACACACATCATAATATATATAAATATATACTAAGAGCTTCAACAATGAAGCTCCAATCAATGATGTTCGTCGTCTCCCCGACCGGAATTTCCGTTACCGGACAATGAAGCGAGCAAATTCAGATGTCCAGGAAGGTAATTCCCTAGCCTCGCCGCCGAAGCTTCTCCCATGGAAGCTTGATGTTGTTGTTGCTGCTGTTGATGATGAAACAACGAATTATGCTGTTGCTGTTGCGGAGAAATGGAAAGAACTTCCGGCGGCGGTTGTGCTGCAGCGGCGGCGAAGCTCCAAAGTTGAGCAAAGTCAGGCCTTGACGGAAGCGCCCAAAGAGCCGGTGGAGCAGTAGGTACAGCAACGGAAACGGCGTCATCTTGTTCAGAACGTAACCGTTTTCCGAGAATGAAAGGAGAAGGAGGGAGAAAAGGTTTGTGTTCAGAGAGAGATGAAAATGAAGCGGGAGTAGTTCCGGTGCCGGTGGCAGCGATGATGGAGGGTTCCGCCTGTCGGAGAAGCCATTCAATGGTTTGACCGTCGGATTTGTGACCGAGCTCACGTGTTAACTGGAAAACACGTGCGGCGCAAATTATTGGCATACGTATTCTTCTTCCACGTCCGTCTACTTTGCTGTGACGGTCTTTTGACGGCGGTTTTTTAACGGCGACGGTCTTTTGAGAGTCTGTTGTTGTGCCGTTAGTGACGGTTACGGCGTTAGTTGTTTCCTTGCAGTTAGACATGAAATAAATTGGGGTTTGTAATAGTTAGAGTTTATTCTTTTTTAATTGGATTGTGGAGAGTTGAGAGTGGAGAATGGGAATGAGGGGTTTTGGGTTTTGATTAATTGGTGAAATTGGAAAAATGAAGTGAAAAAGAGAGAGAGGAGAAGGTAGAAGGAGGAGAAGTGTGTGTAGTGTAATGTAATGTAATGTAATGATTGAGTTGGAAACAGGAGAAGGTGGAGATAGGAAGAAGGCACATGGGTGGTGGGGCCCAGTACTTGTATTACACAGCTCACACCCCTCTAACTTTTCTCTTTCTCTGTTTTACACTATACTACTACAATCTTCTCCACTTGTTTCCCACGCGCCTTCTTCATTTCTTTCCCAAATAAATCACCTCACGTGTTGGCTTCATTCGGATCCGAAAACTCCAACCCACCCAAACCGTGGATGACAAAGTCTTAACTGGGCCTAAGACAGTAAATTGGGTCCGGTTAATTACGGGTTGGACCAGTTTACAAAAAGCCCAATTGATTTTTGGTTATTTCTTGGGCTATCTTTGGTGAAAAATTTGTGTTAACTTTTTTTTAGGCTACTATGTCCCATTTAACATAACATTAATAACTAATAAAAATTAAGCTTCAATGCTATCACATACAACTACAAGTTTTACAAGACTTAGTTTTTTAAGTATAGCAACTTAGTTTGATAATACACGGTCATAATTGATGTGTAAAATTAATACACACTTTCAAAATGATAGTTTCAAATAACTATAACAATACAAGTAACATCATGTTATGCTTTCAATTTGATTCACTTGTCATCTTTATGGTCCAACTTGAGAAGTTAATCAAGCTAAAATTAGTATTCACTAATCAGGATACCGATGTATGCAATGAAACCAATTGCCACATAGAAAATAATTCAATACATATGTTGCAATCAACATTAATGTTATTGAGATTTTCTTTTTCCATTTCTGCTCGCAGCAGTGATATTGGCAAGTAAAATTTAATGTTAATTTTTCTCGATCTCTCCCTCGAAAATACAATTGGTGTCATTATTTTCTTTTTTTTTTGTCATTTTCAATTCAGGTTGGTGTAGGAGAAACATAGTTGTTTTGGGTATGAGGAAACTAATGAAGGAAACAATTGTAAAAAAGTATTCAAATTTTCAGTTTTACCAATTGTTCCTACATTTTATTTTGTAATTTCTTTTTCTTATTCTCTAAGTTCAACTCTTTATTTTTCTTTTCCTCCAACAAGTATTTCTTATCAATTTTGCTACCAACACCCCTTACATTACTACCCACACCCCCTTTTTTTTAAAAAAAACAAAATTCTCAAATTGCCCTTGTATATTTATTACAATTTTTAACTTCATTTCTCCATTCATCACCCTTCTTAACACCCCATCACTCATAATCATAAAATCATCATATCTCACCAACTCTAACTCATAATCATTCAAAACTTTCATAACTCACTCACAATCTACACACCCCATCAGTTTCCTCTTTACATTGTGGTTAAAGTGACCTAAAAAAAAGTATGTATGTTGTTCTGTTTTTGAGGTTGTTGTTTTTCTAAATCTGGGGATTGTACGCAATCTCAATTCACGTACGTTTACGTGAATTGAGATTACGTACGTTGAAAAATGCAAAACTCCATGGATTACGCAATCTCAAATTCACGTACGTTTAGGTGAATTGAGATGACGTATGTGTTAAATTGCAAAACTCCATTGGTTACGCAATCTAAAATTCACGTACGTCTATGTGAATTAAGAATGCGTATTTAATGGGGTTTTGAATTTTAAACACATACGCAATCTCAATTCACCTAAACGTACGTGAATTTGAGATTGCGTAATCCATGGAGTTTTGCATTTTTCAACGTACGTAATCTCAATTCACGTAAACGTACGTGAATTTGAGATTGCGTAAGTTTATGTGAACTAAGAATACGTAATGGTACGTGAGCTGAGTTCACGTAACCTTACGTGAACTGAGTTTCAGTATGTGAAAATCCTAAAATTTTTGTGTTTCTTTTTGAAGATAAATGGACCAATGGGGAGACAACAGTGACGAAATGTATGAAGGTTTGGAACCTGAATTTGATGATATGGGTGATGATTTGGAACGTGACTTTGAAGAAATGTATGATGATTTTGTTGCAATGAATGATGGTGTTGAACCTGAAATTGAATACGATATGAACAACAGAGGTGAACCTGTTATGGTTGATTTGACTGATGAGTTTAGCACCGACACGATGTTTGATACGCGAGATGATTTATTGAAATGTGCTAGAAATGTTGGAAGAGAAAATGGAATTGTCGTTATTATTTTTAGATCTGAAACTACGACAGCACGACCACGAACAAAGACAAAATTAATTCTTGGTTGTGAAAGAAGCGGTAAATATAGACCTTGGAAGAATCCTAACCTTACGAGGAGTACTTGGAGTAGAAAATGTGAATGCCCATTTAGATTGTGAGGAAGACCATCAAGTGTTGGTGATGGATGGTATCTGCATGTAATATGTGGTGTCCATAACCACGAATTGGCCAAAAAACTGACTAGTCATGCTTTCTTAGGCCGATTGTCTCAGGAAGAGAAAACTGTACTTGGTGATATGACGAAGAACATGATCAAACCTAGAAACATATTGATGACACTGAAGGATCATAATGTTAAAAGTTTGACGAAAATAAAACAAGTTTACAATGCACGTCAAGCATATCGTTCATCACTTAGAGGTAATAGAACAGAAATGCAACATCTTTTGACATTGATGGAACGCGACAAATACATCTATCGATATAGGAAGGTAGAGGGTTCAGATGAGTTGAGGGATATATTTTGGGCTCATCCAGACGCTATCACTCTTGTAAATGATTTTCACATAGTATTGATTATGGATAGCACATACAAAACATGTAGGTATCGCATGCCATTACTTGAAATTATTGGTGTTACATCTACTGAAATAACATTTTGTGTGGGATTTGTGTATCTACAGTCTGAGCGTGCTGATAATTTTACGTGGGAACGACAAATGTTGAAAGAACATATTACAAGTGGTGAAGTTGAAGTCATCGTTACTGATGAAGACCTCGCTTTGATGAACGCAGTTGAATATGTTTTTCCAAAAGCAATGAATTTATTATGCTTGTTTCATATATGCAAGAATGTCAAAGCCAAGTGCAAGATGATTGTGTTTCCAAAAAAGAAGCAGGTGCAAATAATGGAGGCATGGGAGGCTCTTGTTTACAGTTATGATGAGGCTCAGTACTACATGAATTTGGCTATCTTTGAATGAATTTGTAGTAGCTCTTCTATCTTTAATGATTATGTACATGACCAATGGTTAATTCCTCACAAGGAAAGATTTGTTGAGGCGTGGACAAATAGAGTTATGCACTTTGGGAACACCACAACACAAAGGGTTGAGTCGGCGCACTAGAGTTTGAAAAGAATATTACAAGACAGCATTGGTGATATATGCAGTGTTTGGGAAACCATCAATAGCATGATTGTACTACAACACAGTGAGATAATAGCATCATTTGAAAATAGCATAATTCAAAAGGTTCATCGACATAGTAACAGATTGTATGCCAATTTGCGTGGTGTTGTGTCAAAAAATGCAATAGATCACATTGCGGCAAAGTATGATCACGTGAAGTATGTAGGTATAGATAAGTCTGAATGTCGTTGCACAATTAGAAGAACACATGGTCTACCTTGTGCATGTGAAATAGTCAGGTATAGTATGATCCCCCGTTCCATCCCGTTAGACGCTATTCATGTTTGGTGGACTAAATTAACTTTTCATGATAATGGATCGAGTAAACCTTCATAATTATCTGTGAAACATGAAATAGATGTGATAGTGAAAAAGTTTGATGAACTTGATGTACCTGGCAAAATTGCACTTAAAGGTAAATTACGAGAGATCGTGTATCCATCGACTACGTCGATGTGTCCACCTGTTGACAAGGTTAAAACTAAGGGTGCACCCAAAAAAGGCAAAAGTAAGATATAAAAAAGAGATAAATCAACCAAGCATGATCCATCTTGGTGGGAGTATGTGGATGCAAGCGTTCGGTGCAGTGGCACAAATGCATGTAGCACTATAACATCTAATAAAGTACAGCAACCTCGATCATCAGCCAAAAAGCTCACACCTCGACCATCAGTTAGCAAAGTTCAACAACCAAGAGTTCTCCTATTCAGCGATTGGTTGCCGGTTGAAATTCATAAATTCATAGATGACATTATTGATGTCGGCGAGGATGGTAATTGTGGATATCGTGCAGTTGCAGGTTTACTTGGAATGAGTGAGAACTCTTGGGCATTCATTCGTCAAGAGTGTGTTGTAGAGCTTCAAGAGTTCATGTCTCATTACGAGAGAATATATGGTGGACAAATCTTTGTTCAACAACTTATACAAAGTGTGTATGTTGAACAAGTTGCAACTATGGATAATTGGATGACACTTCCAGAAATGGGATATGTGATTGCTTCGAAATTTAACTTGGTTTTCGTCGCATTATCACTTAACCAATCGCAAACATTTTTTCCACTTAGAACTCCACCACCAACATCTATGTCAGATCATCGTATCATAGTTGTTGCATTTGTTAAGAACTGTCATTTTGTGCAGGTATTAATTGTGCTACTTATTTAATATTTTCACTTAGAACTAACATTTTAACAGGTATTAATTGTGGTTGTTTCATTTGTTAATAGGTTTACTTAAAGTCAAATTCTCCTATACCACCAGTAAGTAATTTGTGGAGAAAATATTGCAGTAAAGAAGCACGGCAGTGGGAGTTTATTTACAATGATCTCATGCAACATTGGTTGAAGATATTTCCAGGCAGTATAGATGAATATGTTGTAAACTTAATATGTTGTAACATTTGTAAAACTTGCTTGATTCATGATATGAAACGATAATTGGATTCATTTATTTAACATTTCTAAAAAGTGATTTTAAATATTTTAACATGATAAAAATTATAACTGAAAATTTAACTGAATATTATAACTAAAAATTATAATATTATAACTGAAAATTTAACTGAAAATTATAACTAAAAATTATAATATACATAATTAAATATTTTAACATGATAAAAATTATAACTGAAAGATTTAACTGAAATATTCATTATCCATAATATACCAATATATTAAATATCCAAAGTTATCCACACTAGTACATATCCAAAATATACCTAAACAATTACAAAATATTACATATCCTAAGTTATCCAAAATATTAAAATAAAATCCTAATTCCGTCTATTTCTCCTACGATACAGTACTGTGTTAGACCAATCTCTACCACCACCCCTTTGATTTCGCATCATCATTATTAACTCATTAACGAGTGTCATGCCATCAGGTAATACTAGTTGCCGACCAAGAAGCTCCTCAGCAATTTCTATAGCTCGACGCTGCAATAAAAAATAAATTAATATAATGTAGTTAAAATAAAATATGAATAAATAAAATATGCAAAATTAATATACCGTTACGTCAACGGCTTCATCGGCGGCGTCAGCGGCATCAGCTGCATGAGCGGCAGGTTCTGCATCACCTGCATGAGCGGCTGGTTCTTCCTGGGCTGGTTCTCTACGAATGACGTATGGATGTGAAATTCTGCAGAACCAGTCCATGTAATCATTCGAGCAGAGGACATGTCCCTGCCCAAATGCGCCATCATCTACTACATGGACAGCGTACTACGTAAACATGATGTCCATTTCCTCTGGGGTTGTCGTCCGACCCACTATATCTAACGATGAGTCAGGAATGGTTTGGACATGACCGTATTGACGCAATACCCTGTCTGGCAGATGAGCATACATCTTCGGACCCCATCGTATCCACCCTCAAAATAAAGAAACCTCTTCAAATGGTCGCTTCACTCGGTGGGCCTCGTATGGTGTCCAACAGACCTCCTCAGCAACAATCTCGTCAAGAGCTTTCCTAAATGGAAGCACCAAACCTCTATCCCGTTTTGGCTTCCATTTAAGTGCTCTGGGGTAGTCTTCAACGTAACTCGGAGAAAGTCTACAGCAATCTCTACATAATGTAGGAAAATGCTCATAGACCCACGCTTGCACAAATATAATAACATATCATTAGTTTAGAATCATTAATAATAGATATTATTAATACAATAAACAACCATATAGTTTACCTGTAACAGTGTAAGATACCCTGACACAGTTCTGGTCTAATGCATGCTGGCTTCACAAAGATTGTCGTATAAATAAGCAAGAGCAGTTGCACCTCATGCAAATCCCCCACAAGCATTGAGGTCTCGGAAGCAGTCAAGATATGCAACGCTGACTGCATAGGCACTCTTATCACGGAATAGTGTGCAACCGACCAAAAATAGAAGAAATGCCCTAGCAGCCATCTGCCACTGCTGGTCACGACAGCGCTGATGGTATACCTCTAGTAACCAACTATACCGAACTGAGGGTGTCCGCGTGACATTAAATTCAGCATAGGCGACAGCATGACTAACTCCAAGAAGCTCAGCCAGTATATCTGCACCGTCATCCTTGTTAAATACATTAAAAGTGAAGAATGCACCGGTGATGGGGATATGCAGCAGAGAGGAGACATCGTCGATAGTAATCGTCATCTCCCCAATTGGAAGATGGAAGCTATTAGTGTCACGATGCCACCTCTCTACGAATGCAGAAATGATCCCTTTGTTGATCATTTCATAGCTTCATTTTAGCAAAGAAAATAATCCTGAGCTTTTCACCAGTTGCTCAACCTCTGGGTGTTCAATAACAGCTTCTTTTAATTTTTTGCCGTTGCTAAACACCCTTAATTCGCCACGATCCTGAAACTAGTTATGCAAAAAAATATAAATTTAAAACACATTAAAACAACAAAAATTAAAAATTTAATTTCATTTGATTGATAAAATTACCACGCCATCCCAAAGTCGGGTTGCCACATGATCGGCGAATGTCCTAAGTACAGAACAATCAATCGGACCACCAGGATATGCGTTGGATTGTGCTTCAGGTTGTTGTTCGGGTTGTGCTTCAACTTCCGGTTCTGCTTCCAGTTGTGCTTCCGGTAGGGCTTCTTCCTGTTGCCGCTCTACTCGTCGTCTTTGTGCCCGAGCGGAAGCAGTCGGCCGAACACGACGACCATCAACATTAGAGGTACCCTCATTGATTACAGCACGTCCCTCTATATCGGTATACATTGTGCGAACCATATCTGCAAAAACAAAAGCACATTAAATATCAAAACAGCAAATCTCAGTATCATACGTGAACTGAGTTCATGAACCATGTACGTGAACTGAATTCACGAACCACGTACGTGAACTGAATTCACAAACCATGTTCATGAACTGAGTTCACATAAGGCATACGTTAACTGAGATCACGTACACCTTACGTGAACTCAGTTCACGAACATGGTTCGTGAATTCAGTTCACGTACGTTTTTGAGTTTTTGAAAATGAATTCACGTACGTGAATTGAGTTCACGTACGTTTCTGGGTTTTTGCAACCAATGTTTTCATCAGAATCAGCAATGGCAACTACAAGGGTTTAGGGATTCTAGCATTTCGTTCCTAATAATAAACACAAACAACTACAATAATGAACAACAAAAACGGGGATGATGCTTACTTGATTTTGGTGAAGTGATGATTGAAGAGGAAGAAGATGCAATGAAGTTGATGAAGATGGAATGCAATTGATGATGACTGAAGTTGATGATGAGTAAAGAAGATGGAATGCAGTTGATGATGACTGAAATTGATGAAGGTTTCTGGATTTTTGAATGAAGAGGAACAAGATGATGAGGAACAAGATGAAGGAATGAAGATGAAGAAGGTGGGATTAGGTTAGATTAATAAAGACAAGGGCAATTTTAGATTTTTTTTTTTTTAAATAAAAGGGGTGTTGGTAGCAATTTAGGGGGTGTTGGTAGCAATTTTGATTTCTTATATCTTGAACTGATCTTAAAGAATCAGATTTATTTTATGCAAACCAAACACATTAGTTTGTTTATTGTTGTTTTTACATTATTAAATTTGCATCCATGTTATTTCCAACATTTTATTTACTTTTAAATAAGATATTTTGAAGCCCCCAAATTGGATCCTCTTGATACGAAAAATATTTTTTATTTTGATGTGTTGGTTTCATTTACTCTAGTAAAAGATTTTCAACAAACAAAAATACTTTCTATCTCTAACCTCCAACTAGAACTCCTCCCATGTAGACTTTGGTTGTAATAATTATTTTTAAAAAAAACGCAAGTCATTTTTAAATAATATTAAAGGGAAAAATTTTTAAAGCAATGAAATAAAATTTTTTAAATTTCTGAAATGATATGTCTCCTACCAATTTTAATTTTTAACTTTTTTTTTTTCTTTCTTTGATCAAGGGCTTCAATTTAAGAATCTTATGAGTTTTGAGGATTACATGTTTGGAATGAGGAATCACAAAAAAGAAAGCTTTCAGATGATGAAGAAGGATGGGCGCAACAAACTCCCAAGTTTGAGAGGTATGATTTAAAATATGGTATTTAGAAACTATTTGAATTAATCTTCATCAATTATTTCTTGTATAATTTGGTTATATGATGCATCACATCATTGTGCATTTTTGTGAAAAATTCAGAATTTGGAATTATTCAAAATGTGAAAAATCCGAAATTCCAATTTTTGTTGTTTTTGAAATATCTAAAATAATTTTTTTTGTCCTAAATATTAATATCGAAAAACTGAAGGACAAAAATAAAATTTGATGAAAAATGTGAGAATGTAGAGACTAATTAACGAAAGAGAATCAAATAGCTTTCGTTGTAAATAGAGTAATTGACAGATTGTTGTGTGAAGGAAAGAAACTCAGTCACTTAAAGAGTGCAACATTACGTTAATCTCCAACTATATTTTATTATACACTCTTCTTTTGTCCCCTCTTTTTTAGTTGATTAGTAATCAGTGTTTGATATTCTTCATTGAAATTTGACTCGTTAAAGCAATAAGTATTTAGTTTAAAGGAATTATTGTTCTATTAAAATATATTCAATAATTTTTTACTTGTTTCAAATCCACTATCCAAAGTATATAACACATATATATACCCTACGCATAATAAGGATTTAATTGTGATTTACAGGGGAAAAGTGAGGGAGCAAAAGAAAAAGAAATTATTGGTGGAATAACATCCCACCAATATCCAGCTTAACAACATCCAAAAGGGAAAAAAATGAATGCTATAAAAAATGACACTTTTAACATTTATCCTACCAAATTTGACAAATATTATCTATAGTTTCATTGGCCTCTCTCATCACATGAGAAGTGCTAAAGTCAACACTTTTTTTCATAAGCGGGTTTTGCCTCCTCCATCTTTGCATACGACTAGTCAGGAAAAATCTACACCCGTCTATAGTTTTTATCGGGTGTAAAATTGAAGTTTTTATCCAGCCCGCAACGAGGTTTGAGTTTCCTCGCCGCAGTTGCACCTATTTATATATATAAAATACTAAATTTAAAATCATATTTTTTATAGAGAGAAGATTATAATTTTTAATATTGAAAAAAACTATTAAATATATTGAATATGTACATGTATATAAAATTTTAAAATGACAATAATATTACTAATAGGGCATATTTGAGTGTTGTGTGGAGTGGATATCATCACCTCAAACCCGTGTCCGCCCCTGAATTTTAATTTAAAAAAAAAATCCGCACCGTACTCAACCAAAACATGTTTTCTCCGCCTAAAGCGGGACGGGTGCGGATTGTGTTGTCATCCCTAAATTTGATCATAACTTTTGAAAAGTCTATCTCGATAGAATTTTCAATTCCATTAAGAATAGCTTTTAAATCTACTTCTAAATTTGAAGAGGCTCCTATGAATTCGATATATCAAAGGAGAATCTAACCACTACAATATATGATTAACCACCGGTGCATTATCTATAAAGGCACCAACAACGTCATCCAGTTAAGCTTAACATAGTTTGTAGGACAAGGAGCCCATATGTTAACATTCTTAGACTCGTTACAACTCATTTACAATCGAATGCTTTACTTAATAGCCATAACTTTTGAAAAATGGTTTCATTCCGACTCCTCCAAACATGAGACACAACAACCGAAAAAATATATTTCAAAGATGTCTATGGATCGTCCATGTTATTGAAAGATTCAAAAACAACAAATTAGTTAAATTAAAAGAAAATAAATTAGATGGTACATTACATAAAAACAAAAAATTCTGCAATAGACGAGTTTTATGGTCGATTTGGTTTAACGAATGGGTGAGAATGGGAGGGATTTTAATAGAGAAGAGTGGAAGAGATATATTTTAATTAGGTTTAAATGTGTTTTTAGTCCTTGCAAATATGAGTCATTTTGATTCTAGTCCCTGTAATATTTTTTTTTTGATTTATATCTTTATAATTTCAAAATTTTTTTGAAATGGTCCTTAATGAATATTTTATAATAAAAAACGCTGACATGGTTTATTTTCACTAAAGTGGCCTCTACTGAATGTATCATTCATGATGACTGTACACTTTTTTATTATTAAAAATTGACAAACATTTAATTAAAATAGAAAATTATTTTTTAAAATAATAAAAGAAGAAAATTCTTCATCTATATTTAATTTTTGTTTAAATTTTCTGCAACATCAACTGTTCCTCCCCACCTCCGGCGACTTCTTCATCACCACCACCAACAACTCCATCATCACAGTCGTCTACAACTCCCTCGTCGCCGCCACCAGCAACTCCTTAAATCATAGCACTCCAAACAACCACATCTCGTTCAGACATACTATCAAACAGTTTCTGTGCATCTTACATTTCAAGTACATATGAACCAAAGAAGACATTAGAATGGAATCAGAACCAAACCCAGAAACATAAGCAAAGCCATGAACCTGTCTACCAAGTTTCAAAGCTTTCAATGTTGAAGGAGTTGCTAGTGGCGGCGATGAGGGAGTTGTAGACGACTGTGATGATGGAGTTGTTGGCGGTGGTGATGAAGTCGCCGGAGGAGGGGAGGAAGGTGATGTCGGAGGTGGCGACGAAGGAGTTGCAAGCGATACTGCGGCCGGTGGTGGAGCGACAGTTGACGGTGGAGGCGCAGTGGGGTTGGCCGACGAAAAAGAAGGTGCCAGACCAGTTGATGTTGCAGAAAATTTAAACAAAAATTGAATAGAGAAGAATAACTTTCTTCTTTTATTATTTTAAAAAATAGTTTTCTATTTTAATTAAATGTTTATCAATTTTTAATAATAAAAAAGTGCACAATCATCATGAATGATATACTCCGTATGTGCCACCTTAGCGAAAATGGACCATGTCAGCGTTTTTTATTATAAAATATTCATTAAGGACTTTTTTATAAAAAAAAATTGAAATTATAAGGATATAAATCAAAAAAAAAAATTACAGGGACTAAAATCAAAATGACTCATATTTGCAGGGACTAAAAACATATTTAAACCTTTTAATTATATATATGTCACGTTTACAAAGAGAATGAGAGAGATTTTAATTAAATATATGTTTGGTATGCGAGGGGAGGAGATGAATTTAAGACTAATTTACCTATATACCCTTATAATCTTACAATACACTCACATTTTAAAACTATTCACATTTTAAAACTATTGTTGAGTTATTACGAGCATTATGAAGTGATAACGCATTTCAAACACAATGAGATGTATTATAATTTCAAGTTCTTATACATATCTATGAAATAAATATTTTAAACTACCCCTCCCTTTATTTTTCAGAACTCACTGAGATTTTATATCTCACCCCTCTATTTTATTTCCTTAACAATTGGAAGAACTTGAGACAGGTTGAAAACAGAGGAATAATTCCAGACTGATTAGCATTTAGATTTGATGTTTTTATATTACGTTGTAATCAGACAATTGTGATTCATTTCCATATGTAATAGATTAAGAATTTGTTGAAAAAATTATAAACTATAATTTTGAATATAGTTTCAATTGAGTTGGTGATTCTAATTTATTATTCGTTTCTGTAGACCCTAATTTCTATTTCTATAGACATGAAATTTAATTTTTTTTTCTCTTTTGTTAATGATATAATATACCTTGTTGAGAATTTTTTTTTCCGTCTCTAATTTTGGATGGACTTAATATATCCATCTCTAAAGATTTTGTGATGAATATATTAGAGATAGATGTGTGTGTATCAATGCATGTAGGTTAGGCACTCTTCTCCCTCTTTCCATCTCGTTTTCCTTTTAACTTTGGAAGACTCTTGATCATTTTCTCTAGAGGATATGCAACCTTGGAACATAAAAGAAACTTCAAGGCTTGACTATCAACACATTTTCCTCTTAGCTTAGACCTACTAATGTTATTCCAAGTACAAGAGAATGAACGCTTGGGTTAAATCGGGCTAATGTATCTATAGTATGTTAAAGACTTTGTATCATCCTTTTTTGGATGCAATTCAGTGAAATAGGTATTATACCCTTTGCCATATACATATTATTATGAAACTCTTGGATGAAACTGCATATACAATATTTTAACAACTTCTAACTTCCCTTAATGAAATTAGAATTGAAACCAATATTGGGCTCTGAATTTCTATTACTTTCACAACAACATGCCAATGTGACTACAATTCAGATTTACAAATATCTTCTCAAAGTTACTTTTGACTTTCTCTTTAATGTCATCAACTTTTTCTTCAATTCATTCATTTTAGATAAGATGACTACGCCAATTCTTTTTTTACATTTCATATATGTTATTAGTCCCTACAAATATATGATCTTTCAAGGTTAGTCCGTAAAAGAAGTTTATTTACTTTTAATTTCAATTTTGATTTTATAGGGACTAAAAGTATTAATTTTTTACAAAAATTTTTTAAAATAGAGACTAAAAGTAAATTAAAAAAATTTAGGGACTAAAAAGTTGAAAATATTTTTATAAGAACTTAAAATAAAGCTGTTAAAATTTATGGGGACTAAAAACTTATTTAACCTTAAATCGTAATATACAACAAAACGTGGAGTTCACTATAGGTGTTTAATTACAATTGTAAATGTAGTACAATTCATTCATCATTCATCCTTAGATAATTTGAAAATTACATCTTAATAAACTTTAACGAGAAGTGTTGTGTTCATGCCCGCCAACAACACCTTCATTAGAAAAGAATTTAGCCCAGAACCAATGTGACTTCCATACTCTATTCATTTCTTCAATAGGAACATTCTTTGTCTCAGGCAAGAGCAAGGCTATGAATATAGTCATGATAATGACAAAGCCAGCAAAAAAGAAGAAGATGCCAAACTTCAACATTAATAGCTTGTGCAATGAAAAATGTAAATAACATGTTCACGCCAACATTAATAGCTTGACCTGCAGATCGAGCTTCAAGCGAACATATTTCACTAGGAACCAACCAGCCCAATGGACCCCATGACCAAGCATAAGCTGCAACATAGGCACATATCAAAAATAAAAGGAGGTTGGCTTCTCCTATAGTTAACGAACCTTCACCACTTAGTCCAAACTTTGCAGCAATCATTCCTCCAATAGCAATCTACAAGTAATTAATTGTTATAACATTTATATATACCGATAATTTTCGTATGATAAAAAGAGAAATAATTAGTATATTTTACGCCATAAATAATAAGTCAAGGTAAAATAAAAATTTAAGAAAACAGTTGTCTTCTTTACCTGGCAAATAAACATTTGGGCGCCACCTTCAATGAACAAGATCTTTCTTCCAAACTTGTCTACAGTGAAAATGGAAACAAATGTGGCAACTACATTGACTCCTCCAGTAATGACCGCTGACATAAGGGAAGCTTCATTACCGAATCCCAAAGTCTTGAAGAGGACAGGTGCGTAAAACATGATAACATTAATGCCAGTGAATTGTTGGAAAAAAGGAATTAAACTACAAAAAGTTAGTTGTGGTCTATATTTTGGTTGTACAATGTTCTTCCATGGGTGTTCCACCTTTTTAGCTTGTTCACTTGCATCTATAAGATCTTGAAACTCCTCATCAACATTCTTAGTACCGCGAATCTTTTGCAACATTATCCTAGCATTTTCAAGCTGACCTCTTTCAATCAAGGAGTTAGGTGTGTCACCCAAGAAAAGAGATCCCAAACACAATAAAATTGCAGGCACAGCTCCTACACCCAAGGAAATTCTCCATCCATTTTCGTGCTTGGAAGTCCCATAATTGATAAGGTTTGCAATTAAGATGCCAATTGTAATCATCATTTGGAAGCCCATATTAAGTGCTCCTCTAATCTTTGTTGGAGCCATTTCAGATAAATATACTGGAACAGACTGAATGTTATATAACAAATAAATCAATAAAAAAAATACTTATATTGGTTCAAAATTTATTTAAGGTTTAAAGGATACACATTAAACAATAGGCTTCATTTGTTTCGTATTAAAAAAATATTTTAGTCTTCAATAATTTAGAATGTGTTTTTAGGGATTTTTAAGAAAAACTAAAGTTATATTGTGTTTTTTTATGATAATGAAAATTATTTTCAATAGAAACTACTCAAAATAAGTTCCTATTTTAAGTTTTTTTTAAGCCTTTTAAGATTTTAATTTTGTAAAAATGTTGTAACAAATTGATAAAAAGAACCCTATAAAAAATGTATGTTTTAAAAAATGATTGACAAACGAGCCCTTATGTTAATCATTTAATTACCTGATTGCAATACCCCACTTCAAAACCGAGCAACAAACGACCAATTATAAGCATTACAACATTGATAGCAAAACCATTCAACAAGGCACCGACAAGGAAAAACAAACCACCTAAAAACATTGAAGGTTTACGTCCAAGTAATCTTGTTGTAATTGAAGCAAAGAAAGAGGCTACCAATGCTGCAAGGTATAAGGAAGAGGTAAACAATGTGAGGAGTTGATTGTCAAATTTGCAATATTGACTCTCATTGTTTGATTCATCTTTCATTTGTTTATACACAGACGGAAAGAACTTGATTAAAAACGGTTCCATGGAAGTCACTCCTCCGGTAATGCCAAGGTCATAACCAAAGAGAAGACCTCCCATAGCAGCCACAAAACATGTCACCAACACAAAGGCAGTAACCTCTCCTTCATGATGTCTTCCTCCTCCAGATGCTACAAAAGCTCTTTCTGCCATCTTTTTAATATTACCTCTTTTGTTCTTTCTTTGGTATTCCTCGATATATTGTTCTTGAACAATGATTGTCACATTATAGTGTTTTATATTTTTTTATGATAAAATATGACAAACAAAAAGTTATCTGTCGAAAACTTATAATGTCTTAATTAATGAATTTTCAATTTTTGATTTGGTGTTAAAGTTCTGGCATAACAACTTAGGATATCAAAAACAAAACGTTGGGATCTAGTTATTCGGTTAATGTTTCTTATATCGGTGTTAAAATGATAAATATTTATTTTTATTTGATAAAAAATGATAAATTGTTTTGAATATACATTGTTATTCTTAAAAGTATCATTTTGTATAATATTTTATTGCTCCTACTATCCCATTTATTAATTAAGAGGCATGTTTACACTCAAAAAATTAAGAGGCCTAAAACTGTGAAAATATTATTCAAAAGTTAAATAAAAGCTCTTACTTATATGTTCGTAGGAAATATAATTTGTCTGAATTATAAAAATTTTAGAGTATACATGAGAAAGTGAATATCAAAATAAAGAATTATTTCATATTGTACATAGTTACTTTTTAAAGTAAAAATAAAATGATATTTTTGGTATTTTTATAATTGTTAAGAAAAATTTAAAATTTAAAATGTAAAATAGTTTTTTCAAATCAAACATGTTGTCCACGCAACGAGAAAGGAATTAATTTTCATCATTTGTTTTACCAACAAATTTGATTTTTCTTTATTTACTCAAGGTATTGATTTTCCTTATATAATATATAAAGATAAATTTCATAAAAGAATGAGTAAATAAAGGAAAATTGAACAAGATTATGTGGAGACACATACAGACTTTATATAGCTACCTATTATATTGAGTGCATGATTATAAATATTGTTACAAAAAATTTGTCTTATAAAATTAACATGAGATTTAAGTTTTGTCTTATAAATCATTGCATATATATATATATTGATGACTCTTCATCATATGTATATTTTTCATTGTTTTTAGTCTTATTTATCTTTAATCATTAGTTAATTTAAGGAGTTATTTGATATATTTTGTTGATTTTAGTTCCTTAATTTAATGAAATATTTATGTTCATATTTTCTTGATTAAGTAGAGATTTTTCGTAGTTTTGCGTTGTTTCTTTGATTTAGTGCAGTGCTGAATTTTAGTGAGAAATCAACATGACCTATATGAAGTATTTCACACATATTTGGAGTTGTAGATGTCCAATTGGAGTCAAGCCAAGTGCAAATGAAAGCTAATACCCATAGCTACAACTTTCATGAAGACACCGGAACCAAATTCAAAATCGAAAGAGGAGACAAATGCAGTATACGTCAGACAGCATATGTTGTGCGCCTAAAGCGCAAAAACCTGCGCCTGGGGCGCATTTCGGCCTTTCTGACTCTGTCCACTTGCGCCTGGGGAGCGTGGCATGTGGCTGAATGTATAAAAACGCATTGTTTTCACTTTCTATAGATCTTTTTGGCTATTGGGAAGTGGGGAGATTTGTGCCCTAGTAGAGAAACTCAAAGACGGCCGTTTCTAACATCATTTGAGCAGTTTTATCAAGAATCATTCATGAATCATTCTTGTAATTCTTCTTTAATCCCTATCTTTTGTATCTCTGTCATGAGTAACTAAACCCTATTTGTTAGGGATGAATATAACAAGATGAAACCCTTATTTTTCTAAGTTGATTTCTAGTTATATGAATGAGTTTATTGAATTATTTTTCTCATCTCTGTGCTTAATGCTTTTTATTGTTTGATCAACATTAAAATGTTCTACGATTCGTATTTTGAAACGGAAGTGGACTTTACGAATGCTTGAGATGATAAATTCATGAATTTGTTTTCTAGGGATAGATGCAGGTCATGAAACCAATTAAATTAGTTGCAAAGGCAATAGTTTAAACAAGAGAATTCTTGTATGGTAAAGCTTAATTCTAATCTTAAATCCACTAAGGAATTAGGGGTTACTTTGGAATTAAAGGTTCTGTCACTAAGACATTAGGGCAATAATAATAAAGAGAATTTGGTAATAATTCAATAAAGGAATTCAGTAACTAGGAACAAATTAGACACCAAGGTTGGATTCGAAGTGAGACTCATCCCTGACATTTTTCTCATTATAAAGGATCAATTTTATTACTGTTGTTAATTTTAAATATTACTTCAATCAATTTGGGAACTTTTTGTTCAATTTTAGTAATTAAATATAATTTGATAGTAAAACGCAATTCTTGAGTCCGACACTCGGTACTACCGTTTTATTATTACTTGCAACGCTTCAGTATACTTGCTGAAACGCTACCATATATATATATAATGTCCTCGTCAAAAAATGGGATATATTGTGGGTAGTATGTTATGAGTTTTATGAAAGAGATTGTCACTTCTAATCAAAATGTGATTTCAAATACGGTAGGTTAATTCTATTCTATATAGTTTATATTATTTCAATATTTAATATTTTTATTTGATTAATTTTAACTTAGTTGCATTATATTTTGCAATACTTTGATGAATTCAAATATCCGAGTTACTCTAAAGATCAACTAACTGACGTTAAGGAAGATTGGTGTCAATATGTACTCGAATTAATAATCATATGACGAATTGTTACTCTGAAGAATAATTTTAACTTAGTTGCACTATATAGTATTGATTGTTTATCCTTGACTGTATATATTGGTCCTGTTTGTAACAAGGTTGCGCACATGAGTTGGTTCATGCAACTAAGACTATATGCTCTCGAACATGGTGGGAAATATTCTGAACCTGATGATAACAAAAATTTTGTTTTAAGAGATACAATGACCATTATGTAATTAATTATACAAATTTTTATATGTTATAATTTTGAAGTTTTAAGATATCATTATAATGTTGTACAAATATGTTTGTGTACTTCAACAAAATGAACAAAAAAAAATATATATGAATGCTTCTGTGGATAGTATTAATATAAAATGTTGGACGTTTTGATTAAAATAACTATATTCTTTCACAACGCTTATACGAAGAAAAAAATGTTGTAAAAGGTTACATTAGACAAAGTTTACCATTAAAAAGTGTTGTAAAAGATTACATTAGGCAACATTTATATTTAAAAGAGTCACAATTCAAATCCTTCTTTCCTGTGACTATTAATTTCACTTCAAAATAAACAATGCTGGTAAACATTGTCTAAGACTTAAAAAAGCGTTGTCTAGTGTTTTTCTCAGTGTAGTGATTGCAACTTTTATATGAAAGGTTTTAAAAAACCCAAACCGATAATGATAAACAAACCTCAAACATTAGAAATATTTCTTATGCAAAGGTACTTAATATTGGGCAACTAATAAATTTCCATTGTATTAGAATTACATGTTCATCATTTAATGCATGAAAGTAATAATTAGGGTCGCTAGATTTAATTACATATAGATTATTACAATACTTCAAAGTGTGCTTAAATTTTGGCAACATATATTTATAAAAATCCAAATAATTTTACATTAAATATTTTACATTTAGGCACTGTTAATTTGGTAATATCAATAAGCTAGCTTATAGCTTATTAAACTAGCTCTTAAGTTTGTTGGATTTAAAGATATGTGTTTGGTAAATAAGTTTTTTTCACCAGCTTATAGCTTATTCTGAGACGCTATTTCGAATAGCGTTTGAACTTATAGCTTTTTACATTTTATTTCATTTATAACCTTATTATTTTATTTTTATTATTTTTTATCCGTATATAAAATAACTACCTCACACACTCACCACTCTCTCACCCATTAGTTCACAGCTTCACGTATATTTTTGTCGGTGAACAAAGTTGTTTCTTTAATTTCTTGCCAAAATAACTAAATAAATAAATAAATTTTCATATTATTCATCTTACAAGAAATTGATTTAGATATGAATTGCCATAAGTATGATTTTTTCTTCATCTTCTAATTTATCATTGTGATAAAGTTAAATTCATTTTTTATACTAAATTGTAAACAGTAAATGAATTGTATTGTTTTTACGGTTACTATTTATACATATAGAGTTTGTTAAACTTTTAGATAGCTCTTCAAGTTTATGTTTGTATTGTAATAAATAAAAAAAGTAAATGAATTGCATGGTTCTGATTTTTATTTCAAAGTTTTGTTGTTTTTTTTTTTTTGGTTCCTACCGTAATAATAAAGTCAAGTAGGAAAATTGATTAAAAATAGGACAATTGATTAAAAAAAGAAAAGGGAGTAAAACAATATCTAAGAGAGATTGATTGGATAAAAATGTCGTATTTTTTGTTATTATAATTAAATCAAATAATAATGTTATTTTATATTGTTAAAATTTAAATTTACCAAATACTTTAATCATCAATTTTTCAACTATCGATCAACTTTCAACTATAAACTAATTTATAGCTTAATTTTACCGAACCAACCTTAATATTATAAAATAACTTAATGACGTAAAAGTTCCTCACGTGGCAGCCTTTCAGTACACACAATTTAATGTTGTGTCTATTGATAATAAATTATTTTATTTCTTAATAAAGTTATTACCTTTATAAATAAATTAATATATTTAAATAGTTTGAAAACTCATTGATTCATAAACAAATTAATATAATTTATTATAATATAATACACACATTTGTATATATTATATACAAATAGTTTGAATCAACTGTAATCGTCACCAAACCCGTCTTCCACACTTCATGGAAATTATGCAACATCATGACTTTATATATTTAACTTATTTGTAAATTTATATACGTAGAGTTTTGATAACCTTGCCAGCTATGTAAGGAACGAATTAATTTTAAGCGATTAATGAGTTTCAATTAAGTATAAATTATTTAGAAAAATTTGAATTCGAATTATAACTGAAACATGTTTTTAAAATATTCATTCTATCTAAAATTATCAAAACAATATAACATATGTTTTATTTTATTATACTCTACTCCATTTCGTTTATTTCGAAATAAATCTTGAAGTCTTTTAAGTCTAAAAACGTATAAATAGTTACTCTATTTAACATAATATGTTAAATAAATATACATGTGGGCGTGACGGATTTTATGTGACAAATTTTAATATCTTTTATTAAAAAAATAATACTCTTAAATTACTTTTTTATAAAACATATAAAAATTCAAGAACTCTAACATTTTCCTATTCTTACCTTCATCATCTTCATCATATTTTCCAAAAATTTGACCGTAATCCAGAAATTTAAGCCAAAATTTCCTAAAATACCAAATCATTTACAAATCACTAAAATACACACAGCGAAAATAATGAAATTTTTTTTCCAAATAAACAAGATGGATACATGCCAACAAAAAAATAATACTTTTAAATTAATTTTTTATGATAAAAAATTCTTGAAGAAATCTAACATATTTGTAATCTTCCCTTCATCATATTCCAAAAATTTGACCATAACCCGGAAATTCAAGCCAAATTTGACTGAAATGTCTAATTTCATTAACAATCCCTAAATAAATGAAATTTTATTTTATTTCCAAATAAACAGGATGGGCACACGCCAACATAACATCAAACTGTGAATAAAATACAGAGCTTAGTTCGTAGACTCACGATGGTGGTCACACAACATCCGTTACGCCGCACACCTTTACATTACAGATAATGTGGACAAATGCGGTTTAAATTGTTGTTGCGATATCATCAGAGAAACATCAAAATCTCAATATTGTGATCACAATTGTAGTTATAGACAACTATTTACGCTTCCGCCAAAATCTGTGAGTCTCTATCCCCACCAATGGTTGTTCAATACTTCGCCTTCACTTCGTTTTTGAAATATGAGACGAAGAAGATGAATATGTTAGAGTTTTTGAAAAATAAATAATATTAATTTAAAAATGTTATTTTTTTAATAAAAGAATATTAAAATTTAGTTTGTTTTGCTTCACAGATAATGACATATAATTAGCGATATTGATATCCATCTCTAAGAGTTTTTGAACAAGATCTTTCCAATCGAATGCTTCCAAACTCCTAATCATCATGCACTTTCTTGGAAAGATATTCTGATGCACATTTTTTCTTCTTCAAATCTTGACATATTTTTAGAATTGAACAATTTAGATTACTTGATAAAATGAGTGGGCTAAAACTGTACCACCAAATTAGAAAAATTCCCATGAGATATCTATTTAGCTAATTGATTTAGGGTTCTTAATGTAAATTTTGTATACATATACATTGAATCATATCACATCGTTATATCACTATTTTATATATTTTTTTTAAAATCTTCACCAATATCAATACATGTAAAAAAAACTTTTACATTGAAAATGTGAATATCAACTAAACTATAATTGTGATCCAACTCCCGTAAAAAAAATGTGATCCAATTGAAATTTGAAATGGACATATTTTGTAGGTTAGTGTTTTCATTTTGTTATTTTATTATAATAAAAAATAAATTAAATGATAAAGTCCACTAAAGATAGATTTTCATTTTGTTATTTTATTATAATAAAATATAAATTAAACGATGAAGTCCACTAAAGATAGAAATAGGTCAGACCGATCAACGGGTGTCTATGGCCTAGCCTCTTAACATATTCAGTCAGACGAATCCATTTTTATATAGGTTGGACCACAACTTTTAAAATGTAAATGTAACTAAAAATGTCATACTTCATGTCACTAGAAAAGTCTTTTAAACGTACTAGATCGGTCTACTTAATTAAATATAATTAAATTTTTTGCTACTATTATTATTATATAAAGTTTTTGTACTTTATGTTAAATTATATATTTACTAACATTTTTTGTAATTTAAATATGTTGACCTACGTAAATTTTTAATGTATTTAAACATATTATAATAAAATAGAATTAAAATAAAATGTCGTATAATGTTAAATTATCAAAAAGGTAATATTAAATATCTCAATAAAACTTAAGTTCATATAAATATATAATTTGTTGGTTGCGTAGAAAAGCCTACATCATCTACCACTTGAGTGGTATATACTTTTGTAAGAAAAATAATAAAATAGAATTTTAGACAGGCTTTTAGAAAGTAAAACCAAAATAGAAAGTAAAAGTAAAACCAGAATAGACCTTAAAATTGAATATATAATAGATAATATGTCAAACTCAAACTTAACATTTTGAAAATAAAACACATTTAGACCTTCTAAAACTTAGGTCCATTTAGCCTATTTCCACAACCAAAAGCCCACTACAAGTTAAATTAGATTATAGAACACATTTAGACCTTCTAAAACTTAGGTCCATTTAGCCTATTTCCACAACCAAAAGCCCAATACAAGTTAAATTAGATTACACACAGAGGATCATGTCTGTCGTGGGGAATAGACCAGGCCGATTGACATAGTCCTACGTTAAATTCAGGTTAGATCAGATTTTTCTTTTAAAACAGACAAAGACAAGATTTCTAAAAAAATCTATTTAGTTAAAAAGATTAAGCTACAGACTACAAAATAAGTATCCCAGTCTATCAGACCAACCTATTTAAATAAATATAAATAATAATTTTTTTACTACTATCATTATTATATTAAATTTTGATTTTTTTAGATATTCAACTTTTAGTAAATATCTCAATAAAGTATGATGTGTATAAAGTTATATTCTTCAAATTTTCATGTTAAATATCAAAATAGAACTTAATTTTATTGACATATTAACTCGTTAATCTATTTAAAGATATGTTTGATTGCTTATTTAAAAATATTAAAATGAAATAGACAAGTAGACTAATAGGCCACAAGAGACTTTTATCAAGATCAAAAGGATTAAACCTCCTTCAAAAGAAAAAAAAAAAATTAAACCTCAAAGTAGGGAGTGACGCAGAAATTTTGAAAAGTGGGGCATAATATATTTCTTTTAATTGTTGTAATATGTATAATACTAAAAAAATAAATAATTACTTTTGATCTTAAATATATGATGTATTGATTGTTGTTACACTACGCCAAAAATGAAATTTTATAGCGCGTCTTTTACAGCGCTTATTAAATACAAGCGCTGTTGTATAATTTTTTAAAAGTAACGGAGGCTACAACAGCGCTTTTTTTACAAGCGCTGTAGTAGGGTCATATAGGATCACATACGCTTGCACATAATGTTTACAACTATTTTACAGCGCTTTTTTAGAAAGCGCTGTAAATTCAAGCGCTCTCACATAGCCTTTTACAGCGCTTTTTGAGGGCTTTAAACACAAGCGCTGTAAAATGTAGCGCTCCCACCTTATGTTACATAGCTTTTAAAGCGCTTCTTGTTTAAGCGCTGTAAAAGCCTTACGCTTTCTCATAATCAAATGACCTATTACAGCGCTTTTGCTAAAAGCGCTGTAATAGACTTGCCCTTTCACATTTTTATAGGACCTATTAGAGCGCTTTTTAAACAAGCGCTGTAAAATCATTCATTTTAAATAAAAAACATTCACTTTAAGTAAATAAAAACAAATTTAAAACAAATTTAATACGTTGTCCAAACCCCACGAACTCTCATCTCCCCTCCCCTGCGAACCCTCCTATGCGCCCATCTACAAATTGATTTACCTTCTTCCTCCTTTAAAACAAATTGATCATCAACGTTGTCTCAGGTACTTTATTTTATTTATTTGTTGTTGTCACTAATTCAAACTGATAAATTGTTACATGATATTAGATATGTTCTCATGATATATATGTTCTGTTTTGAAATCAATTAATCTTGGACCAATATTATAAGATATGTGTATTATCAACATATAGGTCATATATATCAGACTTGAAATCATGCTTATTGTGTAACTGCATTTATATATATAGGTCATATAAATGGACCGGAAATGGATGTCTGCCAATCGATTGACAAAAGAGTATGAAAATGGAGTGAAGGAGTTTATTGAGTTTGCAGTGATGAATGCAAAAGATCCAAATAGAGTCGTTTGTCCTTGTTTAAAATGTTGTTTTGGATATAGCATTAAAGGTCAGTGTGCATGTCCTATATGTGAATAGAGTACAAATTGGATGCGGTTGAAACATTGTAAGAAGAATGTATTTCTTGGACATCGTAGATTTTTACCTTATAGTCGTCGTTATCGTGGGTGGAGAAATGCATTCAATGGAAAATCAGAGGAAGATAGAGCTCCTGTAGCATCGACTGGATATCAAATACTTGAGAAAGTACAAGGTTTGACCAATAAATTTGGCAAACCTTTTGCAGGAGAACTGGTCAAAACTGGGTGGAAGAAAAAGTCAATTTTCTTTGAATTGCCATATTGGAAGTCAATGTATGTAAGACATTTTCTCGATGTGATGCATATTGAGAAAAATATATTTGACAGTGTTATTGGTACGTTACTCAATGTACCAGGAAAGTCTAAGGATGGCATCAATGCAAGATTGGACTTGGTCAATATGGGAATAAGAAATGAATTGGGTCCCGTAAAGAAAGAAAATCGCACATATCTACCTCCAGCCGCTCATACTCTATCTAGAAAGGAAAAAATTGTTTTGTGTAAATTTCTACACAAAGTTAAAGTTCCAGAAGGATACTCTTCAAAAATTAAAACTTTAGTTTGTATGAAAGACCTCAAGTTAAAAGGTTTGAAGACCCATGATGCTCATATTCTAATGGAGCATTTGCTACCAATAGGTATACGTTCAATTTTACCTGAAAAAGTTCGCCGAGCCATAACTAAATTATGTTTCTTCTTCAGGGAAATTTGTAGTAAAGTGATCGATCCTCAGAAATTACCGAGATTGCAGAGGGAAATTGTTATTACTTTGTGTGAGCTTGAAATGTACTTCCCACCCTCGTTTTTTGATATAATGGTTCACCTTACTGTTCATCTTGTTAAGGAGACACAACTTTATGGGCCAGCTTATATGAGATGGATGTACCCGATAGAACGATATATGAAAATATTAAAAGGGTACGTAAAAAGTAGAAGTCGACCAGAAGGTTGTATTGCTGAACGGTACATTGTCGAAGAAGCTGCTGAATTTTGTACTGAATATCTGTCAAATGTTGAATCCATAGGGCTTCCTATGTCTCGTCATTCGGGAAGATTATCAGGAGAATGGATAATTGGAAAGAGACTAATGACTATATCAAGAACAGAATAGGAGCAGGCACAATTGTATGTTCTGCACAATGATGATGAGGTTCAGTCGTATGTTACAATACACATGGATCAATTATCTAGTTTGAACATGAATAGGAATCAAAATTGGATAACTCGAGAGCACAATCGAAGTTTCATAACATGGTTAAAAAATCACATAAAGTCAAAGTTTGATGTAGACCCCGGATCAATTTCACAGAGATTGAGGTGACTAGCAAATGGTCCGAGTTTACATGTCTTTTCTTACACCGGTTATGTAATTAACGGCTACACATTTTATACCAAAGAACAAGATGATCAAACAACTATGCAAAATAGCGGAGTCACTCTCGTAGCTGAAGCGATGCATATCTCAAGTGCAAAAGACAAGAACCCAATATATGCAAATCTATCATATTTTGGGGTTATCGAGCGCATATGGGAGCTAGACTACACAATGTTTCGTGTTCCCATATCTGGTTGCAAGTGGGTCGATAATAATAATGGCATTCGGATTGATGAGTCAGGGTTCTTGCTTGTCGATTTTAATAGGGTGGGATACAAAGATGAGCCTTTTATTTTAGTGTCGCAAGCTCAACAAGTGTTTTATGTCACTGATCCTGCTGATGATAAATGGTCCGTTGTCAAATAGTTTAACTAATTAGCTTGAACTTAAAAACAATTTAAGTTCAAGTTATACATGTAATTTAGCTTAAACTTGACCTGGTCAGTTAAACACAATTTGGAAGAAAAAATAATTTAACTAATTTGGAAGAAAATAAATTATTACAGGGCTTATGAAAAAATAATTTAACTAATTTGGAAGAAAATAAATTATTAGAGCGCTCATGAAAAAATAATTTAAGGAGGTCTTTTACAGCGCTTTCCTCATAAGCGCTGTAAAAGGTTCACACACACACAGCCTTTGGACATGATAAAACAAAGAGTCATTTCATATATAAAACCCTATTACAGCGCTTTTCTAAAAAAGTGCTGTAATAGGGTTAAAAAAATAAAATAAGGAGGTCTTTTACAGCGCTTTCTTCATAAGCGCTGTAAAAGGGTCACACAGAGTTTGCATATAATAAAACAAAGAGGCATTTTAAAGCGCTTTCTGTAAAAGCGTTGTAAAAGGCTTTTAAAAAAATAAAAATAAAAAGGAGGTATTTTACAGCGCTTTTTCATAAGCGCTTTAAAAGGCTTATAAAAAAGCGCTGTAGTAGGCTTTTAAAACATAAAATGATGAGACCTATTACAGCGCTTTTTCAAAAAAGCGCTGTAATAGGGTTTTATATATGACAGTAAACCTCTTCAGTTTCATGTTCATTACGTAAATTTCATACGAGTGTTTCAGTTTCCTCTGTGTTCTCCTTCTCATTGCGAACCCTACGAGAGTTTCAGTTTTCCTTGTTTCTTCCTCATTACTTACTCTCATCCTACACCTACGATTGTACGTAAACATCATAAACATCAAGTAACCTCGTTTTCATCCTCGTTTTCGTTTGTGAACCCCGTAACCCTACGATCGTTCGTAACCGTTCGTCCTCGTTTTCATCGTCTTCTGCGTCGTTCGTCTGTGAACCTGTAACCCTAAGCATTAAAAAGAGCTATTTCAGGTATTGTATTTATTAGTTTTTTGTTTCACTAAAATGCATGTTAACTTATTTTGCTACGTACTTAGACTGAACTGAATTGCATGTTGATGTTGAACTGAACTGAACTGCATGTTGATGTTGAACTGCATGTTGTAGATAAATGGATACCAACAAGGAGTTAGATTGTCAAAATGAAGAAGTTGGCAACACTAAGACTTACGAAAATGAAGTCAAACGTGGTGCAACAATAATGCAAAATATTATAAAAGCAAGAAGTACTGGGCAAAAATTTGAGGTATACTTTGTTTGTTGTTTTCTGTTTCTGCTGTTTATACTATACTTTGTTTGCTGTTTACCTTGTTTGCTGTTTATAATTTGAGGTACTTACTATATGAGTTTATTAGGTTGGATGGAATGAGAGTGGTCAACCAATTGACCCCAATAGTTCCATGTTTGTTAGTTATATTAGAGCTGTTGTTCGTCAAAATATCCCAATCACAATAGATGATTGGAGAGATAAGGCATTGAAGGATGCCAAAGATGTATTGTGGGCTGATATACAGGTCATTTTTTTACTCCACCCTATTACTTATAAATTTTTACATACTGCTTTGAAGTATTTTACTCAAACTATATATTTATTTGGTTTGCAGTCAGCTTTTGTTCTTGATGAGGTGAGAAAGAGCTATGTGCTCAGAGTTGCCGGGAAAATACACCGGGGCTTTAGATCTCACCTCTCTAATTGCTATTTAAAAGACCGTGAAGGAAATATGAATGCGGAAGCTCCAAAAATATATAAACATTATATATCAAATGAGGAATGGAGCGCATTCGTATCAAAACGTTCCGACCCCGCATTTGTTGTAAGTGATTAATTTATTAGCATTTGTGTTTTATTATTCATATTCATAGCGTATTTTGAATTTTTACTAGATTGTTATTTTTTTTATTTAGAATATTAGTAAGGCAAATCGCGAGAGGGCAAAAATTATTCCCCACCTATACAAGAAATCTCGTATGGGATATACTCGTCTAGAGCAAAAACTTGTAAGTAATTAAACATCACTTTTATTTAATTAATGTGGTATATTATAAACTATACTATCTAACTAATATTTTGTTTATGATCTTAATGATAATAGCTACAAGACACCCAATCCGATCAACCGTTGGGTCGTCATATATTGTGGAAGGAAGCTCGTGTAAATAAAGACGGAGTGGATGATAATGAAAATGTACAAAAAGTAATAGAACTTTGTGTAAGTATATTTATCACTTTAATATTTTTTAATATTGTATTTTAAAAATGCTATTGAACTTATCTTTTTAATCCTATGTGTATTTTAGGTGAATCTTGAATCGGAAAATCAAGAGGACAACAAGGCAAGTTGCAAGGACATATTAGGTAAAGTGTTTAATGTTCCTGAATATTTCGGCCGCGTGAGGGGGAAAGGATTTGGCGTAACTCCTAGAAGTTATTTTTCACAAGAGAAGCGCCAAAATCCATCTAACGAGGAAGTATTAGAGAAGATTAAAGTATTAACGGAGCAAGTGGCCCTCCTGGTGAAGACAAATAAAGACAAGCAACTTGCGGACCAGCCCCAACGTGAAATTCACATTGAGAGTGAAATGCAAGTTGCAACGTTGGTCTCAACAGTCTTCCTGAGGTAATTAATTACTTAATAAAATAAGAAATTCATTAAAGTTAATTTTTTCACATACTTATGTATTAACCATTGATTTTAGGGGGTCACTCCATGCGTGCTATACTTATCCTCCCCTACACATCGGAAGGTCGGAAAGGGAACATTGTGCAATGCTCCGGGCGAAGTATTGCACATCACACCAATCCCTGCGGGCCATGTCAAAGTATCGCCAGTTATTGCTTTGGAACCAAATGCACCGTTGCCTGTACCGGACAACGATGCAGATCTGAATTATTTGGGCGTAGCAATTGGCAGCTACGTGGCATGGCCCAAACATCTTGTTGCCCTTGACAAGGTATGTTTAATTAATTGAAATGTATGTTTAATTGATTATATTTAATTGCTGAATTTTTTCCACTGTTAACTTTAATTTCACATTTATTTAGATTCAAACAAAGTCTAATAAAGGGAATGATAAGAAGATTCCCAGAAATGAAACAGTCACATCGCCCGAAAAGGTTTGTAACATTTATTCTGTAAGGTTTGTCATTTTTTCTGATTCAATAAACTAACAATTTGATTAACCTCATTTTTTCAGATTCAATCTAATAAGTTATTCCTTGCACCATATAATTCAGGGTACGTAATTATATATTCTATATTTATATCTTTTTTAATTTATGAGATCTTAATTTATTAGTTGTGTAAACTAAATTTTTGTTGTTGTAGGGCACATTGGGTGCTAATTGCAATCAATGCGACCTCTGAAGTTATATACTACCTAGATCTCTTGCACGGCCATTACAACAATCGCCCCGAGATAAAGACTTTGTTCGACACGTAAGTAATATTCATTTATTTTATATATATATATATATATATATATATATATATATATATATATATATATAATGTGTTTGTTAATGCTATAATAATCACATTTATTTATTCGATAGTGCTTTACAAGTTTTTCGAGCTCAAAGAGGTGCGACAGTGTCAAAGCTAAAGTCAAATAACATCACATGGATTTCAATAAAGGTTTGAAATATATGCTTTTAAATTTCACTTACAATCAATGCACAATTAAATAATTATTGACTTATATGTTTTATTTTATAGTGCCCTCGTCAAACTAACAACATCGACTGTGGGTACTATGTATTGCGATTCATGAAAGAGATTGTTGATAAGAATCAAATTATAATCCCAGAAACGGTACGGTAATTTAATTATTTGATTTTCATATATAAACTATGTTTATATTTGATTTTAACTTATTTATGTTCAATTTTTATATCAGTACTTTGACAATTCCAGTTCAACATATTCTGAAGAAGAACTAACAGAGATAAAGGAAGACTGGTGTCAGTATGTGCTTGAAATGAATATTATTTGATTTGCTGGGAAATGACATGCTGCAAGGGATATGGTAGTTCTGTGTTGTTTGTGAATATGTAGTTGTATGAAAATATAGTGAATCTGATAGTTATATGAATAGGTAGTTGTGTGAATATGTAGTTCTGAGCTGTTGTGAATATGTAATTATGAACTGATTGTTGTGAATATTTGTGCATTTTAAAATATAGTGAATATGTTGTTGTTGTGTACTGATTCTTGTGTGTTTTGTAGTGCTGTTTCGTTGTGTACTACTGACTGATTGTGAACTGATTCTAGATGAAAATGATTTTGGAATAAAAATTGTGAACTGATTCTGGATTAAAAGACAGCGCTTTCTAAAAAAGCGCTTTTTAAAATTTACAGCATATTAAATAAAACTAAAAAAAAAAAATTACACCTTTTACAATGCACCTATTACAGCGCGTTTTTGAGAAAGCGCTGTAATAGATGCATAATAGTGCATAATAATGCATCTATTGAATGCACCTACAACAGCGCTTTTTGGAAAAGCGCTATAATAGGTGCATAACAATGCATCTATATAAGTGCACCTTTTACAGCGCTTTCCTCAAAAAGCACTGTAAAAGGTGCATCAGAAAGTACCTACTACAGCGCTTTTATGAAGAAACACTGTAATAGGTGCATAATAGTGCATAATAATGCATCTATATAAGTGCACCTTTTACAGCGCTTTTGTGAAAAAGCGCTGTAAAAGGTGCATAACAAATCATCTATATGAATGCACCTATTACAGCGTTTTTTTGAAGAAGCGCTGTAATAGGGTCATAATAATGCATCTATTGTTATATAGATTTAGAAGCGCTGTAAAAGGCGTATAACAAGCGCGCAATATAACCACCTTTTTTACAGCGCTTTTTTTTAAAACAAAAGCGCTGTTGTATCTTTTTACAGCGCTGGTAACTACAGCGCTTTTTTAAATAAAAAAAAACGCTGTAAATGGCTTAAAAAAAACGCTGTAAAATACGTTTTTTCGCGTAGTGTTACTATAATATTTGAATTTATTAAAATTACAAATACATCATTAAATGTATTTTTGTTAATAATTTTATAAATCAATTTAATTAGCAAAAATAAATTTGAAGATTAAATTAACAAATTAAAAATATATTTAAAAATCAAAATGACTGATTAAAGGCACATTTAGACTTATTTTTTATAATTATAATATATTTAATTATTATTATATAACAATGCTAACACATTTTAAAAAAATCAACTATGTGTACGAGTAAAATACTTGATTTGAAAAAATTGGACGAAAAATGCGACTACAAACTTATAAATAAGAGGGAAACTACAGTATATTTAATTCTAACAACCTTTTTTTATTAAAAAAATGTCATTTATATATTCATACATTTAAATTAATAGAATCTATTGACAGGTAATAATACGTATTCAAAGTCATTAAAATCGAAAAAGATTAATATGTAAACAAATTTACAACATCCTAATCTTAATATGGGACGAATTATTAAAGTGCATGTAATACTTGCGTCTTCGATACGGTAACATTGATGCCGTCAAATAATTTATTGAATCTCTATAATAGAGTGAAGCAAAATCTATTAATATGAGCCGATCAATCCCTCCAAAAAGATAGAAAACAAAACAATACCATACTAGAATTAAAACCACGAACAACATAACGTTAACGTTGTACTCGAATGACGAAATCACATACAAACACAAAGAAAAACTTAATCTACATACAAACTACTTATACCTAGATAAAAAGAGATAAAACAAAATGAGTTAAATGAATAATTATAAACAAAATAAATTACTCTAAACTAACCTCTCCGATGGACGAAGAAGAAGAAAAAGAGAATTTTGATTTCCTTTAATCCTATCACAATTTTAACAACTTTAGTTTCTTTTTTAACAACTTTATTATTTATGATACATTTATATCTATTATATTCTTGCAATGCCAATCATTAAATTTTCAATCAAGAGTTGACTTCGTATTCTATCTTTTTTTTTTTTATATTTAAAGACTTCTTGTTCTATCGATCAAAAAAAGTGTATCTTGTGTGTCCGAAAAAAATCTCGTGTGCCCAGAAAATAAAAA
>JBBPBQ010020324.1:41112174-41177040 GCA_037974755.1 Cicer yamashitae | reverse complement strand
AAATTGTCACTTAAAATTAAAATAAATGACCAAATCGAAAAAAAAAAAAAGATAAAGGACTAAAACCTTAACTGAAATTAAGTTAAAAGACCACGGATACAATTTAGCCATCAAAATATTTAAAGTATTGTTACAAGATAATATTTATATGCCTATAATTTATATAGTTTATTTTTTTTTTATGAAAATAATCTACATAGCTAAACTAAGAATTTGTTACATAGTTGATCTAAAAAGAGTCGAAACTATATAATATCATAGTAATAAATAATAATATATAGATAATGTGTCCTTATTATAATTACAAGCTACATATAGTGGCGTGAGATTACCAAGTCCTCCATAGCTAGAATAGAAAAATTCAATTCCCACTAGACTCACTCAAGCTTGTATATGTCATCACTCTATTCCAAAATTAAATAAAGAAACCAAGTTGAGCCAAAAGAGAAAGAAATTTTCAAGGCACAGAAAACTTCAACTATTTCAACATGACAAATTTCTTAGCCTATAAATACAATTGCTTCAACACTAGTTCTCTTCACCAACATAAAATTAATTATATATATCTTTCCAATTAATTAACAACAATGAATATGCATCAAATGGCTTCTAGGTTGGTTTTGATAATTATATCTATTTCATCATTGGCTTCAGCATCTAATCTTCAGGTGGGTTTCTATAGTTACACGTGTCCATCTGCTGAGACAATAGTGAGAAGCATTGTTAACAAAGCTGTTTCAGACAACCCTGGCATAGGTGCTGGATTGATCAGAATGCATTTTCATGATTGCTTTGTCAGGGTAAGTTCTTCATGATCACAATTTTCATACATATACTAGACAGAAAAAAACTAAAATTAACCACTGAAATTAGAAATTAGAATGAAATAAAATAAAATAAAATATTGATTTGGTGTCTCGGACATTAGAGGTGGCAAAATAGATTGACCCATCAGATTAACTCGTTTAATCTGTTGTTTTGAATAGATTAAATTAATATTTTAAATTTGATTATTTAAATTGATTTTTTATATTTAACTCACTTAAAATGTTAGTTGATGGTTGAATTCGACTATCCAAATATTTGTTTAATGAATTCAAAACTTATATTCACATGATAATTTTAATTTTAATTTTAATGTTTGTTTCAAGTTTTAACAAATACTAGTATAATTTACTCATATCTAATCTCACGTTCTCATGGTAATATAAGATATCCAACCATAATTTTTCAATCCTGCATCTTTTTAACATTTTGTCTTTTATTTTTAAATTTTAAATTAAATAAATTTTAAAAATATACCTAAAAAATTTAATTATATATCAAATACATTGACATATAGCGTATGATTTTAATCCTTGAAATATATACTATATTTCATAATAATTCAATTTTTTTTTAGCAATTCTCAATGTTTAACTAAAATATCTTAAATTTTATTTATATATAGGGTTGTGATGCATCTGTGTTACTAGCATCAATACTAGGAAATCCAACGGCTGAGAGAGATAGCTTTGTCAACAATCCATCATTACGTGGCTTCGAGATAATTGATGAGATAAAGGCTCAATTAGAAGCCAAATGTCCGCACACAGTATCATGTGCGGACATTCTTACCTTTGCAGCACGAGATAGTGTCCTCAAACTTGGTAACATAAACTACGACGTACCATCAGGACGAAGAGATGGTCGTGTCTCTATCGCCGATGAAGTGCCACAAAATGTACCCGGACCTTCCTTCAATGCTGACCGACTTATAACAAGTTTTGCTAAAAAAGGGTTATCAAAAGATGAAATGGTTACACTCTCCGGAGCGCATTCAATTGGTGTATCACATTGTTCTTCTTTCTCGAATCGATTATACTCATTCGATGACGCAAATACTATAGATCCTTCTATGGACCCTTCATTTGTTGAATTGTTGAAAACAAAGTGTCCTAAACCACCAAGTAACATTGATCCAATTGTGGTGCTTGATGCTATTACACCTATTCGTTTGGATAATGTGTATTATGAGGGATTGATTAACCATCAAGGCTTGTTGGGTTCAGATCAAACACTATTGAGTAGTGAATCAACAAAAGAAATTGTGTTAAGTAATGCTAATTATGGTGCTAATTGGGCTACTAAGTTTGCGGAAGCAATGGTTCACATGGGTTCTATTGATGTGTTAACTGGCTATGATGGTGAAATTAGGAAATATTGCAACTTTGTAAATTAATTAGCGTTACTCGTGTGAAATAAACGTTTATTAATATGTTATGTTAGTAGTTAAAGTATGAATTATGAACTTTGTTGTTAAACTCATTCGAGTTTTTCAACTTGAAGACTATAATTGTTTTATTTTGAGTATGATTAATAGTCAACACAATTGTAAAATCCCATTTGGGTGCATCTATATATATTTATGTAATTTTACCTTATAATTTTTTTTTATTATTGCTAAATCAATTTGCAAATAATTAATTTCAACTATGATTTTGAGATATATATAAAATTAAAAGTAATACAGTTAATTTGATTGAAGTACTAAACAGTAGGACTAAATCCAAAAGGATAGTATTCAAATTCCAACATGTAATTAATATAGCTGAAATATCCCTGCTTTTTTTGGTCAACTATATCTCTGTATTAAAAAATACAATTTATTTTTGTAATGGAAAGTTCAAATGTTGAAATTGACAACAATTAATGTACACATCCAACTATTTCTGGTTTTATTAAAAGGATCATACATACAAACAAACAAGTGTACTTAAACACTTGTTAAGTAAATAAAAAATAAATTTTGAATGAAATTTTTTCCATTTTTAAGATTTCTGTTAGATTTCTTAAAATTTCATATTATCTTGTGAATTAGTATAGTTGAAGAAATTTAGAAGTTTTAATTTGAGGACAAGATAAAAATGAAGGGAAAACAATAAAAGTAATAATGAAAGAGATTTGAATTATGACTATTTTAAAATTTAGTTCTGACACTTAACTGAAGTTTTATTCAAAATTAAACTTAATAATCAAAAAGTGATTTATAAGTTTTAAATTCACCAGAACATTTTAGACAGTTGGTATGAAGTTAAGATATTGTAAATAAAAACAACAATGGTGAAATGTGATCTATAAATACTGATAATTAAAGATAAAAAGATCAAACACATAAGTATAGGGATTCATCCAATGTAGGTTAGTACGGTCCTCACACTTCATGATAATTTCATTATGGTGCTCAACTTAAGAACTTTTTGTTTGCTTTATTTCTCTTGATCAGTTACAATATGTATTCTAATAGTCTCAACAAACTTACAATTTTTCTCCTTTCAAACTTGAAAAGTTTTACAAAAAAACTATCAATCTATAACATAAGAGATATACTTGAGACAATTACAAAATGAATGATAAAGTGTTTGAGATCAAACGATTCTCAACTATTTGTTTGAGATAACTAAAGAAAAACTCCAAAATATAATGACCCACAAATATAGTATATAGAGCTAGAGTTTGCTTGATTAAAGAGTTTTTGACTTGTGCTTACTTGAATAATCTTCTATTTATTGATGATGAGAAGCTTGAAGATCAATTTAAATTGAATATAACTATTGGACAAACTTCTCATGGTGTCATGCAATGTTTCATATTGATCTCTTGAAGAATAGAAGAAACTCTGAACTAGAATATTCTCTTCATTGATATAAGGTGAGGTGAACAAGACTGCATGTTGAATTATTTGTAACTGTTAGCAACCATTGCCTTTGTTGGAAATTGTGCAAGTTACTTCATTAATACTTTAAAATGTACTTTTGCCTTCTTTTGCAAATCTCTTTGCTATCAATATGTTCTTTTTTTTGCAGGTTGATCGGGACAAACATTCTCTTATTTGGGGTTCAAATTCTTTGTCATAAATTTTCTCATTTGAGTTGCATTTAATCCGATGCAAATTAGTACAAAAGAATCGCATGTTGCTTATACAAAAAGACATTTTTTGTCTATTGTCCTTTAAGGATATTACCATAACAATATGTTGAATATTCTTCCAACATTCTTCCAATGAATGATATTCTTGGAAGATTTTTCTAAGTTATGTATGCTTTATAAAGTTGATATTTGTCTCTTAGCTTGTACGAGACAAATCCAAGTTTGATGATGAAAGCATCTTTTATCATGCACGTGAATTGCATGGATTTTTCATGAGATTAACTTATGTTTAATTTCTTGTCTTTAATCAATATAGTCAAAAATAAAAGTTAATTAACAAATAATGAGATCAGAATCATGATTAAAAAATACAATTAAGATGTTTGTTATTTTTAAAACATCAATTAAGGTCTTTGCTTCAATAAATGGGCCTTTTTCTGATGATGGTTTAGGTAGGGGTTAAGTTATCTTTGTTTTATTTTCTCAAGAATAAAAATTGCTTTTATTTTAAATCACTAAATAGGATCTCACATATTTTCTCATGAGCTAACATGAACCTTACTCTATTATTTTTTGTTGGCCGTAGAAAATAGGTCAAATAATTAGAGGTATGTTAGCATAAAAAGTAATACTTTTGAAAATTCAAATGAGATCTTATAAAAGAGACAAAAAAGAATCTAAAAAAAGTTATATATTTAGAGATGGAGGTAGTATTATTTATTTGATGAGAAGAGGTTTATTTTAAACTAAGAATAATGTTAGATGAGATGGCCCAGAGGCTCTAGAAGATGGATTAAATAGAGCCCTTACTTTATCAGAGATTTTACAGGAATGGATATTTCGTAAAAGCGTATTGAGCAATACTATTTATTTTGGAAATTTTGTACAGAAAAACGTAGAGTAATTACAATTATCCGTTTATAGTTTAGACACTCCAAAATAAGAAAATATTGATTGATTCGCAAGTGATTCCATCAATCAACTAACGTATAGAATTAATTCTCAAATCATAGTGGATGCCAGTTATTGATAGAAAAACTTAATCAATTAAAAAGTTCAATTTGAAGACCATTCATAGTGATCGAACATTTTCTAAAATAAATTTTTACAATACAATCAATATCATAAATAGATTCAACAAAAAAAAAATCAAATATAAGTTTCTATATCAAAACAGAAAACAACCTTGATCACCTCTCAACACCAATATTCAAAACAATATTAACCAACAAATACAAAAGCTAAAGAGATAAGAGAAAGGAAAAATCAACACAATATTTATATTAGTTCATTTACTTGTCCTCGCTAGGTATTGTACATTGAGTCCTCATTCAACATGAATGAGAGTTTCTTCCTTTATTATAATACAAACGTTTACAAGATCTATGACATTTACTAGACTTGTACATCAATCTTTTCTTTCATAAACGCTAATGAACCAAATTTCTTGAAACCATTCAAGACCAATCTGAACATCTATCTTCAAGATGAAGACCCCCTTTAAAACTTGCAACATAGAAACACCAAAGTAATCGCCAACTCTATATCTAAAAAGAACCTGCTCTTAAGCCTTTACAAGGTACATCTATTTACACCAAAAACTCACTTATGGAATAATCACCCCAACAAAGGATACCCCATCTTTATTGTTTATCTCTCAAGAAACTCAATCACACAAGAAAAAGAATTAGAGATTTTTTTAGTTTGGAGGTAATTCTTGAATGAATGTTCGATGAAGATTGAACCAAAGTGTTCACTGTAGAATGAAGGAACAAGTCAATATATAAAGATAAATGATTCAAAAATAAAATTACAATGCAATGCAACAGAAATAACTGATTTGTAACTGTCAAAACTGAATTCTACAAGTCGTATTAATTGATTCATAGGTGTACGAATTGATTTATAAGTTTTTCAAAACCCCATGATTTCAACCCTTAACTACATGAATCGATTCATGACATGTGTAAGTTGATTTATCAACTTCTAGGAAGTTTGGTGAATGGATTCACACAAGTGAGTCAATTCTTCTGTCAAAAATATCTTGTATTGATTTTATGACATTTGTAAGTTGATTCATATGTATATGAGTCGATTCATGAAGTTATAAATCACTTTGAAAAAGTTTTTAAAGCATTGTATGACTTTCAAAAAAGTTTTTAAATGAAGTTATGAAAATGGTTGTTCTATTTTAAGAACATTTGTGGACATTGAGAATTGAAAAATCAACAAAGACATACAAAATCATCTAATTTAAACCTAATTTTGACATACATCAAAATATTAAGTCTATCTTAAAAAAACTTGCAATTACAAATAACACCAACAACATTTAAGAAAATTTTCCTAAGTTTTATCCTCCAATAAAATATATAGTACTACCTTTGTGGATAAATATAAGACCTACTTGAGTTTTTTCTTGTCGCTTTTTATAAAACTCCTTTCAAATTTTCAACTACATCAATTATTTCTTTATCGACTTACCTCTAATTATATTCCATATTTTTTTGCAATCTGGAATAGATACTCTGATGAAAATATTAAATAATGAATTTAATTTATATACACTATCAGTGTATAGATTTTTTACACTATCAGTGTATAGATTTTTTACACTATCAATCAATCACAATCGTTAGATCATTAATAATGTTTGACTTTTGCCATAACTAGTTATAAAGTCACCCACATGATTGATCATAATTTATCGATTGTGTAAAACTTTTTACACTGTCAATGCATGAAGATTAAACTCTTAACTAATTCACTCTACTGAAGAATAAACTTGTAAAACTATATCAATTGTTAACAAGTTTAATAACACAATCAACTTTCTTAATTCGCATAATTTACTTAAAGAGGTATTACATTTAAAGATAGAGCCAATACTACAATATAATTGAACATCGTCTTACATTAGGCAAAGAGCAACACACACAAGGAAAAGAAATCGTGTGTGGTACATTAGTGACGTTTGACTGAGTGTGAATTAACTATGGTCGTTGATTAAATGAAGTTTCAAGGTATTGAGATGCATTGTCAACATCCAATTCTTTTTTCATTATCGCTATCATTCTCTCTTTTCCTTCTTAAAGCTACTCACCGTCTCAACATCCCCCATCTCTGCATGTCTATGCTTTCTCCGCCCCACCGCCGTGTTCCCACCCATGTGCATCATGGCTCTTAAAATTCGTATGCCCCTAATACATAAGAGTCCATCCACCATAGATCTAGAAATAAAAAATTGAGAAACACAATTTACATCATGTAATTTGATATTAGTGAGACATTATTTTCACTATAATCTCACAATCAGACACTAAATAAAGAGATAACAGTTCTTCATCACAATTCTCTACAACCTTTTCGGCCACTTGATTTCCAGATCTCGTCAATGGACTCTATATTTTTTTTTTTTTTTTTTTTGAAATCAATGGACTCTCTATTTAAAATATACAATCAAATATAAAATATGTTATGATAAAGGGAGAAGAGAGAAATTTGATGTTTGTTTGAATCCCAAAAATTCTATTTTGAATATGGATCTAGAGTCGGAGTGGCTAAGTGTTGATGAGAAATTTCTAGAAGTGGTGGGGAGCAGTGGACGGTCGAAAACCGATGAAATATAGTGGGGTGTGGCGGACGCTGGTGGATAGGATATCACGTTCTTTCTGTTGAACGAAACGAACACAAGAAATGGGGGGTTGAATTGTGTTTGTAAAAACTTTTTATGTGGCTATACTAAAGTAGAGAAAGTAATGCAAGTGAATGAAAACAAAGTAGATAGACACAACAATTTATCCTAGTTCACCACTAACACAGTAGCTACGTCTAGTCTCTTCAACCTGAAAGATTTAATCCACTAGATTATCACTGAATCGGACTTACACTTGAACACCTATTAGACACAATAACTGTGTTCAATCTTTTCAACCTTCTAGCATAGTACAATCAAGCTATTAAGGAAGGCAACCACTATTGGGATAGGTTACAACAAAAAGGTTTTGGGTTTTTCTGAATTAGCTCTCGCAGAGAGTGTTTACAAATTTTTGTTTCATTAATTCTCTTAGTACTAATGTGAAAATACAATGATATCAAGAGTGTAGATGTGCTTATCGTTTGTTGCTTGTATGTTGTGTATCGTTCTTGCCTTTCTTTGTTGAGGAAGACACATCTTTTATAGAGTACAATTAGGGTTTCTTGTCATTATCCTTATTGCGAAAAATCAACATAATTCACGGAGTTTCATATCGTATCTTTGTGGAATTGATTTGTCAAAGAAACTTTCCAAAAAAAACTTATCTTGTACTGATTCGACGTATTTGTTTGAAATAGTTGGGAAGTAGAGGGAACAATGATCAGAGTATGTCTTAAGATCTTCAGAAAAGTAGCTGGTTCAAGATATGTATCAGAGGATGCGCAAATTGCTTTGTCTTCAGAGCGTTGACTTTATCAAAGGATGAAAGTTTAGAGTCAGACAATCAGACGCTTGATGTGATTAGTAGAGGCAGAGACAGAAGAATTCTTGTCAAGCTTATCAGAGGCAGAGGAAGAATAAAGAATTCATGTTGAGTTCATCAGAGGAAAATAAGCTACAACATTACTTTGTGTTATCAGAGGCACTAGAACAGAACACCTAATTCATGTATTGGTTCAGCAAAGAGAGGAAAAGTCGTGTTATATTACGCTAAGAGTCTATTGACCGAACATATCAATTCAAACCTGCACACTTAATTTCAACGTTAAAGCATCAAATTGTTCCCACAAACGATTTTGTTATTACAAAACAAGTGAGGAGTATATTTCTTCAAAACAACTTCGTTCCAACACTTTCTAGCCTATGTGATGAGTGGCTGATTAGAAGTGTGAGAAAAAAAATGTAATCTAATGTTGACAAATCATAATAATATCCTATGACATGTTTTGATCCAACGATAAAGACATGTATTGCACGGTGCAAGAAACGAGAGTCTTGCACCCTAGACAAAACCTTTACATTATTTATTGTTGTCCTTTTAATATAAAAATATATAGGCGTGGACTTTGATGGACAAATGGAACAAATTGTCTATGATGGACTTTGTATATGACTATTGTTAGATATTCGTTCAAAGCGTATATGAGGTTAGTAGCCATGGTGGATTGGGATTTTAGGTGTTTGACGTGAGAAGGGTGGAGGAAATCTTGGGAAGAATAGTGTGTGGAGGTATAGAGGATTATTGTGAGACTTTGATAAATCTAAGGGCAAATATTCATTTTCCACCGTGAATCATTTGTATTTGTTTTTATTGTATTTGCTTAAAATATAAACAAAAGTCAATAACATTTTTTTTTTTGTAATTTTTTATTGTGAAAAATATATGAAAAATTCATTAAAATTGTTTATAGTTTTGACGAAATTAAAAAAATGGTAAAAAAGATTCACAATAAAAAAAAATATAAAATTGTTTAAAAATACATTTTAAGAGGAAGAGATGTATCTAAGAATAGAAATTTTTTATAATTAATAAAGATTTATATTTATGTTTCTTCAATAATATTATCTCTAAAAATATTCCGAACAAATTAAAAGTAATATAAATATAAGTTAAGAACATTTTCACCATTCATTAAAGTAAGGTAAATCTTCCCGGTGAAAAGTACATTTTTGGAGACAAAACACAATACAAACATAAGATAAATAAGTCCTGTCAAATTATTGATTAATATAAAAACTTACGCAAGCAAACAACATAGTTGAGATAATTATAGATTTCACATTTCAGGACCATTATTAATTTATTAGCCTGCATTGCTTGCTTAATTTGTGATGATTGTTGTCGTTTAACGTAGGACGGTACCGGTGTGTTAAATGTATATAACACTCCTAAAATACCAAATTATTAGTTCAGAGAGTGAAGATCAAACTTATCTATCGCACATGGCTCAACTATAAAACGGTGTACCTGAATTTTCATTTCAAAATTCAAAATCGGTTAGCAGAAAAATAAAACCCATACTACTTTTTATGTTTTTCTTGTTTTTGTTTTTAATTTATACAAAATAATATTTTATTTTGAGTTTATATGAATTTTGATAAAAAGTTTATATGAATAAAAATTATGTTTTTAGAGTTTATATGAATTTAGGTGAATAGAACCTATGAGAAAAAATTTATATAAATAAAAAATGTTAGTTTATGTTTTTATACAATATTTTAATTAAAAAAATTAACTATATTTTATAAAAGTAGATTATATTGTAATTTGTCCTTAAATCCTAACTCAACTGATAAATATTATGATTAGATTGAACGTCTTGTCTCACGTTCAAATCTAATACTTCGCAGTTGCGTTGCGTGAATTAATTGTAGTAATATTTACCATCATTTTTAAGATAAAAAAAATAAATTGTAATTTTTATTTCTTCATGTAACGTTTAATCATATTTGGTCATAATGTTATGTCATTAGATCTTAGATTATTTCCTAAAATATATACACATAAAGGTGAAATAGGTAGAATCTTTGTGTGATTTTTTTTACATGGTTAATGTTTTCAAATTTAATCATATTTGACCATGCTAAAAATAGAAAATAAAACAAATATGGTTGAAACATAAGTGATAAAATACTTGAATCATTTAATAAGTCAAACGTGAGCTTGTTCCTCTTGTAAATATGGAGAATATGAGTTGAGAGATTTAAGCTATGTTACCATCAACTTTTACAATGAAAGTTACGCATCCAAATGCAATTTAATCGTAGAATTTTTGAAGTTACAAAGTGTGGCTTCTAGTTTGCCGCATATCCAGATTGTGTATACAAACATGGCTTAATCTTTTTAGATAGACGTTAACTTATAAAATTTTGCACGATAGTACATTGGTTTAAGAAAATAAAAGATAGAAATAGGAATGAATTTTTTAAATACTCATAAGTATGTAATATAATATTTTAAAAATTAGATTAGAGATCAAATCAAGGATGGTACCTCTAGGTCATAATTCAATTTACTAAGGTAAAGTTGAACGAAATTACGTTTTTTTTACGAGAAAATAATCTTATTCAAATGTTAAAATAAGGATAGTACAATTAAAATAATTATGAGTTGAGACATTTTTCATTTTTATTTTGAGATCAATACTAGATTAAGAGAGCTAAATACTCACCAACAATATACACAGATATTTTAGAAGCCAATAGGACAGTAACAAACTAAAATCTTAATCCTAACAACCAAATTAATTTGTTTCACACATGACCAATGGTCAATAATGATGAAAATCCACGATCTTTAATCTCATGCATCTACGAAAAATAATATTTACAGGTGTTCATTTATATCGACTATAAGTGATTTCTGAAATGACCAATCCAACCACATCAATAAAATGAGTTATTCTCAAACATTTCACAAAACACATGTAATACAAACTTAAAACAAACTAAAACTAACACATAAACACAATCAAACAATAAATATAAATTCCTCATATATTGAAAACACTATTTTAATTTTTTGTTTGTTTTAGAATTTACCATATCGACATCATATGATCATAATAATTTGAGATATGTTAATAACATGTATATATTTCAACGCACTGTATTGTATTAGTTGAAAATTTCATGGATCCAACCAAATCATGTGAATCCCATGTAAATTAGGTAGGACATCTATGAATTTTTAACAATAGAAAAAATGTGTGCTACTAAGGTTATTAGCATTATTCTAATAATAATTTACTTACTTAAAAGGACAAGAGGAATCATCTAATAAGTTTTAAAGAGAAGTGTTAAAAATACTCTCTTTTCAACATTCATTATTATCATATGAAATCAGTATGAGTTCCACACTTTAAAAATTGATCACACAAAGTGGCGAAACTCATATGGGTTTCACCCTATACAAAAAGTGATACTTAAATGAATGTTGAAAAGAAAGTTTTCATAGCAATTACTCTCTCTAATTATTGTTATAAGTAAAAATAATTACTTCTATAGTTATTAAGAAAATTAATTAAATATAATTAGTTTTTTAAATTTCATATAAAATATAATTCAAATTTACTAAATTGTCAATTTAAATATCAAACACTCAATTATCGATATTAAATATTTTTTATTAAAATAAAAGTATATTAAAATAATAATATTAAATGAGTTATAAATAATTAATTTTTATTCATAATTATGAGAATAATTTGATTATATTTTTTTTGTTTATAATAGTAATCATTGATCAGAAGATATATAATTTAAAAGTTAAGTTACTCAAATTATTAACCACACCTGAGTACATGACACATGCTTCATAGTCAAAGGAAATTTTATAGTAAAACAAGTTTAAACTTGTTACTTTCGTGCTTGTTAAAAAATTTATAATATAATTATGATTCTATTAATTATTAATATTAAAAAAGCAAATAGTAAAAGCTAAAAAGCTGGTTCTTCTTTCTCCATATGGCGTGGATGGTTGTGAAATAGTTTTCATTATTTTCTCTCTCTGAATTCTCAAATATACAAACTCAACTTTCTTGGAAACCAAACATACCTTTTGTCAGATACTTTCTCTCAACTCTCTCACTCACTCATTCTTCATTCTGCAAGTAACATCACTATCACCTTCTTCCTCTCTGTTACGTTCCTTTCTTCTTCTTCTTCTCTCCTTTTCACACTTTCATCACAACAGATTCATCATCATCTACTTCATTCTTCACTCACCGATCATGTACTAACCTTTCTCGATCGACTCAACTTCAATTGGAGATAGAATCTAGGTTATTTTCTTTCAACTTCATTTTCATACTTTTTTTGTTGTTGATAGTAGATAATGAAACTAATTGAGAATGAGATTATGAGAATTCTGATGATTAAGTGAGGTGTATTAACTCAACTAAACTCGTTACAAGTTTTATTTTTGTCTGTGGATGATTGAAGTTACACATTTTGGAAATTTTGATGTTTCTGTTTTTGTATTGATTTTGCTTTTTTTTTGCAATAGATGATTAGGGAAATTGGAGGATCTGTATGTGGAATTCTTTTTCAATTTGGTTTTTAAGTGTTTTTGATGATTTCAACTTTGAATGATGTTTAAGTTTCATGTTAATATGTTATGTTATGTCAGATCGGAAAGGTTTATGTTTGGTTAGCTTGAAGAAGGTGTTGTTGTTTTGGATTGGTTTCTAAGATCAGGTTTAGTGGAAGAAGTGAGTGAGCCTTTGTCTTATTGAGTTTTTACAGATTAGGATAAGGTTACACTTACAGTTTCACTTGTCAATGGAAACTTTTTTAAGGGAGGAACATACCACTAGAATGTAGAATAGTAGAGTATGTATCTTAAGCTATGGTCCCCTCCATTATGTTTATAACTGATTTAAGCCATTCAATGGGACCTTGTTCAAAAGTTTGAGAGGCCCTTTTAATCGAAAAAGGAATCCCTTTATTTATTTTTTTGATATATTTGTTTTGTTGGTAACCATTTTTGGTTTTGTTATGGCAGAGCTATTTAAGGAAACAGTCGATGGCATCCAAGGTTCTTCCTTCTCTTCAGCCTATCAAATCTCTGCCTCCTGGTTTCAAGGTTAATGGTAATACGACCCTTGATCTAATGGAAAACCGAGGAGACAATAAATTTAGAAGCGGTGGTGTTGTTGGATCAAGTAGTCCTGAAAATTATGCTTTGATTGGAGATGTTTCTGAAGAAGCTCATGACCGTGCGGGTGGCATGGGTCTTTTCAACGAGGACTTAGCGTATAGTGGAAAAGATGTAATATTAGAGGACAGAGCATCTATTGCTGATGAAGGTTTGGAATCTGTTCCTCTTCCTTTTCAATCAACTTCAGTGTCCTCTAGGGAATGGAGGTGGGGTGACACAACACCTTGTGCTTCAAAGAAGGTACTATTAGCTTCAGATTCCAATTTAATCTTATTCTGGGTTTTGAAAGTGCTTAAAGATAAATGAGATATAGTTATTCAGTTGGATAAATAAGTTGATTTTTCTCGAAGGATGATCTGAAAACGGGTGCATTTTTCCCAAAATATTTTTAATTGGAAGTTTAAAGCCCAAATTTTTAAATTTATATCGGTGTTTATTGTAGCTTGCTTAATTATATTGTCATTAATTTTTATATGATCTCTCACAAATAAACTCTGTTGCTTCAGAGTACTTATGACTTGTCTGTTCTTTAGATATACCATAACTGATCCTAAAGTCATGAGTGTTGGTTAACAGCAGTAGATGAACTTTATATCTTATTGAAATTTGATGTAAGTTTGTTTAATAGATAGAGATTCATAATACAAACCTGGCGTCAGGTATTGATCTTGACTTCTATCAGACAACTTATAATCCATTGGTCAAAAAATTCTAACAAGAAACAAGGAAAAGATCAGGTGTTACGCGTTAATAAGAGCTGTCTGGAAACAAATAATTTTTCTCCTACATCTTCATTCTGATTGATGCTTTGTAGGGTTTCATCTTTTCAAGGATTAAAAGGAGCTGATGGTAAACAAATGTGTCTTGTTTGGTTTATAGGTTTTAGCTTTTGCAGCAGTAGTTAATAAAGCAAGCTATATAAAAGTTTCTCTAGGAAAGCCTATCTTAGCTTCAAATTTGCATCCTTAAGAATTTGTACTGCATAAAATTCTACTTTTCTGGAGCAGTAGCCTTAAAAGATCAGATTTTATTTTTGACGGGAACAAATTCATGTTATTTATGATGAAAACAAGCGTCCAAGTTATATTTCAGCCTCCCTGGAGGAGGCTTGGTCCAGGGAAATGTAATATTTATTTCTATTTCAATTTCTTAGATATACATTAAGTATGGAATCAATTAAGATTGGGGCCACAGTTTCATTTGTCTTCTGCTATCACTTTAATCCAGTATTGTCTTTGACAGAATATGCTTATGCGGTAGTTTGAAAATTTAAGTTGATTCATTATTCATTTTCTTTGATATTTTTGCTTTTTATTGACTCAGTTCCTTTTATCCTTTCTGCTGATTGCTGAGAGTATCTTGATAAAAAGTAATTTATGTCAATTAAGAGATATGCTGCTGTTTGTTGTCTGTCATTATTCTATTGCGGAAACAAAAGCATCTATGCTTTGTTATTGCTATCTATTTAATTAATGGTTTTGTTATGTGTGTGAAAATGTTTTGCTGAGGAATGCCATGCAATTGTAAGCAATTCTACTGGTACTTTGATTTAAATTTTGTAAAAGCATCAAAACAGGGAATACCATGTTACCGATTCCAGATTTGTCAACAAAAAAAAATGTTACTGATTCCAGAAAATAGTTTGATGAGCTTGTTTGAGTTATTAATCATTACTTGATTACGCTTTAAATTGAATTTTGTTAAGTCTTTCCCTTACTTCTGATATTGACTATTGCAGAAACTTCAGTCTTGGTTTCAACTTCCAAATGGGAATTGGGAGCTGGCAAAGATAATAACAACTTCTGGGACAGAATTAGTCATTTCACTGCCTGATGGGAAGGTAAGATAAATAAGTAATGATATTTTTCAAGACTAGAGTGCTATTCTTCATTTTTAGCTTTATTAACTGCATGTCTCACATTCTCTAGGACTTATTTATAGGTTTTAAAAGTGAAACAAGAAAGTTTGGTACCGGCAAATCCTGATATTCTTGATGGAGTGGATGACCTCATGCAACTTAGTTATTTAAACGAACCGTCAGTTTTATACAATCTACAATACAGATACAATCAAAATATGATTTATGTAAGCTTTTATGTCTCTTTCAAGTTTTTCATAACATTTTATCTGATCATAACTTTTAACATTTAATTGTGTAATATGTGCAATACAGACAAAAGCGGGGCCCGTTTTGGTTGCTATAAATCCTTTTAAGAAAGTTCCTCTGTATGGTAACAATTATATTGATGCCTACAAGCGTAAAGCAATTGAAAGCCCTCATGTGTATGCAATTACAGACACAGCCATCCGAGAAATGATACGAGGTAACTTTTTATTTCCTCATATGAACATATATATGGATGAAGTTTTAGAGATTAAGACTTCTTTCATTTATTTTAAGCAAGAACTTACTCTGATTCTTGCTTTGTTTTTCAGATGAAGTTAATCAATCTATAATTATAAGGTCAGTTATCTTTTGTTAAATTCGTCCTTAATAAGCAGCTACTCATGACAGATTGTACTAAATTTGATTTCTATACGCTGCTTTCATTAGAATTCTATTTTAATTGCAGCTTCTGTAAATAGTAAATCCTGTATTAATAGTAGTTTTACATTGTACTCCTTTTATTCAAATTGTGAATTAAAGTTTGTCACGACTATTGAATCTATTCAAAGTGGGGCATAATAATAGTTTTCATCTACATATTTAGTGGTGAGAGTGGAGCTGGGAAGACTGAGACCGCAAAGATAGCAATGCAGTACTTGGCCGCTCTTGGAGGTGGAAGTGGAATAGAGTATGAGATCCTAAAGACTAATCCAATACTAGAAGCCTTTGGTAATGCAAAAACTTTGAGAAATGACAACTCCAGTCGTTTTGTAAGATTCCTGACTGATCATATTAATTCTTGTAGTGGCCATTCTTGTGGGTTTCATGTTTTGATTCTATCTATCTTAAAACTGTTAATAGTATATTCTTCAATGCTGGAAGTTCTCATCATTTGGTTGAACGTGTGACAGGGAAAGCTCATTGAGATTCACTTCAGTGAAACAGGAAAAATATCTGGTGCTAATATTCAAACATGTAGGTTTTCTGCTGTTTAATGGTTGAAACTTGAAACCAATATGCCTTTGCTCTCTCTAAAAGTTTTCAACTAATTATGATGTTAAATGTTTGTATCTATGTGTTGAATTCATGTGATGCTCGTGGTCTGGCATCAACAGTTTTGCTTGAAAAGGTAATTATTCATTCTTTGGTGCCAATTTTTTGTTCTAAGCTTTGTCCACAATACATCAGTAGACACTGATGTTGTTTGCTATGTGGACAGTCTAGAGTAGTTCAATGCAATGAAGGAGAAAGGTCATATCATATATTTTATCAGCTTTGTGCTGGTGCACCACCATCTATTCGGGGTAATTACTGGCTTGTACCCATCTATTTCACTTCTGCTAATATTCATTGCATATTGTGAATAAATGTTATTCTTTATCTTGTCAATGGTTGTTGGAAGGTATCTCCAATTTAAGAAGAATATAATCTATTTAGTGCTCGATATATATGGATTTTTGTTTAGCTATAAATATAATTAGTTTCCAACAGCAAGAAGTATTTGTAATTTGTATGAATATTAGTAAAATGGCATACTGGTTTATTGTAAAACATAATTCATTCATATATTGTGCACAAAGTGCATTGCACAAGGTGCTTTCAAGTGTTTCCCTGTAGCACTTGGATTGATTATAATGCTACAAACTTTATTAAGGATAAAAATGATTGCTTTTGATAATAGAACTCTGTAGCGAACATTAAACTAAATAGAAAATCTAATAAGGCCTTATTTCGACTTGTGGCAGTGTGAGAATGATCTTGTTTGGGTGGTGATTCTGACTAACAGGATTTTGTGATGCCCATATAAGTAATATTTGGTAGGGGTAGTAGGCATTTATCCTGTTATTTTCTTCAAGTCTGGAATACCAAAATGTTCCAAGTAGGCTATTGCATGGCAGTTCAGCATGCTAGCCGTGGCATACACGGTATGGTGTGGAAATAGCAGGCAGATGAGATCTTCTTTCAGAAAACCTATCCAATAGTCCACTGTAGGAGTAGGACACACCAAGTGAACACCAATGACCCAAAAATAATCTTTCTGAAGAATATTACCATGGCGTGCTCTGAGACTGAGTAACTGTTTTATGAGATGGAACTTTAAATAACAAACATCATGGCATTGTGGTGTGGGCTCTGCATGTCTGCAACAAGTCATGAGTATTAATTTGAAGTTCTACTGTGATGCTGCCCAAAAAAAGGATTTTCCCTTTGGGGAGCCCTTGGATTTCCAATTTGGGTTGTCAAGAAGGAGGAATGGTGATTAGAAGAGTAAGCATAGAAGGATTTTGAAGAAAACTCATCTCATGGATCTAACATTTACACGCTTCTATCTGGGTTAGCTGATAAAATTATGAAATCAAATAGATGCAAGTCTTGTTGGGTCTATACTTTGCTAGTCACACTTCTACTCAAGCTTCTAAGGACTTGCTATGAGAACCATCACCTAGATTGAGCGATCATTCGACTTGAGAGACATATAATTGAGATGTAAACTTAAATGGAATGATATGAGTGGCAGTGGTTGCTAGTTTAGGATCCCACTAATTCTAGTTTAAATCATACTGTCTCTATGTTAGTTGGTGAATACTGTTGATTGGTGAAATGCTGCATGCTTTTCAGAAAATGTTGCTACAATTTGCAACAATAGTAATTTGCTTTGTAATATAGCTAATGCCCAAACCCAATATTTTGAATGTTTCCTTTTGCAATGCAAATTGTTTTATAATGAATTCATTTACAATCTAACCTGAACAGGTACCTAGTTCCCTTTCACTCAATTCAACAAGTTTTATCTTTTGATTAGGGCTTTTCTCAATTCTATAACCATTGGTCTCTGAACCAACAAAGGAACTTTGACTTTGATCTGTTGTTAGTCTGGAGAATAGTAATACTAATCACATTAACCCAGATATTAATAAGATTACATGGAATTTGGAACATAATATAACATAAGCTTTGTGTATTTGTATTTGTCTATAACATTTAATGTTCTTTATTCTTGTTTGTTTGACTTACTGTTTGTTTCATTAATTGTTTGATGTTTGATTTATTGATTCAGAGAAGCTCAACCTACGAAATGCAGAAGATTATAAATATTTGAAGCAGAGCAATTGCTATTCAATTACTGGTGTTAATGATGCAGAAGAATTTCGCATAGTCACGGTACACTAATTTGTCATTTAAAGATGATTTTCCTCCAAAAAGGCTTCAATTATTGCTCTTATCAATGCTTTGATTCACTTTGAAATGATAGTTTGACATAAATATTAACCTTTTCACACTATTAACTATTTCCAGGAAGCTCTTGATGTTGTCCACATCAGTAAAGAAGACCAAGAGACTGTATTTGCTATGCTTTCTGCAGTATTATGGTTAGGGAACATATCATTTACTGTAATTGATAATGAAAACCATGTCCAAGCTGTAGAAAATGAGGGTAAGAAATTTCCAAAACCTCTACTTAATGCATTTTTTTTTAATTGTCATTGATCAACTTTCTTAAAAGCTTAACCAGTTAGGGTAGAAACTACAAGGAACATATACAACATGGGACTTGTTACTTGTACATAGATACATTATGATATGGACATGGGGATGCAACAAATTGTTAAAGTTATAGCATACAACATGACTTCAATGGAACTCATAGTTGTAGTAGAAAATCATTATAAAAACACATCTTTTAAATCAAAAGATAGAATTGATGTTTCAAAAGTCAGTATGAGAAATTATAGACATAATAAATGCTATCATTTATCCAACCATTGTGGTATTCTGACATGTATTGTTATAAAAGTAGAAAACATTGAAGGTAAAAAACTGTAAATGCAGCGAAGAGCATTTGAAATGTCATACATGAAGACATGTCTGACCTGAATACAATTTCAATTTTAGTGTGTTTGTGCTTTCTTACTGCTAGTGTAGGTTCATTGCGATGGCTAGCTTTCTATTCGACCAAAAGAAATTATGAAATTTTATAGCTATTATTAGCCTTCACATCTCACTTTTTTAAGGATTCATAAACTGATCTCTTTAATATCTGGAGAGAGAGAGGATAAAAATAGATGGGAAATGGGAATAAATAACCTACCAATCTGATGACTGGTGTATTTCATTTTCTAGTTAGAGTGCCTTTTCTTTCTTTCCTCTACCTAAATCATATGATTTTAACATCGTGTCAAAGCCTCTATGATCAATTGATAAGAGTTTGATCCTGGTCTTTCCCATTCCTCTAAATAAATTTTGAATTTCAGCACAAGATAGTCTGGATCTGTGTATTGTCCACACTTAAAGTTGAAAGTTTCATGCATGAGGGAGTATGTTTTAAAGAAATTATCGAACAATTCTTTAGCTTTAGCTTTTGCCTTAGGAGTGTTGGTGGTCCTTCATCCACACTATATACTTATCATTTTAGTATTTTGTTGTAACTGTAACTTGTTTTCATTTAAATTTAATTACTGTAATTTACATATGGTAGTAGGAAAAGGGCTTTCTATTGGTGTTGTAACTGTAAATTACATATGGTGTATTAGATACCTAATATTTGGCATAATTGTTTTGAACATATTTTAGTTGCCTTCAAGCGTTTCAAGGTATTCAATACATCCCTTAACCTGAATCTTTTTCTGCCTTCTAAAGGTTTGTTACACGTTGCCGAATTGATTGGCTGTGACTTTGAAGATCTCAAGTTGACTTTATCAACTCGGAAAATGAAAGTTGGTAATGATATTATCGTCCAAAAGTTGACACTCTCACAGGTAAAATGGTTATTGTGTTAGAAGTTTACATTTCTCCAAAATTATGGACAAGATAATTGCAACTTCCTAGTTACTAGGATGGGATATCTTGGGTGCATGGATGCAATGCATTCCTTTATGCATATATTAGAAAGAAAAGGAACTAAAAAGAAATTTGCTGGTGATGAACATTGTATTTTTTTGTTTTTCTGTGGAGTTCCATGCGACATTTTAGTGTGAACAGTCATGTATGGGTGCATCGGTCTTTCTATGAAAAAGTCCATCCCCATTTGATACACGTCAAATATTATGTTAAGAGTCTTGGTATGATGATTGCTTATGTGCATTTTTACCAATTTGTGATTTCTTTCTGAAGTCCCTGGATAATTTAGCTTCAATACTTTGAATGATTTGGAAATAACTGAATATACTTACCAAAAAAAGATCATGGATATCTATGAGAGCCTGAAAACTGAACTGCTTACCTTATTTTATCGGTTGGGGTTGTGGTGGTTTATATATTCTATATTCTTAGTCATGGTATCATGCAAGTCGTTGTGCTCAACGAATATTGAGGTTAAACCTCGGCAATTTGTAAAATGCCAAATTAATTGAAAGCATAATGATAGTTATAATCTTTCTCAATATCTTAGATATCATATTTTGTCTTGCAGGCAATTGATGCAAGAGATGCTTTGGCAAAGTCCATATATGCCTGCCTGTTTGATTGGTTGGTTGAACAAATAAATAAATCACTTGCTGTTGGCAAAAGACGTACTGGCAGATCAATCAGTATTCTAGATATATACGGCTTTGAATCATTCAAGGTATGTTTATATTAAACTTAATCCCAATCTTTCTTTATATTTATCTGACTATCCTTTTCCTGTTTAAATTTTAAAGTATTTTGGCTCTTTGATGCTACATATCTCTGCAGAGGAACAGTTTTGAGCAGTTCTGCATAAATTATGCAAATGAAAGATTGCAGCAACATTTCAATCGTCATTTATTCAAGTTAGAACAGGAGGTATGAACCCCACAGAAACTGAAGGCTCTAAACAAGTATAGAATGCTTTCGTTTCTTAAAAGAAAGAATATAATAAATACACTACATACTGACCTCAGAAACTAAACGTTTTCATATATTTGTTGATTGTTTTCAGGAATACATTCAAGATGGCATTGACTGGGCTAAAGTTGAATTTGAAGACAATCAAGACTGCCTTAACCTTTTTGAGAAGGTACATAATTTCTATGTTCCCTAACCCCTTTTCTTCACAATCTTTAGCGTCCTTGCAATTGAATGGTTGCAATGGGAAAGTGGTAACTAATCTTTTAAGTTCTAGTAGGCAATGGAGGGCTCATATATTCATTTTGATTTTCATCATATCATGTCTTGCATTTGCATCTGTAGTGTAAAAAAACAATTTTGGACTTTCGAAGTGTAAGCTATATTTTTTCCTCATACATTGGTTTTAATAAGCAATTTTATTGCTGCAATTGATTCTTGGCTGCTGAGATGCCAACATAGTTGGGATGTCATTAGCCATTGTGATGCTTTTGCATGCCAATTTTTTCTTTGAAAAAGTGAAATTCATCATGATGCTAATATTCTGTTATGTAAAATCAATGAACTGTTGATTGGCATATCTGTGGTAAACTGCCAATGTAGCTTTATATTCCATCAATGTCTGTGCCAGGCACTGTAAAGAAGGTTTTATTTAAATAATTGGTGGTAAACTGACAATGTAGCTTCATATTCTGTTAATGCCAATGCCAGGCACTGCAAAGAAATGTCGTGTCTAAATAACGAGTGGTACGTTAGTACCGTCACAGTACTTATATACAGACTAATTATCTTAAATTTTTTTATAAAGCAAGTGTTTTATTAATAGAAGATACGAAAGGAAAGGAGGATAAGGGATCCTCCTGAAAATTAAAAGAAAAGAAAAGGTGAACAGCATGGAACAAATGAGATAAATGTAGAAGAACTACCCTATCCATCAAAACATTTGTAAGAGGCACCCTTTAGAAATACCATATTCTTTAGCCCATTATGTCAACTTACTTGCTATAGCATGATATTGGTGTAAACCTATTTAGCACGGCTGTCCAAAAAAACGACTTAATTTTATAGGGAGCTATGAACTTCCTAAGGGATTTACTTTTTAGAACAGCTGTGACTCGTAGGGCCATCAGTGGTAGAGACTGGAAAGTATACAAATGTATTTGACTCGTAGGACCATCAGTGGTAGACAGTGGAAAGTATACAACTGTATTGGGACTGAGTTCTTATAATGCATTTTGTTTTTCTTGATTTAAATTCTTCAAACATTTACCATATTTATCTGATTATTGATGTAAACTGTATTAGTGCTGGTTTAGTTTGGGGGGATGCATTAGCATCAATGGTTTATCCTTTTTCCCTGATGTGAGGTACTGCAGTTAATTGGTGAACTGTAAATGGAGGAGTTTGTTGTGGCAACTACACTTATATTCCTTGGTGTGGAAATTCTGACATAATGATTAGAAATTAGAAATTCTTGTGTTGAATTTGATTTTTGAATTCTGGTATATTTGCAGAGGCCACTAGGGTTACTATCACTTCTAGATGAAGAATCCACTTTCCCAAATGGCACAGATTTGACATTTGCCAACAAGCTTAAACAGCATTTAAACTCCAAATCATGCTTCAAAGGAGAAAGAGACCAAGCCTTTACTGTGTGTCATTATGCTGGAGAGGTAATCATCTGATCATATTCATAGAACATAGCCAATGCTGTGAACTACAGTTTTAATTAAAATATCGTACTGAATAATTTTTTACCTGCCAAACTCTATCTTTTTTCTTAAAACAGAGGGTGACTTGCTGATTCAAATTTGCTCATCCTACCTGACTGTTGTTTGATAGTTCTTTTTTATCCTTTCCTTAGGTCACTTATGATACCACTGGATTTCTGGAGAAGAATAGGGATCTATTGCACTTGGATTCCATCCAACTTCTATCCTCATGCACATGTCATCTTCCTCAAATATTTGCTTCTCATATGCTTACGCTATCAGAAAAGCCGGTAGTTGGTCCTTTACACAAGTCAGGTGGGGCAGATTCCCAAAAGCTAAGTGTTGCGACAAAATTCAAGGTATATCAACTTCATTATGAAGTATCCAAAACATTAAGTATCATAAAATTGTCTAAAATTTTGATTCTTGCAGCCTTCTATTCAGTATATACTAAAATTTGTTATGCTATTGATGGTATTCAACTTGATCAAACTATGCAAAAATATTGCACTTACTGCTGAAATAAGCTGTCTCATCAAAATATTAAGTAGCATACTTGTGGTATGGCCTAAACCAAGATGTTTTAAATTATTAGTTAATAATAAAATGTCACAGTTCATACCAAATAAATATTGTGCGTAACTTGGTTTAGGTCATCAGAAGTATGAAAGGATACAAGATGCAGAAATTGTAATTTTGTCGCAGTGAAAATGTAAGTAGTATTGCAGGATAGAGTAGAGTAAAAATTCCAAATTATCAAACCATGCATCATATGAAAAGGCTAGATAAGTTATCAATTTTTTTATCTATTGGCTTGCAGAGTCAGTTATTCCAACTGATGCAACGCTTAGAGAGCACAACTCCACATTTTATTCGCTGCATTAAGCCCAATAATCTCCAGTCACCTGAATCATATGAGCAAGGGCTTGTACTGCAACAGCTGAGATGCTGTGGGGTCCTGGAAGTGGTTCGAATATCAAGATCTGGATTTCCAACAAGAATGACTCACCAAAAGTTTGCCAGAAGGTATATAGTAGAAAGTAACTGATGATCCATATTCTTTCGATTACTTCCACCACCTACACGGTTACACCCCATCCCCCCTCTGCCCTTGTGTATTTCTTTTGTCTAACCTTTTTCTTATTGGCTTTGGTGTGGTGAATCAGATATGGTTTTCTTCTCCTTGATAATGCTGCATCTCAGGATCCACTTAGTGTTTCAGTTTCAATTCTTCATCAATTCAATATTTTGCCTGAGATGTATCAAGTTGGCTACACGAAATTATTTTTCCGAACTGGGCAGGTAATGTTTATCATTTGAATTTTATATTGTGAAAATTAAGAGATAGGATAATTTTTCTTAACTGCACAAAGCACTTAGCAGAGTGATATATTTATATAACATTAGATTTACAAGGAAAATAATGTTGAATGCAATTTACAATGTCAAGAATCATGAGATAGTACTATATCCTAAGACGCATTGAATCCATTCTACTACTATACAATGGATCTAAGCTACTTGGAAAGTGGAACATTAATTCTAATCTATTTCAACAAATACAAATAATTTGCTGAGATCCGCCAATTTTTTTTTTTTTTATTATCTTCATGTACTTTGATAATTGTTTTCTGTATTTCACACTAGTATGGTGTAGGTGAGAGATATAGCATAAAAAGGGTACCTTTGAGGAATGTTAAGTATGTGTTTGTTTGGGTGGTGGAATAATATTAGATGTGGGTTCAGTTTAAAGCTATGGTTTGTAGCTTCTTTAATATCACCATGAAAAGACTTACTACCGTGTGGTGGAGCTGATTGGCCACACGCCCATAGGCTAAATTGATTTTATTTAAGGTTACCATTTGTGAATTAGGTTTTAGTTGTTAAACTAAAAAGTCTAGCTTTAGTGATTGTGGATTTAAATGAATTAGGATTTCCAATTTATAGTTCTATTTATATCTAGTATTGGCTGCTTTGACCACATTACAGATTGGTGTGCTTGAAGATACTAGAAACCGTACCCTTCACGGCATCTTACGTGTCCAAAGTTGCTTTAGGGGTTACCAAGGTCGTCGTTCTGTCAAGAAGCTTCAAGGAGGAATATCTACTTTGCAGTCATGTATTTCCTTTTTCACAGCCTCATTCTTTCAGCCTTAAATATAGATGTATTACTTAATGGAAATATTGTCTGAATATAAGTATTATATAATGGAAACATATCTATTCATGCAGTTATTCGGGGAGACAAAACGAGAAAGGCATATGCCATTCTGCTTCAGAGACATAGAGCCGCTGTTATTATACAGAAGCGGATGAAAGCATTGTTCGTAAGAAACAGAACAGGGACTATTAGAGATGCTACAATTGTCATACAATCAGGTCAGAGTTTATATTTTGTAGATGCCAAAATACATGCTACCATTTTTGTATTTTGTATGTTTAATTTAGAGCTTACATTACAATGACTGAACACCTTTTCTTAAAAAATTTGATCTTATTTGTGACTTCTTTAAACAGAGAAAATTGAAATCCTACCTAAATGTGCAAATGATGGATGCAAGTTAGCATAGGTGTTGCACCAAGTGTTTTTCATTCATAGTATTGTTGGAATGCAGAACAAGAGAATTCTACATAAAATTGCTATATATGTTGTAATGTGGACGTATGTCTTTTCGATGATATTGTTGGTAAATTTCATAATTTTATTCGATCTACTCTTTGCAGTCATTCGCGGATGGTTGGTCAGAAGATGCTCAGTGGATATTGGATTTTTGAAATCTGGGGACATGAAGGTATTCTTTATTCGCAAAGTTCAGAAGCTATATATATATATATATATCCCTTCTTTTATACAATAAGAAAGTTCTTATATTCTGCTTTTAAAAGCTCCATGTTCGTGATACTTACAATCATGAACTCCAAAACAGACAAAAGAGTCGGATGAAATTCTGGTCAAGTCATCTTTCCTGGCTGAATTGCAGCGCCGGGTACTTAAGGCTGAAGCTGCCCTGAGAGAGAAAGAAGAGGAAAATGACATCCTTAACCAACGGATCCAACAATATGAGAGCAGATGGTCTGAGTATGAGTTAAAGATGCAATCCATGGAAGAAGTGTGGCAGAAACAAATGAGATCCCTTCAATCAAGCCTCTCCATTGCTAAGAAGAGCCTTGCAATCGATGACTCTGAAAGAAATTCAGACGCATCTGTTAATGCAAGTGATGAGCGTGACTACAGCTGGGAAGTAGGAAGTAATCACAGGCGCCAAGAAAGCAATGGGACAAGATCAACGAGTGCTAGTTTGAGTGTTATAAGTCGGCTTGCTGAAGAATTTGAGCAAAGGAGTCAAGTATTTAGTGATGATGCCAAGTTCTTGGTTGAGGTGAAGTCTGGTCAAGCAGAAGCAAGTTTGAACCCAGATCAAGAACTAAGAAGGTTAAAACAGATGTTTGAATCTTGGAAAAGGGATTATGGTGCAAGATTGCGTGAAACAAAGTTGATTATAAATAAACTTGGAAGTGAGGATGGTGCACTTGAGAAAATGAAGAAAAAATGGTGGGGAAGAAGGAATAGTACAAGGATAAATTGATTCCAACTATTTTACATTTTATTTATATATTTTGGGTTCGGCTTTGTTCTATGCACTGTTTCAAGGGCATTGTCAACAAAATATGGGAAAATGAGGAAAATATACTATTAGTAAAGGTAAAAAAAAATAGGAGTGATAGGAAAAGTCCACGGTTTGAGTTATTTAACTATTGTTGGGTTAGTTGTTGCTAGCCACCTTTCTACATGATTTTTATCAGCCTCTTGCAAATACTTTTGTAAATGCAAGGTGTGACTATCTACAATAGATTTGTAATGGGTCTTATTCTTGTATGGACCTGTTATGAAGAAAGCTCTGTAACACCATATTGTCTTATTTTTTGTTTTTATTTTGCTTGAGCTGTGAAAAGCTATGCTGTAAACCTTAGTGATTCATGTATTCCTTTCTGGTATGTGAATTTCATATCAAATATGTTATGGAGGCCCGAAAATGTAATATAGTATGCAACTAATTGGTCGTGCAGAAGTTATTGTAAAATACTGATATTTATAGAAATTTTAAAATTGATATTCTTGTGTAATATTTATGTGGATTGATTGTTAGGTGAATTGATTGAATAGTTATCTGCGGCAAACTTTGATGCATTGTAAAAATAACTAAAGACTGCAACTTACAAAGAATGGATTAATATACTTGTGTCCTTTGATAGAATTAAGGCCGATGCTCTTCCCCTAAATTCTCGGCTTTTTACCGGATTCCACAATCTGGTAGTGTAAAACTTCAATTCAATAGTGAAAAATAGGATTAATGATGTAATCGGAAGCTCTAATCTGATAGTATTTTTTATACATTTTGAGTAAAATAAGCAGTTTATGTTTTGGATTAGGAGTTCTTGAACTCTAATCTATTTTTTTCTTTAATGTTTTCCTCTATTGTAGAGTTCCAAGTTCAACTTTTTACGATCAATTAATATACATTTTGTTTTCTTGAATTCACCGGTTCTATTGTCCTATTTTGGGATTTGGATGGATTGTTGAATGATAGACTATCATCTTGTTTGTAATAGTTGAAAATCTACCAATTTGGAGAAACTTTAAATAACAAGATAATTTTTAGGGGTTTAGTAAAATCCAAACCCTTCTCCTTATTTAGTGTTAGACGTGTTATGGAAGCTATCATTCAATTAAAAATGCATCTATTTTTTTTTATATAATATATTGCTTTAAATTTTGCTTTAGACCTCAATAAATCTTAGGCCAGACATAGAAACATGCACGGGAAAAGTGCAGCCGGAGTGACAACAATACCATCTTGTTATTGAGTATTGTTTCATGTTTAGAATATTGATAGAATTTCTTTTATGAATATAATATTCATGGTATAAAACACAGAAATGAGGTAAGATTTTATATAGTGAGTACAGTAAGTTTGATAATTTGATTGGTCATTTTGATGTACTTGTGTCATTTAGAGTAGGGAAACACAAATAAAACCTTTGGATCCAAACAAAAAAATATGTCTGTGATTTTAAAAGTGACCTCTCGTAGTTCACAAGAACCTTTGGACAATGTTGAATTATAGCACATGAACAATGCACAAGACATATCTTCCATGAACATAAGACATAAAGTGTGTCATTCTAATATAGTTCAATCATTTGTTACTTGATACTGTACCAGACATAGAATAGTAAGTGTTTCAATATCTCATATTGTCTCGTTGAAGTATGTTTATGCTTTTTTAGTATTAATCTATCAAGATGCTTAAAAAAATCATTCATATCATATGTATGTCTAATTAATACGATTATGATCAAACTACTATGTGTGTGATGCTTAATATCATTATATTACTCTAATATTTTTACTTATGTAAATGTTTGTTATCTCATATTCAAAAGTCTACGAGATGTGATAGTTAGTGCAAAACTATAGTCATACTAGATACTAACCTGCGCTTTGTGCGATAGAATTTAATATATCAATTAGTATAAAATAACAATAATATGTAATTTAAAAGTAATGTCAATTTTGTTTTACAGTAGAATATACTCAAGTGTTTATGTACCTAAAGGTAAATATATTTTTGAGTAATTATATATAAGTTAGGTTTGCTTTAGTACAAAAGAAAAAATAAAACATTGTTGACTAATACAATTCACGCAAAATATATTGAAATATGAGACTATTTATAAGATTTTACAACTTTATATATGCAATTCTTGTCTTTAATGTTTTTTAAATGTGAAATTGGATTGTTAAATAGTTATGCATTTATTTATTGTTAAAGTTTTACATTTAGCTATAATATTTCTTCAGTTTATATAATTTATATTAGTTTTGAAACATTAGATTTATAAATCTATGTACTTTTTCACGTTTTCAATTTTATATGTTCATCGTAATTCTGTCAATCTCACCGTCAATCTAAGCATGTAGAAAATAATATTGTGTCTTGCGATTTATTATAACATTCATTCGTGAGTGATAGTTTGTTAAATTTAAAATATTGAAACAATTCTTCACATGTGCAAATATAAGTGATATATATGAAAGAAACACTACAAAGCAAAATAGAAATTTCTTAAGGTTCAAAAAACTTAAATAATAATAATGTTTTTTACATAATAAAAATGTTAGTTACACAAAATTGTCAAAGCCAAATAAAAATTCAATACAAAATTTAATTAAATTATATAGTTATGGTATAATTAGAATGTGAAATGGAATTTTCAAATGATTATTTGACACGGTCAAGAAACTTCAAGAGTGGTTGAAAAAAATTATAAGTAAGAAAAGTTTGTGAATGTTTAAGACATAAAAGTTTCGATGAAGAATAAAATAGTTAGAAGTTATTCATTTCCAAATATTTAATATTATTCATTTTTTTGTTGTTTCAATTATAATTTGTGTTTTTTTTAATATAAAAAGAAAAAAATGCTATGGGAGATACATTCAACATAGATAAAAAAAAAACTCACTTCCTATGCAATAATAATTATATATGATCTTGAACAATAATTGATAATAGAAAAACAATATTATTGAAGTATATGTGAACTAAGAGTGTGTCACACAAATAGTTGTAGCATGATTGCATTTCATAATGTTGTTATCATTGCTTGAACTGAGAATGTACTAGAGAGTGGTTGAAAAACAGAAGATAGATCTTGATGTGTGTATGTAGTCGAACTTGCATTTTGAAGATATTGAAGGGATTTTTTTGTATGAGTTCTTGAAATGAAAGTTTCGATGAGTAATTAGAGTTTTTTAAGTATATTGACGAGTCATTGAGTAATAAATTAAAGCTAAAATTGTATAACATGAAATAATTGTACTTGGATGGGCAAGTGAAAAGGTTTGCGTTACATATTAGAAAAACAAAACAAAATGAAAGTAGAAGATGGAAACATAGTGTGCTTTTGAAGGTACCACATCTGAATTTTTGTGAGTTTAGACAAATATTGAAAAATGTGGCATAAATGAAGATGAGTTGTCGCAAATAAAATATAAGATTCTATTTTAACATATTATAATAGATACCGATTAATTTCAATAGTTTTCATTAATTAACTAGTATTCTCGTTACTTCTACAAACACCATACTTGTCATTTCATTGGGAAAAATCCCATAAACTTTTACACAAGGCAGCATAGAGATAGCTTGTAAAATTGCAACGAGTATCTTCTCCTCTAAAGTTGAGAAAAACATCATGCTTTGAGTTTGATTGAGAATCACCAAAAGATAATGATGATGAGGAAGAACCCATCTAAACAAGAACAAGCAACCAAGTCCAGTTGTGAGTTGACTTTAATTCTCGGTCAATAGATCTCTAACACCTCCCAAAAACTATTATGAATCAAAGTCAAACATCCAGAAACCATTGAGTTTAACAATTAAATTATCTGTGCCTAATTATAAGACCTTTTAACACATACAAGTTTACAAATTTCTATATACATTTATTAATCTTTTTTCAAATATATCCTTTATTAATACCATCAAGTTGTCTTGGAATATGAAAAGTAAATATATAAAAAAAAAGTAATTAAGTAATAGTCATATACATTAATTACATTACCAAATTTTTCTTGATTTGAGTAAAAAGTGTCGTAGGATCTTATAATTAGAGATAGAAGGAATACAAATCTGAAATAATAGAAAATTAAAAAATTGAAACTCAAAAAAGGGAGGAAGAAAAGCAGTAACTTGGTGTATAACATGTTAATAGAGATCACAGAAAGCTCTTGTGAGATTAGAGATCAAAATAAGCTCTTCTCCAGTTCAAGATGAAAAGAATCGGTCACAAACAAATTATTGACACCAACACAACACACACAACACTGATTCCTTGATTACATTCAATTAATTCATTTTCTCAAATTATTAACGGTGTCGACATGTCAGTGTCGACATTTCAATGTCAATGTCGTGTCTAATGTCTGTGTCAGTATCCATACTTTATAAGCAGTTGATAAACGCCGATTGTTGGATGGAGATTGGAAGATCTGTATTTTAATTTCTAAAATTTGATTTACAATACAACTTAAAATCATAATTATAATCATAATCTTCAACATAAGGCCGAGATTACAACCGCAAGAAATGTTATCTCCATGCAATCAGTTTCCCCTTATGTCCTTGAGGCCCCCTAGTTTTTTATTCAAAAATCAGTAATAGTCTTGGACAGGCTTTGTACCAATATTAAAATACAAAAAATAAAATAAAATATTGAAAGTATAGATTTGCTACCTACTAATTGAACATATTGAAGTTAAGCATAAACAAGGTCAAACGAGATCAAAATGAAAAGGCATAGACACCTCACACATCAAAACTCAAATTTCTATATTAACACTCTCAAACTTCAAAGTAAGAAATCTTACCACCATTGAAAAGATACTAGATGCCAATAATAACATGAAACAACAATTTTAGTATTTAATTGTGTGAGACATTGTCACTAGTTACTAAATATAACGAAATTGCAAATACATATCTATTGTCTCTTCTATTATTAGTAATTTTATTGAATAAATTGAAATAAAGAAAAACTACATTTGAGTACTAAATTGACTACCTAAAAACAAATCCAAGAACAAAAATGACTAATAAAAAAATATGTGTGGTTGGTTCTACTGTGACTAAAATAGTGAGTTAAATGTAAAGTGATTTATGTTTGAATATATTCAGATAAAAGTGAACTACATAGAAGTTTCAATGTAAAAATCACATTTGTACTTAGAAGCTGCAAATCACAGTTTCAAGTTAAAATTAATTATGGAAGCAAACTCAATTCTCCTTGTTATCACTCAAACATACCGAAATTGTAAGACCCGTAGTTTTAATTTGTACTTTTTGTTCTTGATGTGTTTTTATGTTGAATTTTGAGGCTTTTTAGCCAATTTTATTGGTATTTCGAATGTTAAATGTCAATGATATTTTTATGAGACCCGTTTAAAATTATTTGGCGAGAAATAATTTAATTACGTTGTGGAAAATTTATTAGCGGACTATTTTGTTAAAAATATCTCTAATTGCTAAAAAATTTACTTGTCAATTGAGTTGCAATGAGAATAAATACTTTTATCAAAATAATTGAAGTGTGTGTAAGAATATTTAGATATTAATTGATTTATTTTAATTATAATATATATATATATATATAATATTATAATATTATAATATTAGGTTAGTAAGTAATATATATGTATTGTTTGGTAAGGTTATATATATATATATATACTAACTTATACTTTAACTTATAATATATATATATATTGATTGTTAAGGGATGCATCAGTACATGTGATAGGAAGAAAATAGAAAATCTGAAGCTCTCGCCTTCCTCGCCTACCTCCTGCTTCTTTTCTCTTTCTGTTTTCAAAAAATAAACAAAGCCCACAAACACAAATTTCTATTTATTTACTAGATCTAAGCTTCATCTCGCGAAGTGACAGAAGGGAAAATTGCTCACCTCCACGCTGCGGTGCTAGTAAGCTAGTTTTCGAAGTGACGTGCGAACAAAATATTTTACCGGAATTAATCGCGGTGTCGTAATCGGTTGTTAGAGCTACCGTTGAGGTAACGGCTCCTTCCAAACTTTTAGTTTGCATTTAGGACATTATATGTGATTTTATGGAAAAGAAATTTGGTGTATTTGATGTGTAAAATGGTGAAAATGAATTTAATTCGTTTATGCGTGAATAGCGGAATTTAAAATCGACGCGGTTGAGACGTAGTTTGATATGAATTGTGTGCAATTTGCTGAGATTGAATTAATGTGATTAATGTGGTCGATTTTGTTAGTAATGGTTGACAAAAAAAAAATTGATTTTGACGTGTTTGAGTTACGAAATGAGTTATTTTCAAATAAATGAGTTTGAACTTTAGTTGTGAACAAATTGTTATAAATATTTATGTTTATGTAGTTAGCTCCTTGAGTCTCGAAAAGGAATCGAGACTGTTGACACCGAGTTAGCGGTGGGGAGAACTCTGAGATATTAATGTTGTTTTGGAGATTAAATTTGGTGTGGTTTATGTGTTCATAATTAATATTATGAATTTTTGAGATGTGATTTATGTGTGGATTATGGTTGAAAATTTTGGAGATTAAATTTGGTGTGAAATTTTGGAATTCGAATTGATTGAATTTGTCGCGTTTGATGTGTGGATTTGCAGAAAACGAATTTAAGGTGTTTTATGTGAAATTGTTTTGATGTGTTTGATGAGTGATTTGAGGAAATAAATTTGGTATAAATGCATGTTTGCAATTATGGAAATTAATGGGTGTATTGTGGTTGAAATATGACGAGTTTGAAAATGAGTAATTTGTAGTGATTTGGTGTGGATTTGTGGAATTTGGATTGTTGTATTTAATGTGGTTTGTAGATTGAATTTGATGTGAATTTGTTGGATTATGAATTAATATGTCTGAGTATGCTCTGTCAAAAGATTGAAAATTCATTAGTGTTAAATGAGTATTAAAAAAGGGGAATATTTTAATAGCTGCATTTACTTAATGGTTGTGGTGAAAAGAGTCAGAGTATGCTCATGCATTTCATAGTACTTGGTAACCGTGATGGGCCACAAGATGTTGCCATGTGAATAGTTGGTTCATCTTATCCCTGCGGGGATTTTCGCGTCGTGCTGATCTGTGAGAGATTGCACTCTTGTAAGTCGTGCTGATCTGTGAGCGATTGCACGCATAGAAAATTGTACTGGTCTGTGAGAGGCTGTACGATAGTAAATGGTGTTGATCCGTGAGAGATTGCACCTTGATAATTAGTATTGGTCTGTGAGAGGCTGTACAATTATGATTTACGCCATTCGAGGAGGGTTTTGGTTTGGAATTTTGGAATCATGTGCATTGGCATATACGCATTTCATTAGGGTGCTTGGCACGCGAGTCATATTTGATATACTGTGATGGTTGTATATACATACTCGGTTGTGGTTTGTAATTGTGCCGTATTTGATGAGTGTTATTGATTAACTTTATGTGGTAAGCGTTGAATGATATCGAAACATTTTCAAAACTGGGAATTATGCCATTTTCACAATTGTATTCGGATACAAGGATGTGGTATTCGAATACGACAGTGCAGTTTGTTAAAAATTCAATTTTTCAACTTTGATTATGCATGTTTGGCATATGAAAATCCTTTCTAGATATATGCTAAGTTGAAAGGTTATTTTGTGCATTTAAAATTTAAATGCTATGTGATATTTGTTAATTTCGGTTGGTGACCTTTACAATTATTGTGGAAATCTGGGCTTTGCCCTCAGATGAGAATCAGGATTGTCCTACCAGTTAGTACTCTGGAGATGGGAACGGAGTTAGACTTACCTGACCACTGCTGTGTCAGAAGGATTTCTGTGGGGCGCGTGGAGATCACTTGGATTATAGTTTTTTTTTGTAGCATGATCAGATTAGATGGCTGTATAGGGGCTAGATGTCTATCTGTTGTGGTTGTATTTATTTCATTCTGGAAGACTGTACCTATACCATATATTGTCAGCCTAACTTTTATTTTGATGGGTCCTTGTACCACTTTTTGACGTGTCGTGGGGAAGTTAAAATTCTAGGGGCAGTGCTTTTGTACAGGTGTCTGCCGAGAATACCCCAGGGGTATGAGCTACGTTGGATAGGTCTCATAGCCCCAGTGTCTTTTTCTATTTTAAATATTTTGGATTTTCATTTCAAAACCGTTTCCGCTGTTTGTAATTATTGTTGACTTTTGTCGTTGTGATACGACTTAAATATTTTATCCAAAGGTATTTATCTCTTTATTATGAATTTGAATTTGTTTTGAAAAAAAAAAAAATCGGGCTGTTATAGAAATCAATTTTTCACTTCAAAACTTGATTTAGACTCCTCCAAAATGGAACCAAACATGCACACACTTGTGGATGTATTTGCAATTTCATACATTAAAGATTGTAATAACAGCATCTCATACATTAATTCAAAGATTAACATGGTTATTTCTTTACTCAATAAAACAATTGAAAAAGAAATAGGATTTAAGAATAGAAAGGAAAAAAACAATAGAGATGGCAAAAAACAAGAGGAAACAATATGAGTATAAAAAATAGAAGAAAAGGAAGCTACAGAATCGCAACATAAACAAAATTGATGGTTGATGTATTTTGTTAATACTTTTTCGAAGATAGTATATCATATGTGTAATTATGTATTACTAAATTTGGACATGTGATTTGCGCGGGTGAATAAAATATATAAATCGTTGTTAAATATAAAATATGAAAGTTTATAAAGATTGTTGGAATGATAATTTTTCCGACACTTTTCTTAAGATTAAATATTAATAGGTAAGCATTTAAATTTGTTGTTTATATAAGTTTTATTTGTTATTAGTATTTTAAAATTTCTAAAACTATATTTTTTTTGTCTTTTTTATATGTTAAGATATGTACTACATTTTTATTATAAATTTAAGCTCATTTATTTCATAATTCAATATATTTAAATTAAATAATGTTAAAATTCAAATAAAAGGATCTAATCTCTATAATTTTTTGAATTTATATGTTCGAACTTACGATATTTCAATTGTAAAATTGTCAAGAGACAATATAAATCTCTCATCCAAATTGACGGCAAAAGCCGATAATTAGAAAAATACAACTATTTTTTTAGTTAACCTTAATGTTTCCCTAGTTGTCTAATAGAAGGCATAATAGTTTCTATCGTCAAAGTAGATATGATTGTTTAACAATATCGTGTTTTTCAAACATAAAACTTTGTTTTTCTTAGAAGCAAAATAATCATAAAATAGTATCTTTCCTTTAGTTATGTAATTATGATCTTCCAATTTCTTTCAAACTCTATCGGCCTATCATTCTCAAATAGGGATGAAAATAAGTCAGGTCGACTGACAGGCATTTACGGCTTAGTCTACTTCAGGTTCAGACTAAGTTTTTTTTTTAAATAGATACGGCCAAAACTTTTAAAAAAGACTATTTAGTTAAAAAAGTTAGACTATAGGCCACATAATAAATATTTTAGACCTATTAAGTCAGCCTATTTAAATACATATAAATAATGTTTTTTTACTACTATAATTATTATATTAAATTTTGATTTTTTTGTTATATTTTTAACTTTTAGTAATTTACGCATATTAACCTTATTTAGTTTTTGAAATATTTAAATGTATTATTATAAAATATAATTTAAGTATAATGTATATAAAGTTATATTCTTCAAAATGTGATGTTAAATATCAAAATAGAACTTAATTTAATTGACATATTAACTCACTAATCTATTTAAAGATATGTTTGATTATTCATTCAAAAAATTTAAAATAAAATAGACTTTTAAGTAGGCTAACAAGTCAATGTTTCTATCAAGATCAGACTTAGGTCTAAAAAGTAGACTTAGGCCTTAAATTTTTTGACAGGTCAAACTTAGGCCTAGCAAAGCCTAACTCGACCTAGCCTATTCTCAAATAAAAGAATGAGATTTATTACTTTCTACACTATATAATTAACAAAAGTTGTTAATGAAGTCTTTTTTTATAAGTAATGTTATTGAAACATAAAATTTGACACAGATACAATATTTTGACATTTTATAAAAAATAAAATATGACTTCACTGTACTATATGGTATTATATTTATGTCTCGTTTTATGTAAAATTTTATGTTCCAATATCATTTATGTCACAATTTAATAAAAATAAAAAAGAAATACAAAAAGTGAAGAACCAAATCAAACTCACTAAGAAAATTAACAAAGCAAGAGGAGATTTACTCTATTATGAGTAAATTCCGCCATAATAAAATGTGAAAAATCATCCCACCAAATAAATTTTGATAAAGAAAAAACATGATTTATCGAGCTTGTCAAATAATAATTACCTTTTCAATAATTGTGTAAAAACGAAATCTCATTCAAAAATCAAATGAAGATAATTTTTCATGAAATAACTAAAAATATTTTAGTTATGAATTTAATAAAATAAATTATAAATAAATCATTTTGATTTCAAATAATTTTATATAACATAATTTATTTCTTAAAAATGGAATATATTTTTTCAATTTTCAAATAACAAATTGATAGGAAACATTTGGACCTTGATAACAAGTTGTCAAGGGGAAAATTATGAATTAGTTTTTATAAAACGTGTATTTAGATTTGTAAAATCACGTGCCATGTATATGAATATGCATATATTTTGTTAAAAAAAATAGAATTTATAACTATGTATTAAATTGTTATTATGTATTAATTTGTACTTAATTAAATGTCATTTATGTTATAATTAATAATGAAGTTATTATTAGAAAATAATAAAATAAATTTATAACTGAAAAATAATATATAATGTAATCAAACAATCAAGAAAATAGTTAAATTTTATATCTATCCAAATGTAAATGTAGTGAGTTTTTAAATTTTCTGTTTAGAGTAGCAATTATATATTTATTGGTAGAATTTTAAATTAAAAAAATGAAAGTACATATGCAAAATAACTATAAAAAAACACATTATTATGCAATAGCCAACATGGAAAATTTATTGGAAAAACAAAAATATAACTGAAATGCAACTAAGATAAAAACTATACATATTCAAAGACAAAGTTTAGTTTTTATTGCAATTGAACCTTTTTTTTTTATTCTTCAAAAATATTAGTCGTAACTTCAGCTAATTACCTGGAAGGATTACCTTCAATAATATTATGAATGATATGCACTATGTATGTTAAAGATATCATTCCAAAATATTTTTTTGATTGAGAATTTCATTCAAGATAGCTTGTTCAATCTACCCTGATAATTTGTATAAAAAATCTAGACTCCACAAATTGAACGGATCATAATATAAACCATTTATTTAATTGATGTTATTTATTTTATTTTTTAGATGAGATAAATTCTATACAGAATTAACAGTTAAATAAGTTAATAATTTTTCTTTAACAACGCTAAAATCATTAATTGAATTTGCATTTGATCGAAACTGATATATCACTATGAACTAAAGAACATCACGACAAGACGAAAAATCAAAACATCGCACCAAGACAAACAAACCACACAAAAAATAAAGAAAAATTAAATAATGATAAACTGACCAAAAGGGAGAAGAGGAAAATAGCATAGGTGGCTAGGACTTATTCAAAACAAGAGTGATATGGAATAAAAGAAAAGTTATTAGAATTCGATGTTTTTTTATGAAATGATTTTTTTTCAAGTACAAAAGTTTACAAATAATTTTTTGATTCACAAAACAATCATTAATTTTTTAGTTAAGAAAACAATTGTATTGGAACCCTTCGATTTATCAATGTGTCGTACAAGCCTGTTACTACTACTAGAAGAAAAAATGTTATACACAATCTTGATATCTTTTTATATAAGAGTTTAAATTTTATGCACTGTCATTGTAAAAAAAAATTATAATGTCACCACATTACAATCATTCATAGGCATGACTATAGAGATAGATATGTAGTTATTTAATCTAGCTCTATTAAGTAAATGATGTTGGAAGTTAAATGTGGATCACAGAGGTTGTGGTTTCGAGTGTTGAAGTTTAAGTATAGGTTGGATGAAGTAGAAAGGGATTGTGGGGTCAGTCGTAGGTCGTTGTGGTGGAGAGATATCTTGTTTTTGTCTGAGGAAGGAATGGGTGAGGAAGGGTGCTGGTTTGGGATATTTGGCCAATGAGGTTGGTGATGGTCTGAGAACATGGTTTTGAAAGGATTCATGGGTTGGAGTGGGCCTATTAAAGATAGGTTTAGTAGGTTGTTCATCGTAGTTGTAGATAAAGGTGTCATGGTGGTCAATGGTGGAGGTAGAGACGTGTTTTGTTTCAGCGAAATGAGGCATCGCTAGGGAGTGTGTTGTATTATGGGGTAACTTTGTTTTGCAAGAAAATGCTGTTGATCAATGGATTTGGCGTAATGATCCAAATACCGTCTACACTATCAAATGAGCTCATAGATTGCTTGCATTGAACCATAATGCCAACTTCTATCCATTTTTTAATATTACGTGGAACAAGATGGTCACTTTGAAGGTATCGCTTATGGAGGTTGCTAGACGATCAATTTCCATCAAAGTCTAATTTGGTGAGACATGGTGTTATTCCTCTAGAAAATGGTCCTTGCTCGGCGCGTACAGATGCGAAGAGTCATCTTCGCAGTCGTTTCTAATGTGTCAACTTTTTAGTGAGGTGTGGAGATTTATTGTTCAGTGGTTTGTGGTCCCTATTGTACGCCCAATCTAGATTCATCATGTACAACTTTTCTTTGGTTTAGTTGCGGAGGGAAAAGTTATTCAAGACAAACAAACTTATAGTTACTTGAATTGCTCGTGTTTTGTCTTTATGGCGAGCTCAAAATAAAGTTATTTTTAATCAAATTAATTTTTGGAGGGTGTGGTTGAACATATTAAATTATGTCTTGGTGGTGGATGAAAGTAAAGGGAAGGATTTTGACATGGAGTTATGTCGACAGTGGTATAAAAAATGAGTATTTAAGATAATTATATAAAAAAAACGAATATGTCTCTTTTCGATTAGAATTTAGTTAGTTAATATCTTGAAAAGATGGGATGTTACAAAGGTCAAACGTTAATGTCTCATATTTCTTTACTTAATACTCTCTCAGAAAAAATATATATCCAAACTCAAAATTAAGATATTTTATTTTACTCGAAATTAAGTCATATTTTATGAAATAAAATATGACTTAATTTTTTAATTTGAATATATATTTCTCGAGGAAGTATCTCTAAACTACCATTCATTTATTTAACTTTCATATTTTCAATGATTTAATTTATTAGTTATGAAGGGTAATTTTTCTCCTATTGGTACTTTTAGACTTTGTTTTTTGCAACAACAAAAAAACAAGATAATTTAGACAATAAATTTATTTATTTTTATTAGAATTACATTTAAATTAAATCTATCAACTATATTACTCATGCATTGAAACCAGGCTAGAGTCACCTGAGAAAAAACTGCCCTAAACGTCAAGTGATTCCCAAAACACAAACTTAACCTCACTTACCTTTGATTTCTTCTTGGGGAAAAATATGTTAATTTATTCCGAAACAAGTTTAGAAACTTATTTTTGTTTAAAACCTCATCCAAATTAAATCAAGCCAAAGGTGAATCAAATACTCATGAAGAAGGGCTTTATACATGGGGAAGAATGTCAAGTTGATTTGATGAACACGATAGAGAACTGAATAACTTTATAAATGCAAAAATCCAATCTCAGCTATACATTTGATATTGAGAATCAATCTTCGTGAAAACAAACTCCACAGAGACTAAATCAATGTCGAAACCATAACTCTGTCCCCCATACTGCACATATAGATATTCTTTGGGAGATGAGGGAAGAGGAAGGATTTCAGATATCTCTGGTAAATCTGGTCTAGGTGGAGGAGGCAAAGCATCTGTCTTTTTTACAGAGTAGTAGATATCAGCTAAGAGAAGCCACACAAGATCAGGATCAATGGAAGCAAGTCCATGAAGAGCATTTACCGAAGCATCGCGAAGTCCAACAACATTGCTACAAGCTATCCCTACTACCAGGCCACATAACTTCTTCAAAACAAGTTCTAATGCTGAGGCACTCCTCTTATTACTGCATAAATCCGCAACCATGTTAAGGACTGCAATTTGAACTTTCAGATAAGAAGTCTCAGCCAATGAATCTTCTGAATTTATAGAACTGTTTCTGTAAGGGAGTTGTAAAGGGGTCTTCTCATCTTTGAAATTGGAATTTTTCCGAAATGGGGATGTTGTCAGAAGTTTCCAGAAGTGTGTCCCATCGGTATGGAAGCGGCGTGTGAAGAAATCTCCACCGCATATTTGCACTACATTGCTGATCACATTCAAACATCTCCGGACAGCCTGCCAATTACATTCAATTAAGTATCTTTTAAGCAATTTCAGAAGGGCAAAACATAAGATGAAGAAGTCTTAAGGTAATGAAGGAAATTCCACAAGATAATTCATACAATCGCGAGTATGAATTAATTCCAGTCATTGTTTACATCCAAAATTGGAAAGTAGATTTGGAAATCCAATCTTTAAGCAAGAAATGAAGATCAAAGAGGGATTGCTCACCACTGGATTCCTGTTCTGAATACATGTAACCAGGAATGCCCATATTTTATTCATTGCTGGAAGCAGCCTGTTTTCGTCAGCCCCTTCTTCAGTAGCATCCAAAGTATCCTTCAAGTGATAATATGATAATGATTCTAGCGCCTCTTCTATGGCTTCTTTAATTTCTCTTTCATCTTTATAAGCTGCTTCTACTTTTGCCAATGCCAACAGGCCAGACTTCACAGATCAATGAAGAAATAAGGAATGGTAGATATCAATGAAGAAATAACAAAACAAATCTATTTGATTATTTTTAGATTGATAGTCAGACTTCACAGAAAATAAATCTATTTCACATATTGGATATCATTTAATATTCATCCAAGAAAATAATAACTGACAAGCACTTTCAAAACACCAATCATTTTTTGTTTTCTCTGCACTGTAAGAATAAGAATACTGTCATTTGAAATATTTATTAATATTCAATATATTCTTTTATATAAATAACCAGCCGGGCCTCATGAGAATTAATTTTTCTACGAAATCTTGAACTCAATTGGATGAAGTATATATACTTCTCATATTTACACTAGTTGCTACATTGTTGGAAGTGTAAAAACGTTTCAACCTAAGTATACCTCAATTATATCCAGGGAGGCCAAGCATATCTCTTGCTTGAATGAGGCTAGAAGAGGGATTGCAGCAGTAATACATGAACCAGCAATAGAACCAACTGTTCGTCTATATCTTCTAGAATCATTTAACTTGAATAAAATGACCTCCCACTGATCTACAAGCAAAACACTTCATTCAGTATGAATCAAAGGAACCGCCATCACTACAAGACAACAAGGATCACAAAATCTGGTAGATGCATAAACGCCATATAAGTCCTATTGTAGTGTTAATAAGCATGGTCAAAGAGATTAAACGCCATTTAATGAAAGGTAGTTGATATTCCAGGTAAAGTCAAGGAATCATATCTCATAATTTGATACTCGTATTGTATTTGTGCATCGTAGCTCATAATGCTATTTAGCATGACTAGACAAAACACATACAAATTTCTTCTGGGCATAAATTAACAAATGTGTGAACAACGGATTTACCAAGGAAACAACTTAACTAACTTGCAAGCTAGGAATGATAAGATATTCAATCACTAGCATGAGGGGCAGTGTTGTAAACCAGTGTTATATCTTGTAATTATGTTTAATAATTGTATTCTGCCAATTAATCAGGCCTTAGGTATTGCACAGTCTATTAAAGCATATTAGTGTATGTACTCTTTACAAAACTGAAATAACATCAGAAATATTTTCCACAAAGAGTGTATCAAACCCTATGAATTTTGAATATAGATTCTAAATAGGTTCTAAGGTTGAAGATTCTCAGTTACTTGTAGTTGTTTGTTATGCTGTAAGAGATCTATCTCAATGTTAGGGTTCTATTGCGATTGTAAAGCTTGCTTAGTAAGCTTTGTTTTGTCTATAAACACCTCTATAAGCATCTAAAATTTTGAATGCAATTTCAGATTCAGATTCAAATCATTTTCTCTCTTTTCTCTCAATTCTCAATAAAACTAATAGTAATATCAAACATTTCGAAGTAGAAAGCATGTTGTTTTTGCATCATGAGCTGCATGGTGTACCCATGCAACTTAAAGGCAACATTTGTTTAGCAAGCCACCTGGAGGAAGGAAGCTGATCACATGTAATTGAAGGGTCCAAAAGGTGAACTATGTTAGACACTGCTACAAATTGAAGTTAGAATTTTGTATTCCAGAGCAAAATTCAATATCAAATTTTTAATAGAAATTTCTTTTAAAAAAGAAAAAACAACAATCTATATGATGGATTGTGATACTGAACCTTGTGTTGTTTCTTTTGCATTGGAGATTGTAGACCTGACGTCTATGGAAAATGACTCTGCCAGTGGGGGCAACAGACAAGCTTCACGTTTTGATGCCTTCACAATTTCTGCTACTGCCTAAAATCAACCAATTTATAGACAACTGACTGATAGTAGAACCAATATATTTTTCCAATATTAAAGCCATTAAAAGAAGCAATCTAAAGATGAAAAAAATAGCAAAAAGAATAGCAATAGCAGTTTCTAAAGCAAGAAACTGGTAATATGCCAGTATTAAATATGGGTTCAATTACAGTATTAGAGAATTTGCAAATTACAATATGAAGTTCAAGAATACAGAGAGATTGAGCAGGTTGCAAGCAGAATATTAGGGTTATTTATAATAGTATAAGTGGGATTGGCTAATCACATTCTTGGTTTAGCTTTATTAATACTAGTACTTATTATAAAAAAGAGTTAAGGTATTTTTTAACATTACACTAATCAAACATATATTCGGCATATTATTATTTCCAGATGCCTTTGTCTCTTCTCCTTTACATAAACCCTATAAATTCAACTAAAACCAAATGCCAACAATAATCAGAATCGAAAATTGAAATTCCACACATTAAAATCCATACTAAAAAGACCAAATTACCTAAACTCTAGAAACAAGAATTTCTATTTTTATGCTCAAGTCGTCCTGTCCAGCCCAGAAATTTGCCAAATTTTCAAGAATTACCCACATGCTAGACACGAAAAACCCCAAATGTAAAATTCCATACAGTAACATTACAAGCCAGAATGGAGAATAAATGTTGCGAGTTTTAAATAAACTCAAGTAGACCAAAGTCTCCATAATTTGTTTTGTTTAGTTTTTCTTAGTTTCTGAGAATACTTAATCTCACACAATTATTTCCCATTCTTTTTAATATTACTTTACAACACAAACTTCAACATCAAAATGACAGACAAGGGTCCAACAGCTGGCATTGTCAATGCCCACTACCAGAATTGAACACAAGAAAAGGAGCAGAAACAAAGTCCTTAGGATTTTGCTTGAACATGCATGGTGGGTCTTATTCCTTTCAAACTACATAGGGGCATCTAATGGCCAGAGACACTCATTGGCAAAGATGACGAGATCAACGTCTTATTACTGGCTGGGAATTTGATTTCCGTGTTTTGCTTAAATCTGCCTAACAACTCTGGTTAATGAAACACTTATTTTTTACTTTGTTTAGAAAAATACCCACTTAACATGGTTACCCCCATCATCCTATAATTTCCAGTAATTGACGCCTTTTTATTATTAAACAATTGCTTTGGGCATGGTTAATCTAATAACAAAAAGTCAAAAACAAAAGTGATTCAGCACGGTTGCCCTAATCTCCGTATCCATTCTAATATATGAATTTTGTTCTAAAACGAGAAAGAAACAAGACAACTGTTCCTTCCTTATCCTCTTTCTTCTACCCAGTATCCATCACTGTGACTGGCAGTTTGAACACAACCAACAGTAGTCTCTAAAAACTTATTATAATTTTGATTGCATATCATTTGTTTTCTGCTGTGTAATTTCATTATTACATGACATATTGACGAAATCCAAATCTATTACTGTAAACAAAGCATGTTGGATATGCAACTAAAGTAGTAGATGGTACTTCCTAACAATAATTTTCATGAAGGGTCCAAACCAACCATAGTGGAAAGGAGTAAGGAATGAGGTGGGGATCTAAATAAAATCCACAAAACAAGGAAATGGGAGCACATCTTTAGACTAAGGGAAAAATTGTGCACATGCATACACGTGCAGAGAGAGAAGAAAGAGCAAAGAGCGTAGAGGGTGACAAACCTTTAAGAATGGTATAGTTAAATCAGGATGTTGATGTCTGCCCAATATTTCGAGTTCAATTGACACACAGCGCATCTGTTCAGTGCCACATCATTAGATCACAATAAAGCCTAGGCATATTGGATTGGAGGGTAATTCTTTTCTTTGCAAATACATGAGGTACTTTGTAATCAAAGGAAATAGAGTTTAAAGAATGACCAAACAAATACAACTGTAAATAGACAATTGCATATAGCAAATGTGCATTATTAGAATCAACCTTTCTTTGGTATTTGAAAAGAGAGAGAGAGAGAGAAATTGTCAGAAACTTGACCCATACATCACAAATTATTAAAGTCCATTAAAAGATATTTGCCTCAAAACAGTGTTAAAATTTAAAAGGCCGTGGTCATACTGGTTCCTCCAGTAGGGGCAATATCTTGTGAGCCACTCCAATGTACGAAAGAATAGATGCTAGCACATTTGGCACATGATGATTGACGTCCAAATGGCGCAATTGTCGACATATTGAATCAACCACATAGTCTGCATTTTCCAAAACTAACTGACCAACCTACATAAATACATACATTGCATACGTCAATATTCATGCAAGAAAAGTTAGGAATGGATCATCTTGACTAACAAACTAACCATTTCATAGCCTGATGTGGTGGAAAGTATATGCAAGACAGAATCTGCAGCATTTCTAACTTGGTAATTTAAAGAACTGAGATTCTCCAACAAAAAATAAAGAGAAGAATGAAGAAATCCACTTGAAATAAAATCTGTTCCAAGGCACAGATTAAAGATTCCTACTCCATCAATGATAACCTGTTTCATTAGAAAGAAGCCATTGTTAATGTTAGATGAACTTGCTATAGAGATAAATATGAAAAGATCAAATTATAGAGAATAAACAGCAATGTCAGCTTATGCAAACAGTATCTTTCCTCGTGTAGCATTGCAGCGTCTTGGAAAAAGTATAGACTAATATCTTCCACTGAAACATTAAGCTGCAAGTCAGCAACTCTGCGATCAACTGGAACACTCCACACCTCAGCAGATAAATACTCGTGTAAGATCCCACCAAGGCAATCAACTAAATAACTCTTTACACCTGTATCCTGTGGCAACTTCCAGAAAGATTCATGAACTGCACAATCAAGTTTGTAAGACTGAACCAGAACTCCTTTGCTTATGCAAGGCCTATTAAATATTCTAGCAAAATCACTAATTGATTGATCTGATAGACCAAATATCATCTCATTTAGCATGCATGCAGCTGTGCTTGCTTGCCGCAGTAACTGTCCAGAACCAGTCCTGTTGTACCATGACTGCCAGCTTTCTTTGTTGTATTCTTTTAAACGGAGCTCAGTAACCAATTTGCGGAAATAACCAAGTAGGGTCTCTGTCAAATGTGATAGAAGCCCTTCACTACTGTGATCTAACATGACAAACAAAGTTAACAAAAGTTAATACAGGTTAAAGACAACAAGTCGGATAATAACATTTAATTTGAAATCACCTGCTAATATAGATAAACCAACAAGTCGGAGAATCCTTGCAAGAGGCTGGTATAACCTAAGACTACCAACATAACTGAACCAAGGGGGCATACGAGGAAGCTCATATTTCTTTTGTGCAGTTTTGAGAGGTTCTTGTACATCTTTTTTGTCAATTAGGGTGCACTTAGGGTTTTCACTTAAACCAGAATTTAAAAGAGGAAGGCCACGACTGAAGAAATTAGATCCAGATTTCAACTCAGCAATGGAGGGAAGGTATCCGACGGTTGATGATTGACTTGCTAAAGTGATTTTGCCGAGTGAACCAGAGAACACTGAATTATGGCTTAGGCATGCAGCAAACACATCCAGGAACGTAGCAACTCCTAACTAAATCATTTTCAAGCATAAGAATTGATGTCAATGAACAAAAAATAGAAAGAGTTCAGTAATGTGTAAAACATAAACATAAAGAGACATGCTATATCACGCCACAGATTTTAGTGTGATGAGGAAGGTTTTGAAGATCAGACTGATCATTGAACTGACAAAGGTACTGGTTTAAGGTTTAATCATGGTCAAATTGTGGTTGAATCGGTTATAATTTAAATTTTAAATAATCTTAAAATAATAGAAATGAATTTTTATTATAATATATGAAGTAAATTCATAATGAAAAAATAATAAAATATTAATAGTTTTACAATATTAAAATTAAATATTACAAATAAATGTCAGAACTCATGACAAATAAGATTCAAAATCACACAAAAATCATATATAACAAACATTTTAAGAGCCACTAAGAAAAATACTTGGTAAAATCAAATATTTTTAAAAAAATTTACATGTTAATATTACTATTTTTCTTATTTAAACATGAAGAGTTTTCATTCTTTGTTTGTTGTAGGATGAGCTTACTTCTATCAAGCATCAGCATCTTAAAAAGTAAATAGATCCCCTAACATTCTGATGTTGGACGAATTGGTCTCATTGGGACTTGTTGCAAGAAAAACATAAATGGAACAATATACTTTGCACATTTTCTCTCTCTCTCCATTTATGTTTTACCTCTGCAGAAAAAAAATTCTCTTTCTCTCTTGCCATTTGCGTTTTACCTCTGCATAAATTAATTTAGTTCATCTTTGAAATTTAAAACGGAAATGCATGATACGGAGACAGAAGAAGATGGACGCTTACAGACATGCAGTGGTGGTCGATGTCGAGAAGATCAACAAAAAAGTTGGCAGCTTGCGGTGGTGGTTCTTTATTTATTTTTTATAAAAACAGTTGTTTTTACCACAACTGGCTCAAACTGCTGAACAGTCGATCATGGCCAGTTTCTGCAAATCCCAGTTATAGAGTTTGTTTGGAACGCACAGTAGGGCTATTCCCAGTTGAACCGGCTGGCCCAGTCGGATTTTCAAGTATCTCACGCATGTACGTTTAAATCTTCTAGAATCTTTTGCCGTCAGTTGACATGATGTATGTATATGTATATATAAACTCTAAACCCCTTTTTATACCATGTGTGTCTAAACTCTAAACCTTCATTGGTCCCTCTTTATACAAATATCAAACTCCTAATTGTAATCAAATAAGGGAACAAATCATGAAATATAGGAAACCTCTCGTAAATTGATATATGAGACATTCTCTAGATATATTAACACTTAATAATATAATAAAGATTTGTCGTCATTGACAAGAAATTCGCTTTATCTTCTTTTCCATTTCAACTTATTATATACACCAATTTGTACCACATAATCCATACAAATATATACATGTCTAAGGATACAAACACACTCATAGTAAGAACATAAGAAATTATTATAGAAGCACATACAGGTGACTGAAGATGATCCACCAATAGACGAGGACCGGAATAAAATATTATCGTCAGTAATCGTTGAGCATGTAACACAGCAAGTGGCTCCTCGTTGCTAAGCACCACTTTGGGAAGCTTTTCCAGGTGCCTGAATTTGAAAGAGGTAACAATTCTGATCAATGACATAGATAAATGGACAACCATCTGCAGTGTGTAATTTGTGTCTATAAAAGAGGAACCTGATAAATATCTCAGCAGCATCATGTTCTATACGAGATTTCCAATTCTGAGAGAACAAGCACTCAAGAAAATCTTGTGCAGTTGACGACACATCATCAGATTCATCAACGGCCAAAGCACATAAGCATTCCTGAATCATTAGCAAAAAGAATTAAAAAAAAAAGCAATTTGCAAGTGAAGATTACATGATAACGGATAAACATACTCTAAAAACTTAAATAAAATAAAAAGAAAAACCAGCAAAAAGACAATGAAATGTCTTACAATAGAAAAGTTGTAAAGTACACGAGAGAAAGTCATTGCTCTAGAATTGAATCTGATTTATGTATTGGTAGTAATGAATTGTTACAGACTCAATAGAGACGTCAGCTATATATAGTTAACCCTTACCTGCACTAACTGAGGCTTATATTCAAACCCAGTATTAAGTGCTTGCAAAGGACACTAGTTTACACTAGGCTATAGCACATAAAAACAATTTTGCTTTATAATGTCAACCAGACAGCCACAGTGAAACATACCATGGCACAAACATAACAAACATTATTTCTGGTTAACCAGTTCAGAGCTCACCAGAAGCATCAGTCTACAGTCCCCCAGGGTGTAGAAGCACTCCAATAAGAGTCCTTTTATGGCATCAACAAGTCCCTTTCTCACCTTTTGTGAAGAGTGAATACAGATCTGAAATTCAATGGTTTCACCGATCATATAAATCATTACGTTAAAGTAATAAAATAAACACATAGCATTGAGGTTATAAGGAACTCAACGCTGAAAAGAAGCCAAGGAAACTAATATCATTAATGATCAATAAGAACATACATGTGGAAAAGTTGCACTCAACAACTTATTTACATGTGCTGATGTCTTCTGGATCCAATCTTTTGTTCGGGTCACATGCAAAGACAGGGTTTCCCTGTCAGGATCAGCGCTTCCCATTTCTTGGAGTTGAGTTTGGGAACAAGATATTTTTTCTGACTCAACACATCTGTCTTCAACAACTTTTGTTTTAACAGAACCTTTAACTTGCAAGTGACGAAGCTCATCCAAAAGAGAAAGAGTAGATTTACACTTGTTTGAATCAAAGCCTCCAGATACTTCCATATCCAAGACGGATGCATTAGCATCATCCTGGAGGACTATCATAAGGAACTCTGCCAAACCTCTAATTGCTAGGTCAATTGCTTCCATGCTTCCGGCAGCCCCACTTATCATTGTTTTTGCACCATACAAGACTTTAGCTAAGTTACTAACAATGCCAGGTAAAAAGAAGGCTAATGCATCTGCAGAACCAACCTGCACAAGTAAAACCAAGACAAATCAATTGATTCAATTTCTTTTCTAAAAGAATTCATAAATGAAAGAGAATATTTTAGAGGCAAAAATTCCACACAAAAACAGCCAAAAGATAATGAATAGCTAAGAAAAAATATTTCTAAATCTTTTATAAAGGAAAAAGTTTCTTACAAAACAAGAAGAACTAGATGAGGGAAGTATGAAAATAAATGGGGATAACAAAGCAAATATTTTCTAATAACAACAATCAGTGATTCGGTGGGTTTTTTCTTTTCCCTATATTCCTTTTGTTTGGAGAATGGTTTTTAACAGGATTCACAGAGATGACATATACCAGTGATTCAGAGACCACATGAAACGCTCTCCAAAGAAGTGCTTTTATGTGGTACTAGCTTGAATAGAGAATTACTTCAAAGGATTTCACAAAGAGAATAGAGGTAGCTTTGTGAGGGAATCCTGCTTTTGCAGTTATTTATATATTTTTCGGAGTAGGATGCTCAAATTTTCAAGAGTGTTTCATTATCTATATTGTTGTAATGGGATAGCGAAGTTGTCATAACTTATACCTTCTCTTTGATCAGCTTACCGTGGTTTCTAGAATGGAACCTCCCTATGAAATTTGCAAGAGTAGAAAGCTTTATTGCAGTGATAAACGAGATTGCATTTTTTTACATTTTGACTGTCTTATTGGATATCTTAGCCTCCTTTCTATTTGTACATAAACTATTCAGCTCTATAAATATTTCTCTTTCTTTTGCAAAACAAATAAATAAATGCTAAATCTTTTTCAAAGAGCTTATTTATTACATTACCTTAGCAACCAGCACCCTCAAAGTTTCGAAGGCTTCAATTCTAATTCTTGCAGAACCTCGTTGTCCCCTTGCCGCCTCTGTATCTGCAGCCTTTTTTGTAAGAAATAGGTATTACAAACTTAAATGAAATCACATAACCAACTTTCAAGAACGAGAAAGGAGAATTCCATTTAGATCCTTTTCACTTCAAAGACCTCTGTCTCCCTCTTGATTACTTGAAGTTGTCTTCTGCTATAACAGAACGTCATTTAAGCTTCAAATGAATTTTGGTTATTTCGTTATAAAGTGTGATCGGAAACAGTTATTAAAAGAACTTAAATCATGAAGCCCCCATTTCACCCTACTCCCCGACCCCCCAAAAGAAATAACTAATTTGGAATTTCTCAAAGAAAACTCAACAATTATAAAAATTAACATACTTTGAGAAGAAGTGATATCCAGTGACCTACAGCAGCTGATGCATTTTGGGATCGGAGAAATGCAAGTAAACATTCTTCTGGTTCTGAACCATACTTGAAATTTTTATGAAGTCTATGTTTATAAAAATTATCCGAAACTGCAGGTAAACCAGGAATTTCTTTACATGAACATGACGCGTCGAAACAGGAATTTAAATTCAAAAGCAGCGCCCTGAAACACAACAAAATTCCTTCACGAAACTCCTCTGAAGCCTCGGACGGTGACAGCAGAGCCCCATATGTTAACTTCTTCAAAATCACAACCAACTGTTATAGAACAACAAAATTGAGTTTAAACACTTGGTCATAGCTTATGAAGGGCACACCATAGCAGTTGTGTTAAACTGTCAACAAAACAAATGTATATATACTAAATGGTTTTGGCACCTTCCTCTATATACTATTTCATTGTAACACCAATGATTGAGAATATGCAAGCTTACATCACTGTATGTAAATCTGCATACAGACCCATTAAATTAAAGAGTGTATATGAACATACCAGGAGCTGAAATCAGAGGGAAGCAAAATGAACATGAGTTAACTATATCCTCCCTCCGTCCCAAAATATAAACAAAAATGGGTCAAAGAAAATTGATGTATTTGGTGCAAATTTTACACCAATTTTCTTTGACCAATTTTTGTTTGTATTTTGGGACGAGTATAATTGCAACAAATAATATTGCACAAAATATCTTCATTTGTTCCAAGTTTTACACTGGAAAATATTTCCTGAATAGTGATGCCTCTGCATACCATTTTATAAAAATAAAAACACTAAAAAATATTGAGAGCAGTCATTTATCTTCTATTTTGACCCCCATGGATGGGTTATAATGCAATGGTGCTTCGGTTTAATTTGTTAAAGTAAAACACTTCCAAAAAAATATGTTTTTTGTACTTACAAGCCAGGATCCCCCTAACTCCAAAGGTCCCTAGATTTATTTCCATTCAATTCTTTTGGTCCACTTTTCTTAATGTTGAAAACACTAAAGTTCTCATTGCAGGTACTGTACACTTAACCATGCCAGTTTTATTCATTCAACAACAACATAACAACAAACTAGTAAATAAAATCCCAACGCAACACTCCATAATTTGAATAAAATCTAGTTCAAATGTCAAGGACAAATTAGTCATTCTACCTGATTCACAGAATTCAAACGACACTTCTTCAGAAGTTCCTCCAAACAATTAACTACACCTTCAGCAATGCTATCACTCACTTTAAATGGCGTTTTTGGAATATCAGACATGGTATACTTTTCCTGAGAATCAACTTTCTGCGTAGATCTGCACTGAAATGCTGCTTCGAGAAGCATAACTAATGGAAACAAAGTATAGCTGAAACAAAACAAATAAAAATAACATCATACTCTGAGGATGAAGTGTGCATCAAATAAAAAACAACGAAATAAAATTTGGAACTTAATCATGAAATCCCATGCCACAATGCAGGAGATAGGGGAAAAACAAACTCTCTCCCTGCTGTCATGAAATCACACATTCATACAGTGACTTTTACACCATTGGATTTCATGTAGGTCTTTGATTTCATGAGAAAATAAGTATGTATAGGATTAATCCAACTGTGTAAATTAATCGCAAGCATGAATATGTGATCTTTGACAACAGAAAATCAAAATCCAAAATCTATCAATAAATAACATTAAAGTAAAACTATGTCTGGGAAACACTAAAATCACAGTGGACCAGAAACTACAAATTGAAACTTCTAAAAGTTACGGTGGTTGAGCTCTAAACTTACTGTGACTGTTGCTCATAGTTGAACCAAACACATGCTAAGTGTTACAGTTACCTTTGTTTTCATTCAAGTAACATTGAGAAGCTAAGATTAAGGACTATTTAAATTGGTTTATTTGAACTTACTACTGACATAAGTACTTTTCAGACCATTTGGGAGAGCTCGTGGAATCAACTTATAGTTATAACATATTCATAAGTTGTTTTCAACTTATTTCCATAAGCTCTCAAGATTAGCTTATAAAAGCATCTTATAGCTTATATAAAAACAGTTAGACTTTGTTTCATCTTTTGATATAGAAAAAATAGCTTATATATAAGTACTTCTATGATAAGCGCTTATGTTATAAGTGCCTACTTAAGTTGTTTATCTAAATAGGGATATATACATTCGAATGATTATTATTTGTTTTGAATTAGCACTTTTATACACTTTGTGGCGCCAACACTTCTGATTGAAGACGTGACTCATGTCCAACACATTCATTATATTCATTTTCTCAAATTATTACCAATATTGGCGTATCAGGTGTCCCCCTTAGTATCAGTGCTTCATAGTTTATACATGTTTATAGAAAATGTAAAGTCTTTTTTTTCTTATCTAGCAAAGAAATAGCGAATTGATAAGAGAACTTACTCGAAGAAAGGTTGTAAAGTAGAAGACGAAGAATTCTGAAGAAAACGAAGAAGTTCAGCGATTACAGTAGCAGAAGAATGCTTCTGATTCTGAGTCTGAGGGTTTTGCAAAAGTTCTAGAAGGTTCAAAGTGTGCGATTTTAAACATTGGAAGGTAGCACTTCTGAGTTGTTCAGTTTCTTCTATTCCTTCAGCTACTTTCTCCATTTCGTCGAGCTTGAAAACTTTGATGATTCAGGTTTTAGATTTTAGGACGCGCGTTTGCGGTTAAAAATCATTAAAAGTTAAATGAAGCGTGTTGTGTTCTCAGTGATTGTTGAGTAGCTTTTGATTTTGGATTATTGAAATTGAAACGGGGAATGAAGGTTGCTACAGAATCCTCGTCGGTGATTGAAACGCTTCAGAGGTTCGAACTTTTTTTAAGTTGAAGAAGTGCGTTCTCAGAAGTTTAATTGTTTAAATTAGCTTGGGGAGAAATATGGAATAGAAATTCTTTCACGAAGGTATTTTGAATTTTGCCTGAGTCGGGTTTTACTTGACCCGAATATAACTTCATTATTCACTTTCGGTCGTACTAAACTAACCCCGAAATATTTAAATGTGATTGGCGCTGCTTTCCGAACCTCCCCATTTTTTCTGCTATACCCATTTTTATTTTTTGAGAAGACTCCATGGACCCTTTATTTTATTTTATTTGTCCACCATTCGTCAAAAAATAAACTTTGATTAAAGTTATTCCGCTTAATTATTTATTTTTAAATACATAGTTTTATCAATCTAATCATTGAAGTAAGGTTGAGTAAAAAAAACCATTGAATTAAGTTTCTTATTAATAATATTTGATCACATAACTTTAATTAAATGTATAACAAGCTTTTTGAAAATATAAAAGAAAATGTTAACTGTAAAATTACATAGCTAGAAACATTAAATTTATATGAAATTTTCTGTACATGATTACTAATATAGTATAATAATTTCATCAATTTCATTAGTAAAATTTAATATTTATTATGAGTTAATTTAATTCATATAGTGTAAAAATATTTTACAATCATTTAATTATAAATTTTCAATATATTTAACTTAAAACACATGCAAATAATAATTTATGATTGATTGACACTGTAAATAATATACTTTATTAGTACATTAACATTATTCTCAATAACAATATTTAGAGACAATTCTTCTCAAAATAACTTGATACCTCTTTATTACTTGAGTTTACTTTTGAAAGGTTCTGACTATTAATCTAGAAGAGTGGTAATATTTTGTCACAACTTTTAATGTATATTTTTGGATTTTTTTTTTGTTTTTAGGTAAATAACGTGTTAATGCAATAAGAAACACACCATAATTTATTAATGCACCAGCTTTCGACTATTAACCTATAAGAGTGGTAATATTTTGTCACAACTTTCAATGTATACTTTTGGATTTTTTTTTTTGTTTCTAGGTAAATAACGTGTTAATGCAATAAGAAACACACCATAATTTATTAATGCACCAGCTTTCTCAATAATGATACTTGTATCAATTTTGTGTTTGATTTTGAGGTGATTAAAATTGATTTTAAAAAAAAAACAATTAAAAAAATTTGAAAATAAAGTGATATATAGCAATTGCAAAAAATAGTAACGTGATATTGTATGTTTAGATATATTTATATAAAAGTAAGTTGAATAAAAAAATTTAATGTAAAAATTATATTTAGATAAAAATTATAAATCTTAAAATTATAATAAATATTAGAGATAAAATCTATTTTACACGTTAAAAATTAAGTTTAACTCTTTCAAAAATATAATTAAGCTTATGTTGAAAGAATAAAATTAAGTTTAACTCTTTGAAAGAATATGTTGAAAGAAAACCTCGTTTAGTGATTTGTGTAAGTTGCGACAATAGAAAAGTCCCACATCGGTAAATGAAATCGTTATGATACTGTTTAAAAACCTCAAGATAACTGAGCAGTTTACCTTTAGACCGTGAAGCGATGTGAATGGGTCCATGCTATGCGCTGGGCTCAGGAAAGTCCCCGAGCCTTATCTGCAGAAATGCAGGCCTGGTGACAGGTAAACATTCGAATTTGGACTTGCTTGGCTGAGACGCGTGTGTGGAGCCTTTGCAAGTCTTGCCGAAGAAAATTGGCTAATTGCTACAGTCATTCACATGGTTGTTTGCAACTTACAGAACGGGGCTTATGTCTTCGTGGTCTACTTTTTTTTTATTTTTATAAAATATAATTTTCTGCGGTCGCTTGATAAAAAATATAATTTTCTGCGGTCGCTTGATTTAATTTCAGTTAACGTTTTAGTCTTTTATTTTCTTTTCTTCTTAATTTGGTACTTTATTTTAATTTTAAGTGACAATTTAATCATTTATGTTTTAAAATGTCAATAATGTTATCTTTTTTTTTACAAAAATTTATCAAAATTTTCAAACAAAATTAATTATCATCTATAATATTCTTTAAAAAATATTTATTTAACCCAATAATAGGGTTGCAGTTAAAGAAATTCTTTTAGCGTGTTTTGAAACACATATAAGCACTCTAAAATATGGGATATTTATAAGAGTTCGCTGTATTTTCATCTTGTTCTTGTTAAGATTGTACATTTAACTTTACGAATGATCCAAATTAGACATCAACAATTCATGCAAGAGTTACGATGAAAATTATTAACATTTAATATTTATAAAAAATAAAGGATAAAAATTAATTTAAATAAATAAATAAATGACTAAAACGAATATTTGAGAAAAGATCAAAGATAAAAATTATATTTCAACCTATATATTATTAAAAAAAAGTTATAACAAAAAATCAATATATTATTATTATTATTATTATATCTTATAATAATATAATATTAAAATGTATATATACATTTGAGTTTGGTTTTAAAAAATAAATTTAAAATCCAATCTATTCGAGTAGGGTCGTCCCAAGGATAAGACGACCAAAACAATCGCTTTAAGCCTTTAAAAAAATGTCAAATTTTTACTTAATAAAATGACTTCCAAAAAAATTTGTATTTAATAAAAATATTTTATATTCTAATATTTTCAAATATAAAACTAATAAAATTTTATCTAAAATTAATATTCCTTCAACAAATATTAAATTATTTGACTTAATTATCAATTATAAAAGAAACATTATACAATCTATATATTTATTTAATAATAATTTTTTATTCTAAAAAATAATAATTTTTCATAATTTTTTAATAATTTACTAAAATATTATTATAGACTCTTAAAAATCTCATATTATAATTCATTTCATACTATGATTCACACCTTCAACAAAATTCCTCCCCACAATCGTGATTTAGCGTTAAAAAAGGTTGACCACAATAAGTCAGTTTTAGAATAGCAAACTCGATTTAAAATAATTAAGATACAAAAAAACTTAAACAATGAAAACATCTAATCACAAAGTTGAACCAATTGTTTTACATTTTTATCTACACAGAAACTAAGTAATTTCTATTTTTAAAATTTATCGTGTACAATTCATATTTAAATACTATAGTTCAATATATGACGAATAAATGGTGATGGTGATGATAGTCACACATTCACAACAATGTGAAGGCGAAAAGAGTGGAAATCTAGTGTTTATAATCCATAATAGGACATGTGTGCTTAGTTAATTCAATGATTTAAAATGGTATAATTTTATTGATTGATGTTTTGTGAACCACCTATAAGGTAGTGGGCCCACAACAGAGGCAGTCTTTTATATATGTCCTTTTAAATTCTATGACAGCATAAAACCTTGTCAACTATACTACAAAAAGTAACCCAATAAAGCATATTGTAAACTGCTTGGTAACTGAATTAAAAGAGTTATGCTAATAGTATTAAGTATTAACATTATTGACAATGACCGTTGAAAAAATAAAACACAAACAAAAATAATAAAAATTGTTAACTAATTACAATTTATTAACATTAGTTTATTTAATTGATCAACTAGCTCTTTAGAAGATTCATGTCCATATGTTTGATTGCTACAGTTCAACTATTCCATGATTGCTTTCCAGACAAACGGTATCCAATGAAACAAATTCGACAAGACCATACAACCAACGAGGCCAGATCATTAATCTACATCACATACACCAGTCACCTTAATTAATCAAGTCATACCCACCACAATAATAATATTAATCCATATTTCAACTTTCATTAAAGCTCACTAATGCAAGGCTGCCGTGTTTAATCAGTAATCTAGCTTTGAGCATCACAACATTTAGAAAAACAAGACACATGATAATTGAAAAAAATAAAATGATTTAATATAATCACATATGTCAATGTCATGTTGATGTCCGACAACGCGTGTTGGACACCTGACACAATTTTAATCTGAAATATCGGTGCTACATAGACCACGTACAACCAAAACAAAGAGCATGAACTTTCCCTACAATTATGAATCAAAATAATCTTAGTTGTTACTACAAATGATGACCATCACACTAAAAAACATATATATATACAACTGAAACACAAACAAAACCAACAAAATACTTATAGTCAAACACTCCTCTATGATCTTCACTGTCTCCTTAACTGTCCCTACTTTGTATCAACACTTCCCAAAGCTGATGTTCTTCAACTAATTTCCTGTCCTCAAATGTCAGTCATCACTCACTGTCCATGTATATATATATCTCAGCTTATTACAAGCAACATACACTAGTTTACAATTTGGCCATCTCATATTCACAAGGTTTGCTCTTGATATTAATAATGTTTATAAGAAAATCTTGGTCAATTCCTGCAAAATTAGAATCATTATCAAATTATAAACATTGACTCTTTTGGCCAAAGAATCTGGAATAAAACATAAACAAAAACGGTAACTAAAAAGTTGATGTATTTGAAGACAAAACATACCATTTTTGTTAAGCTTGGGGAGGGGACTCGGGTTCCGAACCGCAACTATATGACATTGTATCTTCCTTAGGTATAGCCACAAAGTTTAGAGGTGCAGTAGACAACCTTCTCATTTCGTTGAAGTATCCGTTATGACGACTGGAGTAGGAACGAGGTGTATGTAGTTCAGATGTTCCACCGCTCACTGAGTTCCGGCGCGGTGTAGGCGGCATTGATACATTGCCGATGCCATTTGCACGATACCCATTTGTCTTTCGAAAGCTATTAGTTTTTCTTGGACTAGGTTTAGACCCATATATGGCTTCCTTTTGATTTAGGAGTAGATCTTGCATCTTCTTTTGGTCCTTTTGAGGATAAAAAAAATGTTATTTACAATAGATTAATTTCTACACACAGACAATGTAATCTTTTTACACATACATCCGATCAAAAATCAAATCATTCTTTTTATATTATATTATCTCATAATATCACTTTATTATATTATCTCTAAAATGTCTACAGAAATGTACATAGTGAAATAAGATTGGATGCAGGTGTAAAATCATTCAACGGTATGATTTTGAATGTTATTTCAAATATAACCATCACATTAATTGTTTTACACTCACTTACATAGGGAATGATAAATTAATAAGGGTATAAAAGTAATTTTTTATTAATCAATGCATTTTACATTTTGTGACTTCTCTTATCATTAGAAACAAAACTAAGTATCATATTCAAAGATCAATTTGTGGACAAACAAAAAATGATTATAAGCAACTAAGGACAAAAAGGTAAATTTACCCTCTGTCGTCTCTTATCTTCTTCTCTCTGTTGTCTGGTCAGTTTATAATCCTCTAATATTTCCACCAATCGTACCTACATATGATATCGACGATCAAACTTTCTGGTTAACAATAACTTTACGAAGGGCAATGAATACCAGAAATATTTACACCACCACTTCAAAGCTTACCCCGTCATATAGAAAACAAGTCTTCTTTTCATCTTCCCATGCTAGCGTTTTGCTTATAAGATTGTCAACCATTGCTGGAAAGAGAAACACACTGTCATCATTAGTAGTTCATGAAACTCTCAAGTATCAACGACAGATAAGCATTCATGAAAGCAATACCTGGAATTTTGGTTACAGTTACTCTAGCTCGTTCAGCACGTTTCAAATTAATGTGACCACCTCTCCCAACACTGTACCGAGTATCATCCTGAAATTCCACATATGTATTACTTCAGAGAACAAGCTAAATAATCGACTATATACGAGGGAATTTCAGACTTACTTGGTTATATTCGGCGAGCCAATTTTCCTCTTCACAAGCTGAAAGCCACTTATCAATCCTATCTGTTACGTCTCTTCTGCTTAAAGCTTCATCTTTCGCCTTCACAATCTGTGCTTCAATGTTAGATAATAGTTCACAAGGATCAACCAGGCCTGTATGAAAAACAGCAAGGATCAACACTGTCGGGTTTTTCTAAGTAAATCCGGAAAAAATAACGAATTCACATTGGTGACTGAGAGGAACAGACCAGAATCTATTAATGCGCTGGCTTTTTCAGCAACAGTACTTGTATCAGGCTCAATATGAGTCAATCTACATATTTCTTCTAACTCTGACCTCTTCTTAAAAACAAGTTCTTTCATTCTGCTTGCTTTTAGTTTCGTAAGTCTTTCCACTTCTGCTGAAGCCTGCAAAAGGACTTTTCAGTAGAAAGAAAACCTAGAGAACAAATGGCAAATAAATGAAAGAAAATTAAATGGCAAGAAGATTGAGAGAAGCTTTTAAACCTTGTCTATCATCTCCGTTGAGAGGAAACCTCGTTTGGTGATTTGTGATTCTGATGTTGCGGCGATTGAAGTAATCCTTAGAAACGAGTTTCTCTCTTCTTTTGATGTGTCCATCAAATTCCAAAGTTCAAATAGGTTAGCAACAACATCCTTTAGCTGCATTATCAAAAAGTAGAATTTAAATATTAGGTTTAGCTCAGGTTAAAGAAGGATGAAAATTAAGATTGGCTTATTTGAGTTTATCTATTGGCATAAGTACTTGGGGAAACAACTTATGGTATATTCATTAGTTATTTTGAGCTTATTTCCATAAGCTCCCCAAGATAGCTCATGGAAACAGCTTATAGCTTATATGAAAACAATTTGACTTTATTTTATCTTTTATTATGAAATAGCTTATACATAAGCACTTATATGATAAGTGTTTATGCTATAAGTGCTTAATTAAGTTGTTTATCCAAACAAGACTTAGAAATTAAGGATGTGCAGATAAAACACCTTTTGTATTCTAGCTTTCCTTTCTGCTTTTAACTTGAGAATGGTCTTCTCTAGACCTTCCAACGTGCTATTGCTAATATTAGTTGATTGTTCCACTTGAGTCCCATGCAAACTTGGATGCACATCATCTACCGTTTGGCCAAAATCCAATCCAAGAACGCCACAGAGAGAATGCACCTCATTCACACATTGCAATACTTTCTGAAGGCGGTCGGACTGGAGAAAAAAAACAATCATGGAAAATGTACATGAGTTATAAAGAAAGAACATTTATATGAATCAATAACTCACACCATCCGAGGGCATTTATTTGCTCGTAAGCAAGCCTTGAGAAGATGTCTATTTCATATCATAAAACAAACCTTTTCCTTTTGAAGACTACGCAGATGTGTTTGATATTCATTAAGTCTTCTAAGTGACAAGTCTTGTTCTTCGACACCTGTCGTGTTGCTCACATCATCATTGACAGGATGGATTCCACAAATTTCTCCACTTATCTTTTCAATTTGAGCTTTAATGTCTGATAACTGTTTCAATCTTTCTTCTTTTTTCTTCTTCAATTCTTCAACCAATGGTGTGACAGATGCAAGTTTCTCCTTCAAGGATGCAGATCTCTTCTCCGTCTTAATCTAAAATATTCAATGACAAATAGATCAGAAAATCATCGGACATGTCTTTCATCGTCTCAACTCTCAAATATGTTCATATATCAAAAAGTTAATGAAGGTATCTTCAATTCTACAACAATTCTAATTATTGACATCCAATTACCGACATGCCAGGCATAAAATTGATTTTTGAATATTGAAAACAAGCAAGTCAGTTATTTATTTTTTTATTACCGGAGAGTGAATATCATGTTCACCAAGTGCAGCCATTAGTGTTGCAATCTCAGCTTCCTTGGCTGCAACGGTTTGATGAAAGCGTGCTTTGGTGTTGGCAGCCTCATCAACTTTTCTCCTATAAACATCTAAGCATTCCCTCTCCAGCTCCATCAACATTCGATCTTTGTCCATCTCGCTCTCTCCAATATCGTTCCATATTAGCTGTGCACACAAAATGGAGTTTTTATCAAAAAACAAATAGAGAAAGTAACAAATAAAGAAAAAGTAAAAAAAATCAAAGAACTTGATGTCAAAAAGTTATTTTTTTCTACTATCATTTTATCATATCGTTTCACTTCTCAGCTAAACACAAAAAAGAAAATTAACAACATGCTAAAGAAATTTAACACGGCTAAAATTATCTGAAATCAAACCAAAGACTCATTCTATATGTAACCTATCCTATCTGGCAAAAACAAAAGAAATAAAGAAAACTACAATATAGAGGAATCATCAAAGACCAAGTCACTTTAAAATTAATCTAGTGAGAAATTCAAAATTTGTAACCACTGATTGGTAACTTCCAAAATTTGTTAATAAAAACAATCTAGTGAAAAATTCAAAATTTACATTAACCCATTTTCTGAAAATCAACCACTTAAAAAATTTACACTAAACAATAAAAATTCAAAGAAAAGCTTAAAAAAATGACTTTTTCATCTCAGTTAATCTTATGAACAAAGAGAGACAAAACCCCTTTTCCCTCTACATTAAAATAACCTACAGAGACCCTATAAGTGCTTTCCTTTTTCAACAGTAAAATAAAAAGGTTGACTTGAGAAGAAACAAAACATCATTAGTTAGAGAATAACAAAGAAGAAAAAGAAAGAGTTAGTATCATAAACAAATCATTATAAAAAAACACACTATTCATCAAGAACAACAACAAGAACTAAAACCACCCAAATTTCCAAAACCCCTTCACTTTGAAACACAACAAAAAAACTTTAAAGTCAAAGAAGAAGAAAAAAGAGAGAAGAAAAAAGAGAGAGAAAAAACCTCAAGTTCTCTGAGCAAAGCAGCGCAAGTAGTGTTTATATGAATACTAGTGGTAGAATTCCCAATGGCAAGCATCATTCACAAAAATCTCAAGACCCTTTTTCACTCTCTATGCAACAAGGTAGTGCTAATTTGAAAGAAAAAAAAAACTTTAAAAAGAAACCAAATTATAGAACCCTTATAATTAATGAAGAAAGCAAGAAACTTTCATGTGAAAGAGAAAGAAACATGAGGTGTCTCCATTGTTTCAAATAAAGTAAGCTCTATTCAGATCTAAAGATGGAAACTTTGGTTAATTGGGTCACTCTGTTTCTCTTGAAGAAGTTGTTTTTGGTTAGTTTCTGAAAAAGAAACAAGAGGATCTGAAAGAGAAGAAGAAATGAGAAGGGGTGTGTGTGTGTGTGTTGTGTTTTGGAGAGAGAAATGAAAAGGGTTTTAGAGAGAGAAAATGATTGATATGATTATTAATTTGTTGAAGCTAGGTCCAGTTAGGAAAAGAAAAGTTAGAGAATTTTGAAAAGAAAAGTATAAGGAAAAGCAAACAGAGAAAGGAAAAGATAATGGTTTTTTAGGGTTTGGTGGGGGTGATGCTAAAATGCGCCAAAATGTAATAGTAGCAGCAGGAAAATGGAAGCAAAAGTAATGGAATGGATCTGTGTATTTCTCTAATGTAGTGTGTGACTGTGTATTGTGTGTATGAAAGCTGTGTGTACTGTGTACACATTTGCCAATGATTTGTAGTGGGTAAAGTAAACAATAACATAACAACAACATGGCTTCTCCTTTTTTTTTTATTGAATTTTAATTTATATTTATAATTCTTTAAAAGACATGTACATCAGCTTAAGTTTTTTATTTTCAGTAGACAGATGGGAAACATCTCTAGAGCTGTTTACAAGAAGTATGGGTAACTGAATCACATCATTCAGATTAATTTAACTCGTATTTAAGTTTGTATCTAAACAGTGTTTGATTCAAAGTATGGATTTTACATTTTGAATATGTTGTATTAAATTTGAGAACTTTTATTAATTTAGATGATTTATGTGGGTTGTTGTGTTTGTAAATGTATTTTAAGTATTGAATTTTGTGTAATGATAAATTTGTGATTATTATTATGTTTAAGTATTAAAATTCAATTATATTATTTAAAAATTAAAGAATATTTTTTCTTTATAACACACAAACTCAAGTTAAATCGTATTTGTGCTCAGTTGATTTGTTTCAGGATTAGTGTGAAAATTATAGAGTAAAAACTCAACTCACCTAAGTAAAATTGATTAGTTTGAGTATCGGATTTGGTCAAAAGTATCTCAAATTGACTTGTGTACAACCCTAAACACCACTAATATACTTACATAAAGTAAAAATCTCGGGTCACCATAAAAAAATATTCAACCTTACGATGTTGGTATTATCAGTTGACCTATTTCTTTTTCTTTTTTTATTAATGAATTGAATTATTTCTTATAAACAACTTTATTTTATAATGACATTCAATAATAGTTTATACAGTATTTGAAAGAAATTCACATTTAAATAAATTTATTTTACGGTGAAATTCAATCATAATTTAAGTGTATATTTGGTTTTACTTTTGGAGAAGTTGTGATTGATTTTAGAGATGAAAAATTGATTTTGATATGTTTGATTGTTATGAGTATAATTGATTTTACTTTTAAAATTTATTCTAACTTGAAATTATAATTTGTAGTTTTTGTATCTAAGCGTGATTTTTACACTGAAATTTGTTGTTGAACTCAATTTTACGTTAATATATCCAAACATAAATAACTTAGATTCAACTCACTTTTAACTAAAATTAATTTTAGAAAATTAATTCATTTAAAATTAACTTTTGTTACCGCCAAAGTAAACATACACTAAATTCTATCACGTCGTCCTTTTTTTTATGAGTTAAAAATTTATTAAAAAATAAATAAAAATTAAGAGACATAAATCAAACTAAAGAAAAGAAAAATGCAAATAAAAAAAAAATTAATATATTTGAAAAATATTTGTATAAAGTGATTAGTTCTTATTGATTGTTAATATAAAATAAATTTACACAAACAATATACATTACTTTAACTCATTTATACATAATGTGAATATAAAAAAATTACACATGCATCTAAATTATATATACTCATTAAGTAGATAATTGTTGGTTCCACAAAAAAAAAAAATAGATAATTGTTGAGATAGTATGTAAGTGTAATTC
>JBBPBQ010020324.1:41037902-41112110 GCA_037974755.1 Cicer yamashitae | reverse complement strand
CAAATGATATGCTAAGGTATAGGTTTAAACTTACAATACTCTATTTATTTTTTTTCATATATTAATATGTGTAAATTTCGTTGTTAAAGTTTTTAGAATAAAAAAAAAATGTAATTGTGAGATATTTAAAAGATTTAACTTGTATACATATTTACATTGTCAACTAATTATGATCATTCATAAAAAAATTTGACTTTAACTATGATTATTTCTAAAGTCACACATGAGTAGTTGTGATTTATTAACAAAATTAAACTTTATATACTAAATGAGTATCAATATTAATTTTATATTTAAAAAACTAAATATGATTATACAAAATAGTATATTAATGAAATGTAATTAAATATGAGGAGAAAAAAAATCATGCATTGTTAGTGTGAACTCATTTTACATTGATAGTTAGTAAGAACTATTGATTTTATTATCTCACCACATAATTGTAACCATCATCACAAAACAACCACCTAATCAATAGTTTTGTGTTAGTTATCCGTGTAAAACTGTTTAAACCAACCGTGTATACATATTAAATTAATTAAATATATGTCTAAAAATATTTACTTGTACAAGGAATAATTTTTATTTTTATTTTCCTACCCTTTCTGTCATATTATGGGTTTGTTTGACACAGCACATTAACTAGCTTATATCTTATAGCTTTAAAACTTGTTTAGTACCATTCATTAATGAGTTTGTAACGTTTTTCAATAAGCTACTTCAAATAGCTTTTGGGCTTAACATTTTTTCTATAAATTTTACTTTTTTTATTGTAATTAATTCTTTTTTACCTTTTATAAACTAGTAAATAATTTTAAATATGAAAATAATTTATATAATTTAAATTTTAAAATAATTTTAATAAATAATATTTTAAATTAAAAGCTTTACAATAATTTGTTTATTTTTAATTTAAATAACTAAACTAGCTAAATAAATAAAAATATATGAGATTAAGAAATTATTTATTTATTTATTAAAATTTTGTATTGTATACAAATAATTAATATTTTTAATTAAATAATTTAAAATAGTTTATTTCTTATAATTTAAAATAAATAAACTAACTGAATGAAAAAAATATCACATTAATAAATTTTGAATAAAGAAAAAAAAATTCAAATTACTAATTTAAAATATTTTTTAACATTAATTGATTTAAAATTTGTTTTTAATTAAAAATATTTTGTATATCATTTTATATTTTAAAGTTGATTGATAATTTAATTTTATCAAACATTTCAATTAACTAAACAGTTATTTCAAAAATAAATTAGTTTAACATTTATCAACTATAAACTACTGGTTCTTAGATTTTTACCAAAAAGATTTTGTGTCGAATTTTTTTCTCAAATATCTTTTTTTTTAAAATCTAAAATACCCTACTTTGAAAGTTATATACAAAATGTTCTGCTTTTTTGTGTTTCTAGTAGGTTGCGACCATGTCTTGTGCTATATATATATATATGAACTAATTAAAAATATAATAATCATATTTTTAAAAAACAAAATTATATTAATAAATGTAACAAAATACATTAAATGTTAAACAAAAAATACATCAAAATAAAAACTACAAATTTAATTAACGATGTTCCCCTAAATGTCCCCCAATATCACATATAGGAGCTCGTCGAACATGTATAGTTCTTTAAACAACTTGATATTATTCTAGTTCGTCCTCATTTTGATCATATTTCTTATTGTTGTTCTTAACTATTGGTGGTGTATGCAACTCAAATCCTTGATAATTTGTGTGTGGGTTAGAGTTACTCTCAGTTGTCTCCATATAATTTTGAGCCTCGAGGTTATACATGGAATCAAAAACAAAATAAGGCAACTCAGGAGTTGTGCATTGAGTCCCAAACAAATTAAAGAAAATCCTGCATTTTGTCGAGAGATCAGGAGTTTGTATTTCAAGCATCGAGGGAACATAATACAGAGTCAACATTTCTGCTGGAGGCATGTACATATGGTGGTGGCGGTGAACCATAATATGGAACAAATGGTTCTGTATGGATTTGTAGGTGCGGTGGTGGTGGACCATAATATGGAATGTATGGTTCGTTATGTAGGTGAGACGATGATAAAGACAATTATGCGGTTTGGGGCATGATTTGTTCTTGTGGGGTTAAAGGGGGTTATATTGGACATGAGTATATGCTAGCGGATGCAAACGTGTATGACGCAAATATTGTTCGACAAAAATAAATAATTTGGTGTGTTGCTTAAATTAATTCATATATTTTGTGTTGTGTTGTAAAAACACCTTCTACAAATTGAGCTTGCAATGCATGATTCTCACACTCATTCCAGTGTTTAATCTGATTTTTCCAAACTCAATCCCATTTAACATCAATTCCATACGTCATGTTGACCTCATGGAACCTTTTCATGTTCTCTGCATGTTGTGGTATTTGTTGATGGAAGTCGAACTGAAATGTTACCCTATCTATATGATGATTTTAAAATATATGGTAACAATGCATATAGATACATATAGTCATGTATCCATCTCTTCTTCAAGAATGTCGTATTCAAACCCAAGATACGGTCTCCAATAAAATGGATATGTAAGTAATATATTAACATAAATATAAGAAATATAAAAAATATCATTAAGAAAAGGTAAATAAGTGTGAACAAATATATTGTTTCCTCAACTATCATATGATCAATTGTTTTTCGGTATCCTTCTATGTCATTGTGAGGAACTTTACTAAAGTTCATACCACCATAATTAAATATAATATAATATATATATATATATATATATATATATATCAGCGATATACTGTGTAGTTAGTTCTTTTTAAAAAATAAAATAAAAGTTATTTGCAATAGTTACCTTTGTGCAAGGGAAAATACTCACACATTCAGTGATTTTGGGGAGACGCAGGACAAGCGATACCATGCTTAGTTTGGCAAACCAATTGTACAAGTTGATGACACGTGGTTGTATGACAAGTACAAGAGAACTCTATTGATGACAGTTGCACATGATGGAAAGAAAAATATAATTTTCATTGTTTTTTCTCTTGTGGAAGGTGAAACTAGGGGGCTGAAACTCTTTTTTGAGAAATTTGAGAAAATATGTCACTCCACAAATCAACCTTTACTTGATTTCACATAGACATAAATCCATTAAAAGTGCTTATAATTATCCAAGTGATGGGTAGAAAAATCCTTTGTCAAAGCATGTGTTATGCGTCCAACATATTTCACAAAATTTCATGAGGAAATTTAATAACACACTTAAGAAAAAAGTTATTTGTATGGGTAATAATCTCATTCTTACTTATTAAGTTAAATTTCAATTATTTTTTTTGTACAAAATTTGACGCATTTTTACTTGTGTCAATACATATATGTTACTAAATTAATGAGCCTATGTACAAATACTACCGCAACGAAATCGACACGGTAAACCAAGAGGCAACAAATTGGCTAGGCAACATACTGCGAGAAAATTGAATTAAAGCATTTGATGAAGGTAGCCGTTGGGATTGCATGACAACCAACCTTTCTTATTCAATGAATGGGGTGTTGAAAGACACGCATAACCTTCCAATCACTGATGTGGTCAAAACAACTTATTATAAGTTGGGGACACTCTTTCCAATAATGGAAAAACAACATGCAACAATTTTAGTTTTTGATCAGGTATACATTGAAATATGTATGGGTTTTATGAAACCATAAATACCTAAGTTCAATAGTCATACATTCCATCTTTTTTACCGGAGCAATCATTCTTTTATGGTCCATGAGACTGTAAATTCAAGAGAGGGGCGACCAATTGGTTATTTCAGTGTTAATATTCCTTAAAAGTCGTGCGATAGTGGAAAATAACAAACTATACATATGTCTTGTTCACATGTAATAACAACATATTTTAGCATAAAGTATGATTATAGGACGGTTATACCTGATATGTACAAGATGGAAACGGTACTAAAAGTCTACAACAAAACATTCCACCTTATACCCAATAAATGATATTGGCCCAAATATGAATATGTTATGGTGTGTCACAATTCTCAAATGCGGAGAGCTAAGAAATGTTGTCCAAATAGTAAGTGCATTAGAACACACCATATATAAAGTACCAAGAAAGTGCAGGTTATGTCGGATTCCTAGTCATAATAGAAAGTATTTTCCAAATGTTATTGACACATCTACTCAACCATATTAACTTTGATGTATTTTTTCACTTTTAATGTAATTTGTTTGATTTTATTAATATATTTTTTATTTATTTTTTGTTATTTTTATTTAAATTATCATTTAATAAAAAAAATAATTTGTTACTTTTTATTAATATATACTTTATTTATTTTATTATTTTTATTTTATTTGCAATTAAATTTATGTTTAATTGTAGTTTTAGTCTCATTATTTTTACCAATTCATGAAATTGGTTCCTCTATTTTTAAATCTGACAATGTTGGTCCCTCATTACGATTCTTTAACTAAAAAATGGTGACGTGTCGTGCTTTAAATAATGTGACATATGATACAATGATATAGAATGATTAACACTTATAAAATCGCAATAAAACCATCTAAAAACTAAACTTTCAACTTCAGATTTTTTTTCGTTTTTGTAATTTAATTAATGATATATGAACAATTAATTAATCTAGATGGTTCTATAGCATGAAATCGTATGTCACATCGTTTAAAATATGTTAAATCGTTATTTCGTTATTTTGTAGTTCAAAAATTTAGAGAGACTAAAACTGTCAACCTTTAAAATAAACGATTAATTTCATAAATTGGTGAAAATAGAAGAACCTAAATTTTAATTAAATCTTAATTAAAAAAAAAAAAAACAATACATGATTGTATTCCTAAGATGCGATGCGACCTTCTAAAAGTAGGAAAATTAAATTCTAATAAATGGTCTCAAAGCCCAACCTGCAACCTTATGTTTAAATATGTTTTTGGTTCTTGTTGAGTTTTTAGGGTTTGGATCATGAGAATTTGCGATTTGAAGATGAAGAAATTGAGGTTGAAGACGAAGATGGTTGAGTTTTTATTAAAAAATTTGGTGTTGAAGACAAAAATGATTGAATTTTTATTATTTAATTGGTTTATTGATTAATAAATTAGTTTTAAGTTTTAATTAAATGAATTAATAAAATAAATTTTAATTTTAAATATTATCTAGTCAACACCAATTACACTTTCATTATGCGCCATTCATCCAACATTAGCCATATTATCATTTTTTTACTAAAAAATTTCATAATTTTCTTTTTAAAACTTGTTAGAATTTGCTAAAATATTAATCACATAAAAAATTAAAAAAACTAAAATTAAAATAAAATATATTTACAAGAACTAAAAATATATTTAAATTTAATATTTAAAATATATTATCTTTATTTTTTTTTAAAAGAAGATATCACGTAAAAAAGTTCCTCTTATTTCACCTTATGAGAGAGAAAAAAAATTTAAACAAGACAGAATTTGATATTTGTTGTTTCCTACTCGTGATATGACGCGTGGTGCTCACTTTCGAATAGTATAGAAGGAAGTTTCAACTTAGTATGGATATAGAAGCGCGTGTGGCTTATTTGGCTTTGAATTTGCTGTGACACAAGGCAGCTGTTTTGATGTTGAAGTGTTTGCACAAAAGACAAATAAAGAAATTAGGAAAAAGAAAAACGTTAACTTTTTGATGAAATGTAAATAACGAAAGATGTTACAGGTATTATTAAATTTGCAAAGTTACCGACAAAAAAAACTCGCCAAGTTACCTTTGGTGAGATCTTCTCGTTAAGAAAAAAGCTAAAAGGAAATTGCTAGAGTGTGAGAGTATATAATATGTTTTACATTATATTGATATTTGAAAACTGTTTATTATATATCTATAAATAGAAGTCAATTTCTTCTACGTCTTTATAATTAAAATAATGATATAATTGATATTAATTTAAAAAAAATAAAAAGATATAAAATGTGTTATTGATTGTAGTTAATATTTTACATAATTTTTAAATATTAGTTAATTATAAATTATATGAGATATTTCTCACTCTAGACGTTTTTGTTAATTTTTAATTTTATCTAAAAATAGATTTTAATTTTAAGTTGATCTAGGCATACACACGGAGGTGGGATCAAAATATGACAAAAGTCATTTTAATTGTGTTTAAAAAAAAAATAACTGAAACTTGTTCAAGAGAAATGTACATTTTAAAAAAGAAGATACTGCATAAAAAAGTAAAAAAGAAATAAGTTGAAAAGTAAAGAAAAACAAATGGCTATTTGACATACAAATATTCTCAATGAATTTAGTTATATAAAACCTCATGTTCAAAATAACACTTTTATCTTTCATCCTATGAATAAAAAGTGATTGTTTAATACAATAAGAAATGAAATTTAAGAGGAATAAAACACTAAAGAGATATTTAAGCTAAATTTTATAAAAACAAATAGATAACTAAAAATGCCATGCTAAGAAGTAACAAATGCCTTAAAAGTTTGAGATAACAATTTTTAAACTTCTAAAAAAATCAAATACACCATTTTCAATCACAATATTTCTATATTTATTTCTTTATAAGCTAATTCTTCAAAGACTCTCGTTAGTATTTTTCTAAAAAAACTATAATATGCGTAGCTTATAATTTTAAAGGTATTGCAAAAAATGGTTAAAACCAAGACCCCAGGAGCCATCAACATAGCTCCATCTCTAGATATACGTGACAAAGTCGTGAGTGAAATTTCCTCAACGACAAACAAAAACAATAATTTTGTTACTTCTATGTCAATCAATATTTGACGTTAAGTTTGCTTTGGGAAATGAATTCAAAGAAAATTGAAAGTCAAATTACGTTTAGTAAAAATGTAATCACTCTAAAACATTCATTCTTAGAGATGAGGTTATAGGACGAGATCCACGATCGACCCATTCAATTCGTAGCTCGTACAAGATATTTCGAATTTATTCCTTTTCATCACAATTCGAGTATTGTTTTAAATTCAATTAACTCTTAAAATTGTGTGATCATTATATATATATATGTATAATTTTATTTCATTTGTATTGTTTTTTATCTTTTAAAATTTATTTTATTTTTCATTTGTGGCCTACCGGTCAGTCCATTCATCTATGAGTTATACATTGTAAATACAAGTCTAAGTGAATACTTGATTTCACTTATGAATGAATTAAAATTGATTTGATTTAATTATAATTTTAGTCTCTTTATTTTTATTGATTTACGAAATTTGTCTCCCCATTTTAAAAATCGACAGTTTTGATCTATCTTTATGACGTAACATATGATACGATGACGTAGAATAGTTAACATCCATGAAATTGGAATAAAAGAATTAATTTTAGAGAGACCAATTCCATAAATTGGTAATAATAGAATGACCAAAACTACAATTAAATCAATTAATTTTAAAAACGTGTAATTGATTTTAATATGTCTATATGTCTATTAATATAATTAATTTTGCCTTAGTTAGTTTGTAGAATATTGTAACTTTCTCGCTCGTGTGCAAGTGAATGACTAAAAGCATTTTAAAGTCTTTACAGGTGTAGGGTTTTTTATAAGCATTTTCAGGTAAAGTATGTTAGTGACTATAATTATAGGGGAAGAAAGATGCACACTTTTTATTTTTTTATTTTTATATATGATATCAAATATAATAAAAATGCACACTCTTTAAATAATACACTTTAGAAATGACAATGGACACCCTCTATTGTACACGTCTCTATATGTACGTTTGAAAAAATTGACCCTACTTGATCTTGTTCAAGCGTGGGTAGTTACTTTAATGTCCTTCCACAATCCACATACTTTAAAGTGCTTCTACGTATGCTTGTTATTTGTAATTTGACTATGAAAAGACAATGAATAACAGAAAAAAAAATCACAACTCAATTAAAATATGATTTAAAAATCTTTCAAATCAACTCATAAAAATTTATGCAAATGATAGTATTTAACCAAATAAAATCATAAAAAAAATATCAAAATCAAGTATATATTTTAACAAACATAAAAATAACAAAAATAATAAAATTGCATACCTAAGTAATAAACTTGTATGTATAAATTCGCCAAAAAAGAGTTTTATGTATAATAAATATATAACTAAATATATTTATTTATACAGGCGTGTGCGGGATGAAGTGAATATTAAAGTGTCCACATTTGTGTTTATACCCGTTTAATTTTGCGAGTAATCATCTGATCTCATAATCATATCTATAGTACAGATTTTTACCCTTCACATTCTGGGTATATTTTAGAGATGTCCGTAAGGTCTAAGTCCAATTGTCTTCCCTAAACTACTCTTTTATGCATTAATTTTAAACAAATATACCATCTAATTTCACACTTGTTAAGGATGATAGTTAAATGTATTTAAAGTTTTTGATTTCTTGTGAAAAACTAAAATTACTAACTTACCCTTAATTAATATAGTTATCTTCCACAACAATAAGACATTATAATGCAATGTTATTTTTGGAATAATGTCGATTCACTTTTGCTTATATTTTAGACCAATAAATACTTACACATTTTTGTTTATAATTGAGGTATGAGGTGTACCAATTTAGCCTCTAAAGTGTACTTTTCCACCAATTTGAATCTTAAAATATCTATCAATCTATCTCCAATTTGATCTCTAAACCGTATAGATATAATAAGTGGTCCTGATCTATTATTACTCCATCAATTTAATCATTCAACTGTTTTAAAAATATGGGAGATAATAATAATTTGGACGCTAACTTGATAGATTTGAAATAGTTTAAGTACTATTTATTACATTTATATAGTTTAGAGATTAAATAAGAGAGAAAATGACAGTTTAGAGACTAAATGTCTGAGCTTCATAGTCTGCAGAAGTACCATTGATAATTCTATTATCCATTAGGAAGTCATTCATTCTTTGTAGTTTGCTAGAGGCAAAACTTGTTATATGGTGATTAAGCTTGATCTTGTTAAATCTTATGATAAAATGAAATGAGATTTTATAAAGGATTATTTTGATTTTCTTCATTTCCCCACCCTAATGCTCAACATCATTATGGCGTGCATATCTTTAACCAAAATGAATATCAATTGACTTGGTCTTCCTTCGTCTGGGTTTCCCAGTGATTATTGGTCTAAAGGATAAGCATTCTTACGCTTTCATAGTAGATAAAGTTAGAAATAAAATCCCGGGCTGGAAATCAAACTCTCTTTCTATGGTTGGTTGGATTACCCTTGCTCAGAGTTGTATCATGAGTTTTCCCAATTATGTGATACAGTCTACTATTATCACTATGTTTATTTGCGGCGATGTGGAAAGGCTTTGCAGGACTTTTATATGGAGGACTACAACCAATGTTAAAAAGTGTCACTTAATCTCTTGGAAAACTATCTGCAAGCCAAATGAGGATAAAGATATTGGTTTTCGTAATTTGAGAAGTGTTAACATAAGCTACATGGTGAAGCTTGGTTGGGAATTGTTGACCAAACCTGATGCTTTCTAGGTTAGAATCGTGCAAGCTAAAATACAAGTGTGGTAATTTGACAATTTCATCTATTCATTATGGTTCTAATGCTTCTCACATTTGGAGGGGTATTGTAACTAATTTACATTTGGTTGACAATGGTATTTCCTGGGTCATGTGTAGTGGTCAATCAATCCACTTTTGTCAAGATGACTAGTTGCCTAGAAGGGTAAGCTTTGTGATAGTGGTGAGGCAATCCCTTCTCATTAATCATTCTCTTCCATCTCAATTAAGTACTTTAATTGTCAATATTAAACCTCATTTCGCAAATGTTGATGATTTCCCAATTTATAAATACTCTAATGACAATTTTTTCTCCATTAAATCAACTTATCATGTATTGTTAGTTTAATGATTCAATACTACACATGATCCTAATTTTAAAGTGTTATGGAAGTGGAAAGGTCCTCCTAAAGTTCAAACTTTTCTTTGGAAAATATCTCACGGAAAACTACTTACAAATGTAGAAAGGAAGTATCGTGGAATCTTTGACTCCGATGAGTGCCAACGTTGTCTTCAAGCTCCAAACACTATCATGCATGCTTTAAGAGATTGTGAAGTGGTCAATGAGTTATGGGATGAGTTTAGTTCTTTGGAAGATGATCATTTGAACTCTTTTTTTAGTCAAAGACTTTCTCAGTGGGTGGGCTTCAACCTGCAAACCACTTCTATTGACTCCAATAGTTGGAATGGCCTACTATGTTCGGTATTATGACAAATATGTTGTGATTGGACATAAACCAATTTGTGTTCTCGAAGATGTGTCTGGATGTTGAGCAGTTCATTATCAATGATAAGAGGTATCTTACTTCGGTCCATCACCGTCTTTTTGTCTGCCTGCCATCTTATATTGACGATAATAAACATGAGATCAATATTAGGTGGTTCTTGTTTATTCCCAATGCCTTATAGCTATAATGATGGTTTCCATATTGGTTACTCTAGTATTTCAGCTTGTGGCAGCCTTATTAGAGATTCCAAAGGTTGTTATGTCAACGACTTCAATAGCAATATGGGTTGTTCTATTTTGGTTATGGCTGAATTGTGGGGTCTTATTCATGGGTTGCAATTGGCTAGTAATATGGGTTTCAACTCCTTGATAGTAGAGATAGACTCTCTCATAGTTGTGGGCATGATTGATACTGCCATAAATTCTCATAACCTTCGTTTGCTTTCTCTGCTCCATGAAGCGCTATCTCTAACTGATAGGGAAGGTTGGAATTGCAAGATAAAACATATTTATCGTGAAGATAATCGTTGTGCAGACAAAATGACTAATCTTGGTCATGGTGGGAGTTTGATTTGAATGATTTGATTAATCTCCTTCTATTAAATTGTTATTAAGTGATTATTGTAGATGAATTTTTCTCCCTCAATTAGTTCCTTAGTGTTTTCATTGTTAATTTTCCTCTTTAAAAAAAAAAGAGACTAAAGGTATATATGGGAGGAGAGGAGAGAGTTCACTTTTCTTTTCAAAATTAAGTAAATTATAAAATGTTTCTATAAATGAAAGAAGTATGAATGAGATGTTATATGATGAAATGACAAATTACCTAATCCTTGAATTACCTTCAGGTTAGGCATGGCAACGGGGCGGGACGGGGACGGATTTCGCCTCCTCCATCCCCGCAGCCGGCTAATCGGGGAAAACCCGCACCCGCCCCCGTTTTATAGCGGGTGTAAAATTTAGACCTCCATTCCCGCCCGCAATGGGGCTCGGGTTTCCCCGCCCACACCCGCACCCACTAATATATATAAAATTATAAATTTAAAAATCATATATATTATAATTAATATAATAAAATAGTTATTATTAGACAATAATAAAATTAAAAAATATTTTCTATAGAGATAATATTATAATTTTTAATATTTAAAAAAATATTACGTATATTCAATATGTATATGTATATAAAATTTAAAAATTGCAATAATATTATTTGCGGGGCGGGTTCGGGTGCGGGTGCCGGGTGGATATCACCACCCCCAAACCCGTCCCCGTCCCCGAATTTTAATTTCGGAGAAAATTCGCACCCGCACCCTCACTCGCGTTCAATTAAAGCGGGTTTTCTCCGCACAAATCATACGGATTTGGGTGGGTACCCGCAGGTGTCGATTTTGTTGTCATCCCTACTTCATGTTAACATGGATTGCACATCAAACATATCGATCAGTATTATAGAAGACACGACGATTGATTTGCAGAATACAAACTTTAAATACTTCTATATCAAAACTTTGATAACCATATTCCAAATATATATTGTGGAAATTACTCTCACATCATATTCTTCCTTGTTGTTTCTATCTTATAGATTTTGCTTTCGAAAGTGAGTTGACAATTAAAGTGGAAGGATGTATTAGATTAGGTCGTTTGTAACATTTTGGAATTAAATGTTTTTGAATTTGTACTTACTTCACTTCCTAGACTAGATGGAGAAAATAAAATAAATAAATGAAAGACAAATTGGATAAAGGACGTTCGAATATGTCTCAAAAACAAAGATCATGAGTCCACACACAATTAATTTTCCTTTTACCAACTTTTTTTAAAAAAAGAAGTAATATTTCGTTTACCAAATAATTAATTTTATTTTGGCAAAAAAATAGACAGTTCAATGGCGCTAAGTAAAAAGTAGTCAAATACCTTTTATCAATTAGTCATCATCGATTTTATTTACTATATTCTCTAACAGTTATTTTGATCGAGGTAAAATATTATAAGTGATGACTGTTACAATGTAAAAGTGTCATTAAAAGTGATGAATTTAAAAAAAGAAAGATTAAGTAAATTTCGACATCATATGACAATAAAAGAAGAGTTTCAAGGGGTAAAATAATTTATCAGTTTGGTCAAGTGTCTATTATCTTGAATAAAAGATGCCAAGCCTACATTTTGTATCAGGAATTTCAACAACCACGAATCCAAATTACAAGTAGCAACTTTTTCGTTAATAGTATTTAATATTTATTTATGGCTGGTCTCTAAATAAATGTGTTCCAGATGTTGACATTGTTCACATTAATTAATTTATTAGTAGTATTAGATTATTGTGCCGTAAATAGTTTACTTGGTGAATTAAAAGATATCCAACTAATCAAAAGAGTATTACAGAAGGAGGTCCGTGTTAGATTTATCAATAATATATATTATTTTTTCAAAATTATCCTTCAACTATTAAGAGAGAAATAGTTGATTTTTTTTAATTCTTTACAATTGATTAGAGATATTTTTGTTAAAAATTAATTAATGTTTTTTTGTAATTTAAAGATGTCTAATATAAATGGACAATTCATTTTTACAAGAAGGTCTTACATATTTGGACAAATGTAGTATTTTTTAACATTTGTCTATAAAAAAATTTCTTAGATTATTATTTTGTAATTAGAAATTTGTTCTAGTGTGTTCATAAGAATAAGTAATTCTAATAATGATGTTATAAATGTTCAAAAATATGTTGTATTTGAGATATTGAGAATGTTGGATTTTAATTTATAGGAAATATATTAAAATAATAATAAATTTGATTTATTTCTTTTAAAATGTGCATTCATAGTAATTTAGAAAATAACTTTCTTGTACATCAAATATTGAATCTTATAATTTAAGTAAAACAGACTTCCTTAGTGATATGAATTTATTTTCATGTAAAATATTAATTTTGTTTGTGTTATCGTGTTACTCTAAGATTATAATTGTAGTATATTTTCACATGAAATAAAATTTTGACACATTCAAAATATTTGTCAATAGAAAATATAATAAATTTAACATTTATTTAAAAATTGATAATATATATATATATATTAAAATAAAGGTTTACTGATTTACACACACAATAATTTCTTCATTTATCCATATTTTTTTTTTTATAAAAATTACCCCATCCTATTTTTTAGAAGAAGTGAGTTAGCATCCCATACCTTCTTGATTTCGGTTAAAAACACGAAAATTTCATTTAAAATAGTTACCTAAATGAGTGATATTATATACATTTGTTAATTTTAATTTTTATGCAAAGCTACGTCATGCGTTTTTAACTTAATTTAACGTTTTAAATAAATCTTTTATCTTTTATCATATCAAATTAGTCATTTTTCTTTAAAAATGTTTACATGATTGAACTAATTTTCATCCTTAGTCCACATATGTTACTTATTTGTTAATATGATTGTTGAAAAATTAAGAAAAATTAGATTTAATTCTTTATGATTTTATTTTATTTTAATTTTAGAAGACATGGTAAATTCTATCATAGTTAACTCACACAACTGTGAGATCTCGGGTTCGAACCTAAGATAAGACGTCCAACCTAACAATATTGACATTTGCCTGTTGAGCTAGAGCTTAAGGACTCTATGATTTTATTTTATTCTCTTCATTGTTATGATTATGTCGTTATTAATATTGTAATTTCTTTTCTTATATAAACAAATTTAAAACTATAGTAATAAAACATGAAAGTATTATTTCTTTACTTTATTGATGGTATGCAGAGCTCTAGGTTAGGGTTATACTATCAAGTGGTCCACAATTTCTATACGACCCATTTTTATCGTGACCCAATTTCATTTTCCTAATGGTACACAACAACATCTGGAAGGCGCTTCTTATGAGTATCATCGACGATGGTCTTGGTGATAGATAAGAAGTGGTTGATGCACAACAACAACATCGACGACAAACTAGGTGTCACCAACAACAATTCTAGTCGCTATAGTTTAGGGATGGCGGCTAGGGAGATTGTTTTGGTAATGACGGTCCCAACAATGGTATCTCCAATATTTTTGGCTATTGGAGAGCTTCTAATGTCCTCAAGGTTAATGTTTAGAAACTCCATAAAAAAATTACGTAAAGTGGTCCCAAAATGCAAGATGGGGAAATTTTAATAGGACACTAATTGATATAAGTAATACCATATTTACTTATAATTAGATTAATCGAGAACGACATACCTTTTGGATTTTAGAGAATGTCAAATAGGGATGAGAGTGAACTACCCTCATTGCTGGCTAGGGTTTTAGGCATAGCAACAATGTGTTAACCGTCAAATGAAGCAATGATTAAATATCTAAACAGTTGATGACATTGACTTCTCATTATGCTTAATAAAATGGTTCAATCTATCACACTTCATTCAAAAATAGAACCCAACACATAATTCATCATTTAATTAATGCTTAATAACAATTGACCATAATATATATTAATAATTAATAATTAATAATAATTGATTATTGTCAAATAATTGATTAATTAAATAATTATCTAACACAAGATTGATATTAGACGGTAAGGAAAATTTGATTTTCTCACTGGTGAAGTGAAATGCCTACAATAGCATATCTAAATTACAAGCTCTGGAAGTATGAAAATTATGTGATTATTGTTTGGCTAATTAGCACATGGAGCCAACAATTGGAAAATCTTTTATGTTATTGCCAACTGGAAAGGAAGTTAGGGAGACTTTCAAAGAAAATATTCTGATATTAAGAATTCTTTTGATATTTTTGTATCTCAAATTACGATTGTGGCATGCTAAGATAGGTAACAGGGATTCACTACATATTATAATGAGTTTATTACTTTGTGTCAAGAATTGGATCTTTGTTATAATGATAATTGGAAATCCACTCTATATAGTGTTCTGGTTCTTAAGAGACATGAGAGTGGACAAATGTTTATGTTTTTGGATGATATAATAATCAGCTTGATGAATTCCAAGGCAGAATACTTGAAAATATTCCACTGCCAAAAATTCGGGAAACATTTTCAGAAGTTAGGAGAGAATAGGCTAGACAAAGTGTTATGACGAGTAAGTCACTTTCTATTGATAAAGTAAAAAACTTTGTTGGTTTTACTTAGAATAATTAAGAAGGAAAGATAGATGAAAAAAACAAACATGGTGCAAACAGTGCAAAACTCCATGATACACATATGGAACATGTTGGAAACACCATGGGAAACCTCCAAACTAAAAGAAAAAGAGAGGAAACAAAGATCGTGCTCTCCAAACTAGTAGTACCTATGATACGGGGAAATAGTCTCCTTTAAGCTTATATCCATTCACCAAAGAATAATAAGATCAACTTTCAAATCTTTTTGTCTGATGACAAAATGGGGAGAAATATATTTGATAAAGTTAGGAGAAAAGGATACTAAGACTTAGGGGGAGCCTTAAGTTAGGAAGAGTCAAAGATTGTTGATACACCTATGAGAATTTGCGATTTGAAGATGAAAAAATTGGGGTTGAATATGAAGATGATTGAGTTTTTTTAAAAAAAAATTTGGGGTTGAAAATGACGATTATTGAGTTTTTACTATTTAATTGGTTTGTTGATTAATTAATTAGTTTTAAGTTTTAATTAAATGATTAAATGAGTTAATAAAATGAATTTTAATTTTAAATATTAAATATTGTCTAGTCAACAACAATTACACAATCATCATGCGCCATTTCATTCATAATTAGTCATGTCATCATTTTTTTACTAAAAAAGATTCATAATGGACTTTTTTAAAACTTGTTAGAATTTGCAAGGGTAAAAAAAAATTACAAGAACTAAAATCAAAATGAAGCATATTTGTAAGGACCAAAAACATATTTAAACCTAGAATATAATGTAGATGTATTGGTATAGATAGTAGATGTCTATAGATATCTAACTCCATATTGATATACAGTGGTGGTTCTTGCACAAAATATTGGGGGAGAGACAAATATTATCTAAAATATTATAATTGAAATTTATAAAAGTCATATAGTTTATCAAACATTCAACATAACATCAATACAAAATAAAAATATAATATGTGAAAAGAGATATTTAAATCGAATTAAAGTTGTGTCATTTGTTCTCCTAAAGCATTGAAATCATCGATAATGAAATTAGAACTAAAGCTTTAAGCTATTTCTTTTTCAATATAAAACATTATATTGTCAGCAAAAAATTCATCCTCCATTTTGTTATGCAGTCTTGTCTTGAAAATTTTTCATTGTTGAAAATGATCTTTCTGTAGTAGCTGTAGAAACCAGAAAAGTTAATAATATGTATCTGCCTTCGCTGTTTTTTTAGAGCTTCACACACATAGTCGACAAGTTATTCAAATCTAGATGACTAACAACATGAAGAATAAAGTCTTTCAATTGAAATCTCAAATTAATTTTCTCTTGATAATTAAAATTCAGGGGATAAAATTTACTTACAAGAGCACATATATTGTCCATATCAAATGCTTTGTAAATATTTTTAGGAACCAAACTATTACTTAGACTCAAAAGCTCCATATCAATTTTCATCTTTGTCAGAAACTTTCTTGTTAAAGAATGCATCAATTTTCTTATGGTTAAACATGGTGTCACTCTTAAAAAAAATACACAAATTAATTCAAAACATTTCACATATTAACTAAAACAATTCACAATTAACAAATAGTATCACACCATATCATATATCAATTGTTAGCATGTAAAAGTTTGTTAATAAATTGTAATTGGGGTGCTAATTAGGGAGTCAGAGTTTGTATGTTCGATATTAGTTAGTTTATCATTCGATATTAGGTAGTTTATCTGTATGTAGAACTCGTTGTATTAATTTTATTAGTATAAATTCTAATAAATGTCTACTTCATTCATCGTTTATCTCTTCAAATCACGTAATTTCTAATATGATATCAGCGACTTGTTTGTGATTTAAGAACCGTTGAATAATCTACTTTACGTTGTGGTAAAAATGATAAGAAGAAGATTATTGCTGACAAAAACTATTGACATTTGTTTTTTTACTCTATTTATAGAGAAAAATTAGGTAAGTAGAAGAGGAAAATAGTAAGAACCTAAAAAATATAAAAAACAAATTGAGATAGTTTGAGGATCAAGACCAAGAAGCGACGCTGGAGGCCGAGGGAGAGAAATCTGAGCAGAGAATTGAGAGAAATAAGAGAGAGAGGCGGAGAGGAGAGATACATTCTCAAAACCCTAAAGGTTTAGGGATATTTTAGTAACTTATCACTATTATTTTAATAATTTAAAAAATATAGAAGATATCGTGGCACCTGTCCACTCATAAGAAGATTCGCCACGATTGATATATATCCTTTTCATTTTTGATTCTTTCTATTTCTTTATTACTCCTACTAAAATTTTGGTATATGAAAACATATGTTTTGAAAATTGTGACATTTATTTTATATTATAATTAAAATTTTAAACACTTTAAATATTATTAATGAAACTTTCGATTTTGTTCAACAAATAGAGATGATCTTCACCAGATTACTTGATAGATACTAGATTTAATGCACCAAAAAGAAAAAGAAAAAGAATGATCGCACTTAAAGCACTGGATTAATAAATGTTGACATCAAAATACTGAATTAATGATAATTGATGTAGTGCCTAATGGTGGTCCGGTTGACCAGGTGTATATCACATCTCACACCAAAATGGTCAACATTTATATATATATATATATATATATATATATATATATATATATTGATTAAACATAAATAAATATTACTTGACCAAAATGGAAATTATTCGTTTGTTAGATTAGGTCTATCATCAATTGATTGTTCTACAATAATGACAATGCTCTTAATCATATTTGTAATTATTATTTATAGTTATAATGTTAATGATTATAAATAACTTTATTATCTATTTTTGTTTATTATTAAATGATCAATGCAATCATGCATGGTATATAAAAACCAATAGAGAGAGAGAGGAGTTGGGTGACTTCCAAAGGTTTAAATGCAAGGATAAGAATGCAAGACAAGACAAAGGAACCATAGCTGGATACACTTTGTATGATTGAGTTATATATGCCCGAGGATATGATTACTAATTAAATCACAAAATATCATACACTACATAAATAAATATTGATGCTAATAACTGTTTTTAGAGCATTTATTAAAAAAATAAAAAAAAAATTAATAAAAAATCTCAAATTTTATAATTTTAAATTATGAATTACACAACTTTCAAGATTTATTTTTTATATTTAAATTCTTAATAAATACTAAAAAGTCATTTATTAGTATTTCTTATAAATAAATAAAAAGCCACTCTTTAATTTGAACATCTTCTAAAATGCATTAACAAAATTGTAGTTAATTACTCCTAACTGTATATACACAGTACATTTGTTTCTTATTGTTTCTTACGATCAAAAGAATTTTCAAAAGAATTAAACTTTATAATTTAAATTCGAGATACTAACATAGGTTCTAATTTATTCACATTTGTGTATAAAAAATAGGTGTAGTTCTGGTTATTCAACAAATTAATGAGTTATGGTTAGTTGTTGCTATGTATTTGTATTATGCAACTATGTATTAAGATAGGAACCGAACAATAATTCATATACTATAAGACATGTTTACCAGCCACCCCTTATTCGGATAGTTACTAGCTTGACGTCAAAAAAATATCTGGAAAGTTTTTGCTAGTGTATGTACTATGTAGGTATATTTTAATTTTAATATCATATATATATATATATATATATATATATATAAAATTATGATTATAATTAATTCGTTTAATAACTCACTAAAACTAGTATATATATAGGTGCTTATAAAAAAAACTAGTATGTAGGTATATTTTATGCTTACTTTCAAAATATATATATATATATATATATATATATATATATATAATTCTAATTAGAATTAATTTATTTAATAACACTCTATTAACATTAAATTTTATCAATTGAACTGTAAAATTAAATTTTTTTTATTGATTAGATCAATTTTACAAACTTTTATAAAACTTTGAACTAAACTATTTGAAACTTATCAAAAATTAATTTCAAATATATATATAATAAGTAAATTTTGAGTGTCTCTCATTACATAGCTGAAAAAATTTAAAATTATATGAAACTATTTGTATCTGATCATTAATAGATTTAAATATGTCTTTGGTTCTTGCAATTATAACCTTTATTTTATTTTATTTTAGTCCTCGTAAGTTTTTTTTAGTTAACATCCCTGCAAAAATAGTTTCATTTTAAAATAGTCCTTCCACGCAATTTCTGTTACAATAATTGTAACACCGTTAAAACATAACCATTTTTTAACAAAAAAAAATACTCAAATATAACTAAATTATAACATTTTTTAACCTAAAATTAATCCAAAATGTTTCAGTCTTCCCTTAAAAAACCTTAATCGCGCCTTCTTCTTTATCATTTCAGTCCTCTTTCTCATCACCGTCACCAACATCTTCATCCATTTGAGATTCATCACCGTATTGAAATTCAAATTCATGTTACCATAATATTTTTCTTCGTCAGGTGGTACTTGTTGGACAATGATGAGTTCTAGAATTGGCTCTGAATCAATGTTTTTCTCAATGACGTGGAGATTAAACGATTTTAGGGGAGTATATAGAAAAGTCCAAAAGTGGGAGTAGAATTTGGTTGTAGAAGAAGGAGGGGCAAAGAAAAAAGTTCAAGTCCTAGTCCTAGACAATGGTCAGGGGTGATGAATGAGTTCTCCATAGTGACAAGGTTGAACCTTTAATCAAATTCATTCTGCTTTTCGATATTTTTTTATTTTATGAATTGCGATATAACGTGTGTGAAGAATTCTACAACGGGAAGAAAACTGAAATGATGAAGAAAAATGTGCAATTTAGATTTTTTTAGGGAAGAAGGCTGAAACATTTGTGGTTAATTTTAAATTAAAAAAGGTTATAATTTAATTATATTTGGTTTTTTTGTTAAAAAATTATGTTTTAAAGGTGTTATAATTTTTTTAACATAAATTAGATGGAATGACTATTTTAAAATAAAACTATATTTGCAGGGATGTTAACCAAACAAAAAAACTTACAAGGACAAAAATCAGGAACTAATATAATTGTAAAGACCAAAGACATATTTAAAACTCATTAATATAATATGATATGATTACAATCAACAAACTCAATGTTTATAATGAGTTATAAAGCGAAATAACTCTAAACAGATTTCTCCTGAAGTAAATCAATCATAATATCTCAATTTTCATGATTCCACCATAGTCTAAGTGTCCAATAGCGATACATTATGTTGTTTACAAACAAGTATTAGTAAACTTATTTGAGCGTTAAGGTGTGTCTTTGGATCTAGGTACTTGTATTATACTATTGGATTTTTTTTTTAAATTCTTTGAGTGGCCTTTGTACAATGTTAGAAGCATATCTCAAGTTAAACTTACCAAATCAATATGATTCTTGTAGAAAGATAATTCAATTACCTACAACTCGTATGCTAAGGTCAAAATCTAATCCATTCGTCTTCTATGTATAAACTAATGATGAATCTATGGTCTTTATCTTGTACTTTTTGCTTGATCTATGTTAAGTATATTTACTATATCTTGAGTTGTACAACATATTTTGAGGTGAAACCAAAACATCCATGACCACATTTCTTACGAAGACACCAAAACTTAATTCGGTTGTTTTGTTTGTGGAAACATTCATTTATCGGAGAAAAATCAAGTTTCTTTGCAAGGCCTCCTATGTGATCGCTCTGCTCGTTGTGCGAGCAAGTGTACTTTGTAGCAATATGTTCTATTTGTTTTTGCTGTGTGATGGTCGTACTCTTGCAAGCTAGTGTAAAACTTCCCATCATCGTGTGAAGTGATCCTATTGTTGTGCGATGGAGTGTAATTTTGGATAGTATTTAAGGATTTTTAATCAGAGTTTAAACCATTCTCACCAAACCCTACACGACTTCAATAACCCTAGCCACCAAAACCGTCTTTTCTCCCAAATCACCAAGAATATTCATACATTCATAACATTTTATCAAGCCATATTCCAATGTGTCTAACATTATCGTCAACTGCACTATTGGGTTGGTTGTGATACTCAAGTAGTGTAGCATCAATTTGGGAAAGCTCATCTCGTAGAGCATTGTTACTTTGACGCATGATGATCAAGCCTAGTTGAGAGATGTGTCCATAATTACTTATTTGTGCAAAGAAACCAATGTTCAAGAGAAACCAGACAACAACCTTTTGATGTCCTAGAGACTTATCAAGTCCTCATATATCAACAATTATTTCAATGCAAACGAGAGTACAAGGGAACTGTTAAGACAACATGCGCATGAGAGACCTAAAGTTTAGCCTCAGACTCAACCGCAAAACACTTTCTCCCTTAGATGTGGTGGATGAGTGAACAATAAGTCACCACTTCAACATGATAATGATTTGTAACATGTTGGATCAGGCGACTAATCATGGTTGTTATCACTTCTACATGGAGCACCATCAGGGCTTAATGGCTACGCTTACGAGTTTGAGAAAAAATAAATGGGAGCACTAAATTTGGTGCAAGATTTTTACCAAATCCACTACAATATTCCTCCTTTGGCGCATCTTTTCCCACATCTCCAACCTCTAGTGCATCATTTTTTTGGGGGTTAGTTTTGTTGAGACAAAATCTCAATTTAATGTTTTGATGAAAACAAACAAAAAGTTAATTAAGAATTATAATTATGACTCTAAGTGTTTTGGTATTTAACGTGTGTGTTTACGTGCGTTAAAACAAGATAGGTACCAAACAATTCAAAACAAATCTAATTAAAATCAAGAAAGCATAAACAACAAAACGAAGATCGATCCTGCCATACGTCTGTAAAACGAAGATCGATCTTCACTTCCATCAGAATCAAGAATGATCAGTTATGTGTAAAAGATTGCATCCTATAAGCTTTATTCATCTTATATCTTCATCAAGAATAAACAAGGATAAATCTAAAACAGAATGAGGCCAGAATTCGAAGAATCAAGACATGCTTCATGAAGAAATATAAAAGCAAGATCATTCTTCATTTGGAACAAATGCAAGTACAAAGGTACAGAGTGTAAAGTACACTACAGTTGTACTTTCAAATCAAAGCCTGCACACTGACTTAAAGCAAGCAAGTCATCTCAGAAAACTGACAAAATCGAGTACAAGTCAGATCACCTTCAACTAAACTGAGGAACAATCTTGGATGGCAAGAATGATCTTGGATTCAGCTTGTTCACTCTTGCTTTTGGTCTGTTTCATTCTACCTACTTTCTTATGACAACTAGCCTCATCTCAATGGATATATGAGTTGTCCTAACCTCTCTTGAAGCCTATAAATACAACATCAAGATGAAGAACAAATTACAACTCAAAGTGCCAAGCAAAGCATCCATCATTCAATCATATTCGAGTTCTCTCAATATCATCCTCTAGCTTGCAGCTCTATTCTTTATGTTGTGTTAGAATCAGTAACAACTGAATTCTAACTTATAGAATCTATTTCTCAAACAAGAGTTGAGCAAATACTCAGATTCTAAACATTCTCAAAATCACTACTTTGTAACTTAAGGCTATTGTGTTAACATAGCTTGAGAAGTGTGTAAAAATCCTTTTATGTTGTAAAAGGTAGTTCGCAAAATCCTTTCTGAAATAGTGGAAGGTAAATCTGTGGAAATCCTTTCTAAGGTAGACAGGTGGAAATTGTGTAAAGATCAAGATTGATCTGTGAAAAGTTGTGTGACAACCAAGAACAATCTTGCCTTGAGAACTTAGTGGAAAATCTCACGGTTATGAGGATTGGATGTAACTCGGGTTGGGTGAACCAGGATACATGCTTGAGTGATCTCTCTATCTCTATCTCTATTTATTACATGCATTACAATTAGCTTTTATATTGATAAAATTGATATTGTTGTTTTTCCACTAACCAAGATTGTTGTTCGTTATAACCAAGATCAATCTTGAGTAAAACTTTTAGTTTCAAACAGGATTTTTTTTTAAAAGGGGCAATTATAATTCAAACCCCCGTTCCTTATAATTGACATTGGTACTTCAATTGGCATCAGAGCCCGGTCTCTAAAGTTAAACAGTTAACAAATGTTAGAGAAAAAGATCTAGAAGAAAAATGCCAAAAGATATGTACATTGCTGAAGGAGGGTCATCATACAGACCACCTTACTTTGATGGCACAAACTACTACTTCTGGAAAAGCAAAATGCAGCTGTTCCTAAAATCTCAAGATATAGGAATGTGGCGCATCATTACAGATGGAGATTTCATACCAAGAGTCGACCAAAATGATTCAATCTCTGCTGAAAAGAAAGAAGCAGATTGGACAACAGAAGAAAAATCTAAGGTACTTCTAAACTCAAAAGCTCAATTATTTTTATCTTGTTCTTTGAGCAGGGAAGAAAGCGAAAGATTTGACGAATGCAAAACTGCTAAAGATGTATGAAACACATTAGAAACTCATCATGAAGGAACAAGCCATGTGAAAGAAACAAGGATTGATATAGGCATAAGAAAGTTTGAACTCTTTGAAATGAATGAAGGAGAAACCATTGATGAGATGTACTCAAGATTCACAACCATTATAAATGAAATGCGCTCTTTAGGGAAAGCATACTCAGTTCAAGACAGAGTTAGAAATATCATGAGATGTCTTCCAATAATATGGAGACCAATGGTGACAGCCATAAGTCAGGCCAATAATCTTGACGTACTCGGACTGGAGGAACTGATTGGAACATTACGAGCACATGAAGTGCTGCTACAAGAAGACAGACCAATCAAAAGGGGAAAAACAATAACTTTGAAAGCATCTCAAGAAAGTCCGCCATTACAAACAGATGAGGACTCAGAAGAAATCGAACAAGAAGATGTTGATGAAGAAATAGTTCGTCTTACAAGAAAGATACAGAGAATGGTGAGAAGAAGGGATCAAATCAAAAAGGGATTTTCTAATAAAAAGGAAAACTTCAAAATAGAGGTAGACAAAAGTCAAATCACATGTTTTGGATGCAACAAACAAGGACATTACAAAACTGAATGTCTATTAAACAAAAAGGTGCGAAAGAAGTTTCCCTTCAAGAAGAAATCAATGATGGCAACCTCGGATGATTCTGATGAATCATAAATAGATGAACCTGAAGAAGAAAACCTGCGTTTGATGGCAAACATTGAAGATACCGAGGTAACAAATTCTGAACCATGTCTTGTATGTAAACAAATGGAAACTGAATTTGATAATTTGCTCAATGATTCAAACTTTCTCATTCAAAAATGTAGTTCCTGTAAAGAAAAATTTCATAAGGAAAAAGAAGAGAAAGAGAAAGTTCAGGCTATGAATGATAAACTTAAAGAGATCATTCAAAATCTGAAAGAGTCTCAACTCAAAAATTTTGAATCTGAAAGTTTTGAAAGTCAAGAACGATTTTCACCTCAAACGGAGAATGATCTTCTCAAGGCTGAAGTTGAAATTCTTAAAAATGAATTAACAAACTTCATTAAAACTACTGAGACTTTTCAGAAAATCATGGGATCTCAAGTGGGGATATTTGATAAAGCTAGTATTGGTTTTGATAAAACTCAAAAAATGAAAATATATGAAAACTTTTTTGTTTTGGAAAGAAAAGAGGATAAATGCAAAACCAAATGCTCATATTGTAGGAAACTTGGACATCTGGAATTTGCTTGCTACTTTAAGAAAAGAGATGAAAAGGTTAAAAACAAAAGGTTTTTTAAAAGCGAAGATCGTTTTGCAAATAAAGCTGAACCAGTTTTGAAAAATCTGCAAAACGAAGAACGATCTTCAGGTATTCTCTAAACAAAGAACGATCTTCAAGTTGTTCTCAAAACGAAGAACGTTCTAGAGCAAAAGCAGAACTTTCTCCAGAAAGTCTGAAAAAAGGAGAATGATCTAGAACTTCTTCAGAATCAAGATTAAAACCCCTTAAAACCCAAATTTCGAAATCAATTCCCAGATCAACAATTAAATGCTCCTACTGTCTCAAAATTGGTCATCATGAATCAACTTGCTATTTTAAAAAGAGATCAAGTTTTAAAAAATCTTCTAAAAGAAGATATACTAACCATCAAGGACCCAAACAAATATGGGTACCAAAGTCATTACTAACTTATGATGTAGGAACACCATCCAACAATGAAGAAAGAACATTGATACATGGACAAGACATGCTCAATACACATGAATGGAAAAGTATGGTGCCTCCCCTCTTTACAAAAATTTGGAGTGTCTATAACATTTGGAAACATTAAAAAGGTACATGTATCATCTTGTTTTTGCTTCCGTATATGCGCTCACTCTCTCTAGTTTTTTTTTTTAAAAAAATGGATCTATCTTTTTCTAGTAAGCATGATCTTGTTCACATTCATCTTATCTTACTTGTGTTTTGGAATTTTGAAGGATATCAATTTCAAAATATTCAGGGGGAGTTTTTTAGAAAATGTTATGTTTCTTAAAACTGGAGTCTACTTATTGTTTTCTATGTGTAGTATACATCTCCTTTGTATTCCCCAAACCTTTTTGTGTTGACAAAGGGGGATAATTATTTTAGATTTTATGTTGGTTCAAAAATCTGAAGCATATTCTGAGGGGGAGCTTTTAAACTCTCTATGATTAAAATTATAATCAAAATTAAAATCTAAACTAACATGTTTGTCATCATCAAAAAGGGGGAGATTGTTGAGACAAAATCTCAATTTAATGTTTTGATGAAAACAAACAAAAAGTTAATTAAGAATTACAATTATGATTCTAAGTGTTTTGGTATTTAACTTGTGTATTAAGTGTGTTAAAACAAGATAGGTACGAAACAATTCAAAGCAGATCTCATTAAAATCAAGAAGCAAAAACAACAAAACGAAAATCGATCCTGCCATACGTCTGTAAAACGAAGATCGATCTTCACTTCCATCAGAATCAAGAATGATCAGTTCTATGTAAAAGATTGCATCCTAGAAGCTTTATTCATCTTATATCTTCATCAAGAATAAGCAAGGATAAATCTAAAACAGAATGAGTCCAGAATTCGAAGAATCAAGACATGCTTCATGAAGAAATATAAAAGCAAGATCATTTTCTCCAAAATCCCTCGAAATATTCAAAGCTTTAATCGTTATGACTCATTATTGTTGATCATTCTTCGAGACTTCTGGATTTGAATAGAAGACTCCATCATTAAAATGTTTTTATCAGTTGTGAACATTGTTTTATGTCTATCTTTGAATTTCACCGTTTAATTCATCATAGCCCTTATGTAACCATTTTAAACGATCAATTTTGTAGATTTTTATCGATGGATTTCTAAAGTAGTGAACAAGAAGTTGAATCGTGCCTTAGGAGTGGAATTTTTGTCAAAACAATAAGGTAAGGTTGAATTTTTAATTTTTTCGATTCATCTGTGTATAATATAATGTTGCATTTCTCGATCTTTTGGGGCTCTCTTAGGTATAGTCCTAATGAGTGATTTAATTGAAATAATTAAATTATTTGATTATGGCAGCAAATAAAATTTGTTAGGTACAATTCAAGACTTGTTGTGATGTTTATAAAATATTCTGAATACTGTTGTTGGTAGGTTCATTTGTTGTTTGCTTTACTATGCATGATATGTTGATTCTATGAACTTAGATGTTGATCATGCAATGTGTTGTGTTGCTTTTGTGAATTTAAGTGTTGATTATGTTCCATTTGAATCCTAGAAATATGTATGCAATCATATTATGATTTGTGATTAATTTTAAAATTATGTTAATATTATGTGAATGCAAATTGTGTTAAATACGACTCATGTCGATGATGGTTCTGATTAAGGAGTAATATAAGATGACGATGGGGGGAAGGTAAATGTGAGGGTCAAAAGACCCAATATTTTAAGTGCATGACATTTAGAAAATGTGCGAGGGATTAACAACTTCGTGTGTGAGGAAGTTCAATAATAAGAGCATGCTAGTAGAGGTCAATATGGCTAAAATTTCGGGGTGAAGTTAGACCTTGAGGGTTCTCTAAAGGAAATTCCTATGTGGCTTAGAGGTTGCACTTCAATTCTGGGAGATCAGCTAATGAGAAACCCTAGTTTAATTCTAACTAATCTCCACACCAAATGCTTCAAAATTAGTTAGGGTACAACATATCATATGAAGTGTTATATGGAGTGTGCATATCAATACATTGCATGACCACTAATTTGTCAATTGTTTGTGATTGCGTATGAGAGAGCGTGGTTTCTATTTCTTATTATTTTATGATGAATATCATTGATTATTAATAGTTGTTAAGGTTTAATGTTTCTCTTATTGATCATCCTTGTTATGTCCCAAATTTAGTAGGATGTCAATATTATACTTCTATATATACATGTGACTATGTCTCACAAGTTACATTGTTGTTAGTAAATGGAGTAGTAGACATATTTAATTGAAGATGTTGCTAATTAATTGTATCGAGTTAGAATTTGTATATTTTAGAAATTTTCATGCTCTGATAAGTGTGACATCGAATTGAGATAATAATGTCATTTTACTTAAATCATATTATTATACAAAGAAATGTAAGATTTTACAACTTTAATTGTAAACTCGAATTCATTATATTGTAATGAGAATAAATTGAATAATTATGAACAATATTTTCATTATCATGTGATACCATAAACCTTGCGGAAAGATTTTTGAAAAACTTATATTTCTCTATTTACCGCCAATATAATTAATTTTTAATAGATATCAATTATATTTCCTTTGGAGTTATATGGTCGCACAACAACTGCTTTTTGTAACACCTTTAAATCATGTTTGTTTCATTCTTGTTTTTGGGATTAAAAGCTAAATAATTTTTTATAGAAACTAAAAAAGGTAAAAAAAGTTATAGGGCCTAAAACATAGTTATATAGAAATCTGGATTTATTGCTGTCAAAATTTTTCCACAATCAAGACATTAATGGATATCCAATCTTAGTCAAACACTTTAATTTGTATTTTATAATTAAAAATATCAAACTTAAAATTGAACTAATATTGTTCAAATATCTTTTGAAATCCGACTGCATAAACGTAAGGAATACCTATTGCCCTCACTCCAGAACCATTGAACCTACTTTTGCTTGAGCATGGATCTTTATTTATTTTGTTGAGTATTTTTTTGTAATTATAGATAAAATAATATAATTATACCAAAAACACATATACTAATATATTACTGTAAAGTTCTAGGATCGAGTCACTTTAATTGTACTCATCGACATTCATGATGACAAATCATGCTTTCTTTGAGGCAATTTCCGATTGAAAAGAAAGCAATATATATAAGGACAAACAAGAGGGACAAAGACGTTCATCAACCAAACAACCAACACTGTGCAACCATATCCCAACAATAGAAACGTACAGAGTGAACTATTTTTTGCAGAAAGTTAAAAACCAAAGCTTAACTTACCAGGCAAATTTTCATTCACTTTTTTTTGGGTCCATACAATAAAAAACAAAAATGTTCTATGTGTATCTACTTTTTTTGCACTTGAAATATCTAATTAATAGTGTATAAATATGTGACTAATTCAGTTAAATTAATAATTAATTTTAACAATATTAAAAATTATAATTAATCATTTTATTAAATTATAATCATATTTTAATTTAAATTAATTATTTATTCAATTGAATTAATTATATTTTTATATATGATTAAATAGACGTGGTACGAGTATAAAAAAATATGGATATCGTTGCCGATTAAAAAGTACACACTCGTGTGACGTATAAGTGGGTGCTTCTTCTTTTCCATAATAATCAAAAGGTGAATAGTCATATTATAGGTGTACATAATTTTCTATAATGTTGGGAATGTGTGGGGTTATTCTCAATCCAAAGTGATCGAAAAGAAAGAAATTGGGCTATAGTTGGAATCATAAACCGACAAACTCAATGGAAAGGATAAAATTATGGAGGGATTATAGAAGTGACAAGTTATTGACGTAATAATTAGTGGAAAGAAAGCACAAATGATAATAAGATTAAATATAATCAAACAATTGATTTAAGTAGTTAATTAATTTCAGTTAACAACAAATCGTTGGAAAAATTCGAATTTGAATCTTGATCGAAATAATTCCTAATCAAATTTGATTTATCTTTCAACTTAATCTTAGATTACCAGGGCTCTACTCCCCTAAAAAGTAGAAATTAATAAAAAAAAATTAAATATATTTTTCGTATATTAAATTTCATTTTTCATTCTATTAAATCAAATTGTCCCTTAATTACAATTTAATTGGTAGGAGTAGAGACATTGATATACAGGAGATTAGATTCAAACTCATAAGTTTTCATTTCTCCACATTTAAGATATGTGAGTTTAACTATTAGACCAAAAAGAAAAATTTACTTCAAATTTATGTCTTGATATATGTTCTTCACACTTAAGGTGAATGCATCTAGCCACTAGACTACCAAAACAAAAGTTTACTTCAAATTTATGTTCTTATATATTTTTTCACACTTAAGACGTGAGAGTCTAACCACTAGATTACTTCAAAAAAAAAAAATTCACTTCTTATTTATGTCCTTATATATATTTTTTGTTACCAATTTTAATTATTGCTTTCTAATAGAAGTTAATGTGACTTGTAGTAGACGACTTTTTTATTTTTATTTATTTTAAGTAAAACTGAATTAAAAGGAGTACCAGGAATCATCTTTTTATTTTTTATAAGATCAATTCAGTTACTAGTTGCAAGAACGTTGATATTTAAAAATTTGAGTTTGAATCAGAAATTTTTCACTTCTTCACACTTAAAATGTGTGAGTTATTTGATAGACTACTTGAAAAAACAAGGTAATTTTTTTTCTTATGTCTATCCTATTTATGGAACATTGCTGAGAGATTGATATATCGTGACCTTACTAATTTAATCTTTAAGTTGGAATTAATGTATAAAGATGAAATATGAATTAAAATTAAATGATTAAGTTCATGATGTTTTATGGTCTCAGCACTGCCACATTAGAAGAAAAAAAAGTCACCCACTGTCTTGTGGACTTTTGTTAGATAAATATGTAAAACTACTAAAATTGATAACCAAAAATACTTAAGATCGAAAGTTTGAAACTTTTTTGTAAAACTAAAATAAAAAATTATTTAAAAATAAAAAAACATATTTAACCTTTGGTAATATACTCCTGGGAATGAATAATCTCACTCCCCAATCATTTCTCGTAGAGGTAAAAATAGATTTAAAATAGATCTAAAAATTTAAATATGTGACTTGCTAAAAAGAGATAATTTAGACTTGGTCTAACCTTTTCAAAGGTGTGATATGGTCTATCAGTTTTTTGAAGGTATATGTCATCTGACCTATCCCAAAGTAAGCTAAAAAGCTCATAAATCAAAGAGGAAAAATGTTCATATCATATAGCTTTAAAAGTTTGTTACTAAATAATTTCATAATCTCATAAAAACATCCTACGTTGGATTTGTTATTAGTAATGCTAATTTTTTTATAAAAAAAAATAATTTTTGGGATTGTGACTAGTGTGAGGGTGGCTTCAAGTGGTAGAACTTCAATGACAACTTTAATGTTAGATGGAATGGTTTGACACTCTCTTGAGAGCTTCCGACGAAAATTTTAAAAAAGTAATCAAATGAGTGGGTGAACAATATAGAATAAGATATCGACATAAGATAAGAATATTATAATGACCAAAGTGAGGAAAACGAAATAATTAAGTGAGGGAGATGAGAGGAAACTCTAAAGAATTAGTGAGATGAATGAGACAAAATGGGGAGGAAAGCAAATTTTACTTTTATTAAAACATATTATTGAGGGTCTTCTTGACTCTAAAAAATGCATAATGATAATTAAGATTGTTCATTATTGAGAGTTAATCCTCGAAAATGCACATAGTTAAAATGATTATTATGCATTTTTAAAAATTTTTGGTAACACATAACTAAAATGACCGTTATGTATTTTTAAAGGTCGAAATTTTCAATAATATTTATACGTTTTTTAAGATCAATATACTTAATCTTCAATAATTTTAGTGGTGTATTTCCAAGGGCCGAAACCCTCGGTATTATTTCATTTTATTTTTTATGGTTATAATTGTCAGAAATACCAAAAGTCCATTATTGACCATTTAATAGTCTCCATGAAATGTTGAGTTATCTCTTTGTTATATGGCTTTCAGTTTATCATGATGATAAATTTATCCTATTTAATAGGCAATGTGTGCAAAAACTTGTGGCCTCATGGGGGTGTATATCTACCCCACTAATTGATTGCAAGTAGGAAGAGTAGCATGCATCTAAGGTCCAAACTAATATCTCCACACAATTTTCCACTTTACAACTTAATTGATATTGAATGATCGGATATTTGGCTTCCACCAGAATGAATTAGTTGGAGGATCCACTCTCCTAAATTCTTGCTACATGTTTGCCGGCGTGCCATTTTAATCAGGTTATGTTGATGGGTGCACCATATATTATATGACATGTTAGCCATATATTGACATTTTTTAAGCTGAGTTGTTGGGTAATGGACTCCGTTTTTATGCGGAGAAAGGTCTAAATATTATAGTCTGTTATGTGTCTCTTCACTTAAATAAGTGAAGAGAGGTTTTATTTGAGTTGTAATCAAGGTCGGTTTTTAGAATTTTGGTATCCTAGACGAATCAAGAAAATAATGTCTATGTAAAATTTCCAAAGTTTTTATACTTATTTAAATATTATCCTCTTTGCATTTGTTGTTGTGATATGAATCTATCTTATGACATGGTAGATCGAAAATGAGATTTTAACAATTGTAATTGGAGAAAACTTCTTTCGACAGTAGCAACAATAATAGAAATAATTAATATTATTATGTAAGATGTGCATGCATTATGAAAACAATTAAAAGTCATTAAAGAATTCAATAACATATACCTTCAAATAATATTTCACCGTCAAAATAAATAGAATTACCATATTTTAGATAAGTTTCAAGATGCTTACAACTTGCTTTGAAGTCGTTATTAGATACTCTATATTTTTCAATGTAATTTTTACTAGCTCTATAGTTGGTCAGCACTAAGAATATTGTGACTTTTTGAGTGTTAATATATATAAGAGATAGAAAAAATATGAGTGTTCAATTATCTATATTAACATTTTAGTTTTAGTGTCTTAATTAGACTCTTCAACTACTAAAATTATGAATATAATCATTTAATTTTTTTTCAATATATTAAATCACATATATTTACTTAATTTGTATTGTTTATAATTTTTTAAATAACTCTTAAATGTAATTTAAATAATATAAAATTTTATTTTAATATTTATACAATAGTATATAATACCTAAGTATAAAATAATTTTTTAGTGCCCTTCAATAAAAAGGGTTCTGGGCAGTCGCCCATCTAAACCTTGCCCAGGTTCACCCCTTATTGTGATAGAGAGTATTATTGAGAAAAAACAGTCATCAAAGAGAGAAAGAAGAGAGAAAAGTCATTTTCGATTTTCTCACAGCAGTCTCGGTAAAATATCTGTTGCGCATTTTTTCACGGTTGGATTGGGCTGAATTTTAGATAGAAGATTCGCAACATTCAATTTTTCGTTTTCAATGGTCGGATTGACGACAAGAGGTCTGAGCATAAAGTTATTATGTTCACACTACTGGCGTAGTCTTTGAGTATTTTGTTCATCTTTGTTCTCATTTGTAAACCTTTTTGCTTTGCTGTCTTGGTTGATTGTTGACACAATTTGTGCATCATTTTAAGACTATCTAGTACATTTATTTGATTATAGTAGACTTATTTCTTTGGTTTAGACAACCCGTAGTTTTTACCTTACATTGAAAGATTTTCTAGGGTAAAACATCGATGTTCTATACGCATTTTTATTTAATCAAATTACTGTTATGTATTTATTATTGTTTGTTCGCAATTACGAATAAACCACCAAAATGAATCATGAAATTGTAAACTAAATTAAATTTAAACTTTAATTTTGTATAATAGTAAAAACCGTAAGACTTCAGTCGAATTAATTTATTAACGGTAATAAAATATCATGTTAAATAACACCATAACTGTAATACCTTATAGAGAACATTACATCGCATGAGACATTTTAACTTCATACAAATTTGAGGTACCATTTTACCTTTGTCAAGTAACACATAAATTTATTATTAAATATATGTTTTTCATTAAATTAAAATAAAACTGTTAACTATTTTTAACAATTACCTTTCATAAATAAAAAATGTAAAACTCCATAGTTGGTTTTGGACCTCAACGTACGGTCAACAAAATGTAGATTTTGTAATGTTTGTTCGTGAGCAACGGTCAAAGTCTTAAGTTATGGTCAAAGAGCAGACTCCACCGACAGTAGAATCGCAAACAGCTAGCAGCAAGCAACTATTACAAAATGTCTTTGATATTTGCCATTGGAAAATTGAGCTGTCAAGTCAAATGGAGACTACTTGAGACCACTGTTTTCAAACTAATAAAATTTATCACCCTAATACTTTGCCACTATGCCATTTAGCAAGTTATTAAAATGTTGTAATAAATATACACTAACTTAACAAAATTTATAACTTTGATTTAAAATATATTCCGGTAAAAATAAAATCATTTAAAATATACTATGATTTAAAATTATGTTGATTTGTCTTATAATTTTATCAATATTTATAAGTGTCATGAGTCTAAGTTATACAACTGATTCTTTCGATTTAATTTAGTTTAGTCATACGGTTTGATACTTCTTGATTCGACCAACGACCTTCTAACTCAGAGACGGACCGATGGAGGTGGCTTCAGCTTCTTAAAACATCGCAATTGTGTGCGAGTTTTTTTATTATTTTATCTACATATCAAAAAAAAATTATTGTCATTTAGATGTCGCAATATTTTTTTTTAAAATGTATATACACAAATTTATTAATGATGCATATATAATTGTTAATTTTTTGAAAAAGTGACATGTGAATATATGTATATATAAAATTATTTTATATTGTCAATGCATATAAATGAAATTTTCAAAATGAAATATATTTATTACAATATAATTTTATGAAATATTTAATAATAAATTTTTCAACCCTCCATTTAATTGATGAACAATGATATTTGAACACAAGTTTGTACACAAATACATGTGGTCTCCACCTACACAATCTCTCTCTTCTCTTTCTTCTATCTCTTCATTTAATTTCTCCCTTTTTTACTTTCCCCCTATTTTTATCTCTCTTTTTCCCTTTTTTTTTATTTTTTTTATTTTTATCTTCCTCTACAAAAATAAACCCCACACATTCATCTTCCCTTTCTACCATAATCCCTCATTCTTCCTTTTATCAGACAAAATATAATCTGGTTAATGGCTTTAAGAAACATGGTTAATGATGTGAACAACTTGGTTAACGGATTCGAACTGAAAACTCGAGCATTCTAATCAAACATGATATAAACCTGATTAGTGACTTAAAAAATTGCACAACTGTGTTAATGGATTTGAACAGAAAGTTTGGTCATTCTTGTCAGATGAAATTAAATGAAGAGAGAGAAGAAAGATAAGAAAGAGATTGTGTAGGTGGGGACCACATGTATTTGTGTACAAATTTGTGTTCAAATATTATTTCTCTAATTGATTTCTGAGTCCGTCTCTATTCTAACTCCTTAGATCTTGCAGAGTCGATGTCTGAACCGATTTTAAAAACACTACTTGAAACTTAGCTTGTAAGACTCAAATGTGCTAGTGTATATATAGACATGTAGTTCAATCTATTTTATGATGGATTGTAAATATTTAAACTGATCCGGCAACGTTGAGATTTGAGGGTTAATGGATCACTCGACTTTTTCTTAAAACAAAATATTTCATACTTAAAATATGTAAAACAAAAAAAGTAGTTATCCTAAACTACTAAAATATATAATGTATAAAATCACAGCAAAAGACACGATAACAATGTTCACAACAATTTTAATGGAGCTTTGTGTTTTTGTTGTTGTTGATCTAGTGATTTTAGATTTTTTAATTTTTTTTATCATAAATGAATGGAATTTAAGGTGAATAATTTTTTTTTTGACAATGAAAAGAACCAAAAAAATAAAGAGAACTGAATATTTTTATATAAAAAATATAATTTAATATTGTTTTCTTAAAATAGGTCAATGAAAAATTCATAAGACAGGTTGGATTCGACCTCATTTTTAAAATGAGAGGTTAAAAAAACTCAATTATTTTTAAATTTTTTTATTATTTGACTTAGATTGAAATGAGGTCGAAGGACTTAAAAATTGAATTTAGTATATTTCAAAATCTATATAAAAGAACAAGTTTTCTATGATCATAAGACTAAATATATAATATTTGAAATGAAACATTTTTTCTAATATAGTAATAATAATAAAAAAAAACTTATTTTTGTTGATATTTAAACAAAGTTTCTTTTTATATGTATGACTAAATACTAGTGTTGGTGTGTCAGCAGTGATTGTGTGCATTTTTGTTGTACAGATATTGTGACGTAGCCAAATAAAGTTGTTGCCCTTTTGGATGTATTAGTGAATAGTGATTGGTTTGGTGAGGGACGGTGGTCAAATAGTCAGCATAGTTTTGGTTGAGCAATTAATTACTAGCACTTTGAATCGATTAAGTTCCACATTATGATGAACCAAAACAAGAAAATAGAGTCACTTTTTGTTGTTGCTGTGCAATAAGAAGAAAACAGAGTCATGAGTCAACATATAAGTTTAAAAAACGAGATATAGAAGATACTATATCGTTGTATTTTCTGCATTTGGACTGTGGTTTGGTTTGTTTAATTAAGGGTGCGTTTCAAAATCACCAAAATTATACCGGAGTAGAAGCTACACATTGGAGCTTCATTGCACAGCCAAATACATACTAAACATTTAAAAAAAATCAAAGTATCACCACTTATGAAACTAATTTTAGGATATAATTTTCAACTTAGATTTTACCATAACACTTATTGGAGGTTAATCCTCCATCCAAATAGTTAAAAAGGTCAAATATTTTATTTTTGACGAAAAAAGGGTCAAGTATTTTGTGCCGTACTAGATAGGTATTTAATTATAAAAAAATGATGATAAAGTATTAGTGAATGTAATGGGTTGTGTTGGTTTTTAGTTGATGAAGTTTAGGGTTATACATTATTTTTGTTACACTTTAAATGAATAAATAAAAGAGGTATATATTAGTTTGAATTCAAACTTAAATAATTTTTAGTCAGATTTTATTTATCGGTCAAACTCTGAATAGTTAATCTGCTTTTTCTTAAGAATTAAAAAGTTAAAAAATAAAAATTAGAAGCATATATAATTAAAATAAAATTGGGCCTAAATATAGAGTACTACTTTCTAACACACATTTTTAATATACTGATTTCATTTGGTTGAAATTAATACAAGTTAAACTACATTTATGTAGGACTCAAAACAATTTAGTAAATATTATTTAAATTTGAATAGATAGAAGAGTGTATTGAAAATTTCTGAATTTCTTTACCATTGCATTTATAGATCAAAAGAAGAAGAGTGTATTGAAAAATCTTGAAGACTTAATTTATTTGTCAATTGAGTCATGCTTATATAATTTTAAAACAATATGGTTAACTTGGTTTAGATCAACCAAAATTATTTTGTGGTGGCACAAGGCATACGCAAATGTTGCAATGCAGAGATGGCATTAGTCCTCCAAAAATATTTTTATTTGACATAAGCTAATCTTTTTATTTGTTTTTTTGATCAATTACTGTTTTTTGGGAGGTTTTCAATTGAAATTTTATTATTATTATTATTATTATTATTATTATTATTATTATTATTATTATTATTATTATTATTATTATTATTATTATGTAATACAGTTATTTTGTCAAACACTAGTTGTAGCCAAAATCCAGAAAAAACATAAATTTATCAATGTATTTGAAAATCTTCACGTTTAAGGTAAGGCCTAAATGGTTATGGTACATTAAAAATACTTTTGCCTGTATATCTGTATTATAACTAAATGTTCCACCATCAAATATTTTAAAAAGTTAAAAAATAATTCATTCAACTTAAGTGCGAGACCGGTTCAAGGATAACTAAGATGTAAAACAAATTCTAACTAATATTTTTTAACTTTAAATGAGATAGCGTTTGGTAAAAATATATCTATAATCCTCTAAGTTTAACTCAATTCACATTTAGATTTTTCTAAATTTATTTTATTTTGATTTAATCTTTTAAATTATATTTATAGTATGTTTACACCATTAATTATTTATCTCAATTTTGACAACAATTAGTTCAATAATTAGCTTTTGATTATTAGAAACTCTACCTAATATTGCAACAATATGTCCCTCAACCTTTCAGAAAACATTAATAAAATATTATAAATTATCTATATTTCTTGATTTTATTTACAACAATTTAAACACACATATAATCTTAAAACAAGATTATAAAAGTTTATTTACATAATCAATATCTTTAACTTTCTTTGTGCAAATTAATTTAGACAATAAACTCGTTGCGACGTTTCAATTGAAATTTAATATTTTATGACAATAATTCAGAAAATTTTTAAACTTAAAAGACTACATATATAATTTAATATTTTTAAAAGGTTAATGATACATATCAAATGTAACTTAAATGACCAAATAAAAAAAAATAAACTTAAATGACATAAACAAAAATTAAACTAAATATAAAAAATTAAAAGTGTATTTTTTCCTAAAAGAAATCACTCTAATTGTCAAATAGTTGTGCTTTAGGTTGAGATTTTAAATCAGCATATGTGACCTTTTAACTTTAGTTGCCGGTAGATCTAAAACTAGGATTTTAATTGTCTTACCCTCAAACCAACCTTCCTTTCAGAAAACGAAAAATGATTTTACATCTTTTAGATTAGTTCAGTTATGATTTTACAACCTTCCTTTCAGTTATGAATCAAGAGCTGAAGGGGACCGACACGACCTCATGGTACTCAAATCTTTATAAAGTTTTTTAATACTAATATGTTATGATAATTTTTAGTCTCTCTCTCTCTCTCTCTCTCTATATATATATATATATATATATATATATATATATATATATATATATATATTATATGATGTTTTATAATGTGTTTTTTTACTTAATATATGTAGTCGTTAATACCTTTTAATCAAATAAAATATAAAACAAATATTTATTATAAATCTAATTTATTTTATCTTTTCCGAAGCAGCATTACCAATTCACATGATTATGTTGCTGATATCATTGATCAAGCTCTTCACCATAAGTTCACTGACAATGATCAAATCGAAGGTTCTTCTATTTAAATTCATTCTTGGTTTAAATTTGTTTCTTGCTTTCCTTATTAAGATACTACCACAACATAGAAACAAACTCAATTATTATTCCAACAATTCAAAACCTATTTTTAATGTTTAGCTTTAACAAGAGTGCCTGATATGAGAGGTGATTGCCAAGTAATATTGTCTTACTTTTTTTTAGACAAATGTTAGACTTAGTTTTACCTTAGTTTTTTGGTACAAATGTTAGTCCTAGTTCAAGTTTAAAATTTAATTCTTGTTTGATCTTGATCTTTAACTATATCTTAAATATTTTGTATATACAAATGTTAGTCTTAGTCTAAGTTTAAAAGTTAACTCTTTATATTTGATTGATAATATTAACTGTAAATATATCTTAAATATTTTGTATATGCGATGCATTTCAAAATTTATTTTTCCTTAATTAAATTATACTTTTAAAATTTGGCTTACTATTAATTCTGTTTTCTAAACGTAAGAGATATAATATTTTGTTGGATGCAAGTATTAGAGATATAATATTTTCTTGAGGTCCTGGAGTACTTGGTTATCTTGAATATAAGAATTCCAAATTGTAAATTTGTAAAAATATATTAACAATCAAACTCCTAACACTTATCAGAAAAGACAGTGGATCGAATTAAGGTGGACATTTTTAATAATTAGTTTTCAAAAATTTAATTTTTTTTCTAGCACTAAAATTTTAATACTATTAAAATAAGTTTATTAACTACAATAACAAAAAAAAAAATATAATTATTAAAAATATTTAAACACAACACATTTTTTAAGATAACAATATTGATATAATATGGTAAAAAAATAATTATTTGGTTTGAATATTGGACAGTCTATTTTAAATTACATGAAAGTATACTCAAATAAATAAAGGTTGGATTTATTTGGTTTGGTTCAATTTAGACTCAAACCCATACAAAAAAATATCAAACCAATTTAATTAATTTTGATTAAATTGTCGGGCTTATCAGATCATTTGGTTTGATTTTTATATTTCTATATGAAACTCACAACCCACACAGTTGGAATTTAGAGAATTTAGGTTGATAGATTGATTTGATTTTTATATTTCTATATGAAACTCACAACCCACACAGTTGGAATTTAGAGAATTTAGGTTGATAGATTTAGTTTATTTCGTAATTACAGTGAAGTTGTTTTTGTAATTTTTCTTACAAGTTAGCATTTAAAAAAATTCTTGAGGGCTCTGGAGTGGCCATGAAGCTTCGCCACTTGATCCCGGTATAACGGCAGTGCAAGTATATAATGTGAGAAACTCATATGTGAGAGTGACATTGTTAGATTCAAGTATAAGTATTTAGTCTCACATTAACTATAAATGAGTTAAATGTTGAATATATAAGAGATATAATCTATATATGCAATGCCTTATGATTTTAGGTGTATATATAATGTTAAAATCTCTTATGATTGTAAATTATTTGACCTGTTGTTGCTCTCGTAACCTCAAACTCTCAATTAAATCTCACAACTATGTGTCCACGAGGAGGATGAGAATGCAAGAAATGGACTTTGAAGAGGTTGTCATGGTGAAAGCAATACCAATGGTGTTCAATAAATACTTCGATACTCAAATTAATATAAGAGTAAGAAAAATATTGAATTTCAAAATGAATGTGTTGCACTTAGAATAATGGTTATGGGAATGAACGTGTAGCTCTTCTGGTGTTGGTATTCAAGTTATATAGGACTTCAAAGAAAGGTTAACTATTTAGAGGTGTCAGCAGTAACTAAAGTCGCGACTTCTAGTGCTGACTTCTGGTGTCAACACTAACTAAAGTTGCGAACTATAATTGATTGCTTCTTGTCGTGAACTATAATTGATTGCTTATTCTCAATTCAATCAACACATTTGAGTTGGATGAGATCCTTAATAAGTTGTGAGCTTCTTTTCTCTTCACATGTTTTCTCAAAAAACTCCAAAAAAATTTATTTGAGATTTGTCGATTTAGAGTGTATTTTATATGTGCAGAATGACCAATTCAAATATGTATTTGAGATCATAAAGGACATGAGAAGAAACCACCTAATAACTTTGATGCCTAACTCAATCTCTGCTTTGGTCCATTAATTGCAATTGGACTAAAGTGGATCCAAAACAAAGTTGAAATTTAAATTATCTAACATATAAAAAGAGTACTAACAATTAGTAAACAAAAAAAAAAAAGTAGAAAGAGCGAAAACATAACAAGCAAAGGGGTTGATGACCAATTATCAAAGGATTTAGATCCTCTCTTTGAATCAGATTCCTTTGAAATTTTGATTGATATGTCTAGAGGCTAAAGAAATATTTGTTTAGGGGATTCATTGTCCACTTATTTATTCATAATGTGTGCTGATGTTTTTTCAGGTTTAATTAAGAGGCGTAGAGGCAAGCTAAATCACGACATCAAAGTGGCTGGACAAGCACCACAAATATCTCACCCTTTTTTTTGTTGTTGCTGATAATAGCCTCCTTTTCTCAAGGGCAACAACAAGTGAGGCAAGAGCTATCTTGGACATCCTTGCAACTTACCAACACGCTTCAGGTCAAGTGGTTAACCTTGATTTTATGCTTCCAAGGTTCTGGTGGGCCTCAAGTGTTGAAGGTATAAAATCCATTAGATGAGTTGGGATAGATTATCTAGAGCCAAGAATTCAGGAGGAATGTGATTTCGGGGTTTTTAGTGAATTTAAAAAGGGAAGCACTGTTGGAGGTTAATCTCTGGTGAAATCTCTCTGTTAGAGAAATCCTCAAGAGGAGATACTACCCACGGGGATCATCTCTTCTTAATTGACCTTTATAACCAAGTTAGACATGAATAGTTGATCTAATCACGCAACTCTATTTCATTGATGAGTGACCTGCAAACATTCTAGGTAAATAGAATATATATATACTAAAATTTTAAATTTGTTGAAGATTTTTCTCCAGTATGGTTTCAGGTTAATCCTCAAACTTCCTGTCTTTTACAATCCTAGATGTTTAATTTCTAATGCAGCCATGCACACCTGCTAAAACACCATCCTGGCGAAAGAATATGAAGAAGGTTACCCAAAATACATCCAAACAAAGAATACGATGTTTCAGCTCATTCAAGATATCATACTAATCCTACAACAAAATAATTCAGAAACCATATTTTTAATACATTGTACTAGCTGCATCTTTTAGCATTAAACTTTACTTTGAAAGGGTACTCACATATCTAAAAAGTAGAAATCCACATGCACAAAAAGAAAGAAAGAATGTCTACTAACAAAATGGAGTATGCTGTAATGTATGCAAACAAATAATCCAATAGGAAGAGTATGTGTATGCAATGAAAGCCAAAATCAAATTCATTAAATTCTTTTCATGAGATAATAATCTAATATGTGCCCTTCACAAATAATCTCAAGAGTGAAATTCAGCAAATTGCAATTAGGGGTGTCTGTGTACATAAATGGATTATTCATTGAACCAAACTAAATCCAAATTGAAACCTATAATAACTTAAGGAATAAGGATTGCATTTTAAAACTGGTATGGTTTTGTCAAACCAGTTATCATCCCGGATACAAAACCAAGTCTCTTCCATGATACTCCACCCGTTTCACAATGAGTATTACTTTAGTAAAAAAACAAAATTTCAAAATGAATGTCATTTTTAATTATCAATGTAACTTTAACTATTTTTTTTCTAATTGCACCCTCCAATTAATATTATGTACACTATTTCCAAAACATTAAAAACTCCACTTTATATTTATGATAGTGGAAAACACACCAATAGTTAATAAAAATAATTTGATAAAATGACAATTTTATTTCTTCTATTTATTACATTTCTTAATAGGTGTGCAAAATATATTCATTTTGTAACGGAGAGAGAATTTTGGTCAAAAATTGTCCATGGACAAGCAAGCAGGAGACAGACATTGGAGTGTGCCGTCAGTAATGTTCTGATGCACAGTCAGTCAGCTTGCCTTCAAGAAGAAAATAATATTTTCACCTTCTGACCAATCTAATCAAACGAGTCTTATTCTGCAATCTAATCTTGCCACTACTGGATTGAAAATTGCATTGGTCAATTCAGAAGTAAGACCACAACATCTTGGTTCCAAATTCCATGTTAAACCTGTATGTATCTATTCTTCCATCAAATAGGTTTCATTGTTGGTTTGAATGACTTGAGCTATTTTAAATTTATTAAAACATGTAATGTAATTTTTTATTTCACTGAAATTTTTTGCTAAATATATTGAAACATGATATGATATTGTTGAGCAATATATTGACACTCTTGAAATTTTAATTTTTCCATACCAATTGTTCCAAATCTTCCGACACACCTGCTTAGTTGATCATTTATAATTATTTTAAAATATTTATATTTCCGATTTTCACTTTCGATGACCATCAGACAAGACAATCATGTACAACCTTACTTAATAGGATCTGTTATATAGGTTTGCACAACTGTATTCTTAGATTCTAAGAAGACAGGAACCAAAGAACAAACAATCATGTTATTGGCTTGAAATGTTCGAAATCATTTTTTGTTCTAAACGTAGTTTTAAATCAAGCTTTAAAACCTGTATCAAAACCGGTTGAAACCCGGTTTTAAACTAAAAGTAAACCAATTTAGGGAAAATTCTGGCTCAATTTTTGAATCTAGTCCTTGCTACGGTTTCAATTTGGATATGGTTTGGTGTGATGAGTATCCAAATTATGCACAGCTCTAGAAAAAGGATTAGGGTTACTTTGTTCAATGTTGGAAGAAGGAGGCAGCTGTGGAATGGAGAAAGAGACACACTGAGATATTGAACACTTTATTACTTTTAAATAACAAAATTTTAGAGATTATAACAAGTTCAAGACTATGCATGTATCAAAAGTGAGTCAACCTCTCAAAGTTCACTTACCTGATATCTCAACAAGGTTAAAGCACATGCTTGAGAATCTCCGTCACCATTTTTATGATATCTTCTTCCTTACACGAGGCTGCAAAATTAACTGAAAACAAAATCCCTTTGTTGGTTACTCAATATGTGAAGTTTGTTAATATGATTGCATGAATAGGTTTATAGAAAATTAAACATAAAAGCAGGATATTTGAACTTAGGTTCACTTTCTTACCCCATGCAAGAACTGGAAACTCCCATTTCTGTTTAGGGACTGTCATTACATATGACACAACCTGCAAAAGTATATCACAGCTTTCCAAAAGCAAAATCTTATGTAAAATTATTTGTAACATGGAAATAGCTATATGGAATGTACTAATTACCAAGATTGATGCAGCGAGGGAATGAGGAGACCTATAAAGAAATGCTGTCTCTTCCTTCTCATACAGAAGATCCATAATTTCCATGCAAGCTTCAAAGTTAATCAATTCACCAACTTTTGCCACTCCCCTGAGCTCAACCATTCAAAAGATAGAATCATTGGTGTAGGACACAATACAAAAATCAACTTCAAATTCAAATGTCGGAATTAGAGACATTTCGATCTTAAGGATATGACTCAAACTCACTTGATTTGAATCCAAAGCTCATCAAGGAATGAAAAGGCAATATTTGCTGTGCCAATCTCAAAGTTCAACACCTGAGGAAATCCAAAAGGATATCAGAATTCGATGTTACCTCAGCTGAGGCCACAGCTTTTCAATTTCTACCTGCATGAAAAGCACCTCCTGCAGATCAAGTACTTCAAATTTGAGAGAAATACGAAACAAAAAGCTTCATGCTATATCAAAATAATAAACAAAAAGAATAACAAAATATAGTTTTATACCGTGCAAATATTACATATTTTACAATGAATCCCTATTACGCTATTTAAATTTTATTTAGTTTTAGTTTCAAAAAATATAAAAGAAAAGTGTTATTTATACCCTAGTGAGCAAAGAGGGATCAAAAACACATTATTTTCCTTACAAGTACTAGATTAAAAAATTTAATGACTATACCCTGACGAGTTAAAACAATTTAACACATGTATTCAACTATATCGCATCATAATATCACTTTTGGATATTACTACTCTCGAATGAAATATAAACAAAAAGAGTAACTGAAAAATTCATATATCTGGTATCAATTTTTAACATACATCAACTTTTCAACTACTTCCTCCATCTCACAATGAGCGACGTTTAAAGTTTTTGCACACATATTAAGAAATACAATAATTAAAACAAAAAGATGTCATTTTACCAAACTATCTATTTTAACTATCGGTAGATTTTTCACTGTTAGCAATCTAAATTATAATAATGTTTTGGAAGTTTTGTATATAGTCCTCATTGAAAATTGAGAATGACATTCATTTTAAGACAATTTTTTTTTACTAAAGGGACACTCATCTTAAGATGGAGGCAATACCATTTTTAGTTATATTGCATTTCCTATGGAGAATTTCTTAAAACATGTTCATATGTATATGGTAAAATATGATTTGACGCATGTGTAAAACTTTTGTTGGCTTCCAGCCGAAAGTCACTAAACTCAAATTAAAACGAAATAAAATTTAAATATGTACTAAAACAACAATATATTTCCTGAAACAAAAACATAATTAACCCAACGAACTTGTTTGCTTACAGCTTCCAGGAAATTCCTATTTGTGAAGTGTTGTTCATTGATGGAATTATCCGCCAAAGACTTTAAACTTGCAACAGAGAGTGGTTTAGAATCATGTATCTGCAAACAAATTTCAATAACACAGTCACAAATAACAGTGAATTAAAAAATGAAATCAGAGAGTGAAAATTGAAACCCTCACTTTGCTTGAAATCCATATAGAAATAAGAACAAACAGCTGCAAGGTGCTTTCAGTGACAGGTTGCAACAGCCAGTTCAACGAACTCGCACCTTTTATAAAACTAAATGTTGGAGACAGTTAATTAATCAAATTTCACATTAAAAATCCCTACAACTACTATATTTGATTTTAACTCAAAACTTAAATTTAACTAATGTTTAAATTAAGAATGTGACATATGCGAATGCACTAGTATCTTGCTAGTAAAATAAATGATTGAATAGAGTGAGAGATTAGTTACGGTGGTAATGAAGGTAAGAAGCGATCGGCGAAGAAGGAGAAAGCGGAGTACTTAACAATGGGGGAAACTTGGAGGTGCTACATGGAAGAGGATTATGAGAAGAGAAGAAAGGTGATAAGAAAATATGAATAGAAATGAGAAAAGTGAAGTGGTTACTACTTGAGATGATTTGATAAGAAACTCGATCGTATTGAGGCGTGAACACGAAGATATCATTGCTTCGCCACTATGCTTTACAAATTTTCACATTGTCTAAATAGATACATCATTTTCTTAATTCCATTTCAAGGAGACTTTATTTTTCAAGATTCTTTTATTTTTAAAGGAGTTTTTCTGAAAGGCAATTTTCAAAATTTAATTGTTTTCAATATAAATAATTATTATAGTTAATCAAAATACTTTTTTTTTTTACAAAAGAGTTAACTAAAATAATTATTAACATACTATATGCTCCAACAATCCCTCACTTGAATTTAAAAAAATATTTCTGAAATAATGTTAAATGCTTCTATAAGATCGTGCATATATAAAGGTGTCTCATGACTTGAACATTTGCATAGTAACTAAGATTCAGATTCAACAAGAGTGACTCGTAGTCTTGAACTCTATCTCTGACATCAAACCTACACATAACCTTTTCATAGGGTGTATTCTCAAAAACCCGTGCATTAATGGCCCTGCACGTCTATCTCAGTATAGTGAACGCTCTAGGAATTCTGCCTCAAAATTCCATAAGAAGCAGCCCCACTTCCACATTCACATAGGCGAGTCTATCAAGAGTACTTCTATAGCTAGGTACTCTATTTCACATGGAGTATAGATCTCATTAAGTGTTTCTATTATCTCATCCTATCATCGCTTCAGGAATCATGCTTCTCTGATTTATAATAGCATGTTCATCTCGTATCACTTCACGACTTGTTATTACCCATTGAACCTAATTCTTGGGATCTTCAATCTTTTAGGTCGGGTTACCATCATGAATGACTATATAGGCATTAGTCCCATCCTATTGGATGTATTTAGCACTTTCTCTCTACCTAAACCTTTCGTCAAAGAATCGGCTATATTCTCATTAGTGTGTACATGATCCACTATAACAGTTCCTTTAGAAAGTAATTCTCTAACTATGATGTGTTTACGACGTATTTGTCGTCTTTTACCATTGTAATAACGATTCTCAATCTTCGCGATAGCTGCGGTACTATCGTAATGGATCAACACATATGTCATAGGTTTTTCCCATAAAAGGATCTCAACTAGTAAGCATCTCAACCAGCTCGCTTCTTTACTAGTAGTAGCTAGTGCTATCATTTCAGACTCCATAGTGGACTGAGCCAATATCGTCTGTTCTTCGATTTCCAAGATACAACACCACTAGCCATACTAAAATATAGCCATTGGTTGCTTTGGAGTCATCTGATAAAATTTTCCAATCAACATCATTGTATCCTTCAAGGACGACAGGAAATCATTGATAATGTAATCCGAGACTCATGGTCCTTTTTAGGCATCTCATGACTCTTTCGATAGCGTGCCAATGCTCCACACTAGGTCTACTAGTAAACCTGCACAACAGTCCCACGACATAGGCAATGTCGGGTCTAGTACAATCAGTGGCATACCTGAGGTTGCTAATGATGCTCGCGTATTCAGTTTGTCTAGCACATTCACCAATGTTCTTGAAAAGTTTTCACACTTGGATCATATGGTGTGCAAGCAGGTTTACAGTCAAAGTATTTGTATTTCTTTAGGATCTTTTCAATATAGTGAGACTGATCCAAAGAAATTCATTTTTCTGACCTAGTGATCTTGATTCCAATGATTACACTCGCTTCTTCGAGGTCTTTCATATCAAAGTTGTTGCACAACAATGATTTCACAGTATTTAAAGCATGAATGTTTGATCCAAATATGAGTAAGTCATCTATATAGAGACATATGATAGTGCAGATGCCATTTTTAGATTTGTAATAAATACATTTGTCACTTTCATTTACTTTAAACTCATTCGATATAATCAAGTTATCAAACTTTTCATGCCATTGCTTAGGAGCTTGTTTAAGACCATACAGAGATTTATCTAACTTGCAGACCTTGTTTTCTTGTCCATGAATTATAAAACCTTTAGGTTGTTCCATATAGATTTCTTCTTCCAGGTCACCATTTAAAAAAATTGTTTTGACATCCATTTGGTGTATCACCAAGTTATGAATAACTGCTAGAGAAATGAGTACCCTAATGGATGTAATTCTAGTGACCGATGAAAAGGCGTCGAAGAAATCTATATTTTCTTTTTGTCTAAAACTTTTGGCTACAAGGTGTGCCTTGTATTTATCAACAATTCTATCGGGTTTTAGTTTCTTTTTCAAAATCCATTTACAACCTATTGGTTTGCAACCAGGAGGCAAGTCTACTAAATGTCAGGTTCTGTTAGACTCTAGAAAATCCATTTCATCTTTTATAGCTTCTTGCCATCAATCTGCATCCAATGATGACATAACTTCTTTAAGATTTGAAGAATCCTCTTCTAAAGTATAGGCCTTATATTCGGGTCCATAATCTTTAGCAACTCTGACTATTTTACTTCTTCGAGTTTCTATTTCGCCTTATTTGTTGCTTTTAGTGCTTCTTGTTACAGGAACGTGACTTGATTTGCTGCCCCCACTATTTCTTGATTTGAAAGGGAATTTATTTTCATAGAAGTCAACATCATTTGACTCTATGATCACTTTCACATTTAGTTCATAAAACCTATACACTTTATTGTTTAATGCATACACAATGAATACACATTCATAGGCTCTACTGGCGAGTTTAATTCACTTTGGAATGGGGATTCTGACATAAGCCAGACAACCCCAAGTTCGAAAATAAGACAAGTTTGGTTGTCTTTTCTTCACTATCTCAAAAGGAGATGTTTTGTTTTTAGATTTAGGAACTCTATTCTAAACATAGCAAACAGTCAAAATAATTTGCCCCACCAATGAGATACATCTCCAGAGTTTAGCATAATAGCAACAACTAGTTGATTAAGAGTTCTATTCTTTCTTTCAGCTTTACCATTCATTTCAGGTGAATAAGGTGCAGATGGTTCATGTATAATTCCATGCAATTTATAAAATTCATTAAACGAACTAGAATCATACTCAGTACATCTTAATCTTTCTACTAAATTGATTTTCAATTTCAATTACAAAGATCTGAAACATGTTAAGCGCTTCACTTTTATTGTTAATTAGATATACGAAAGTAGTCGAAAAAATCATCAATAAAAATAACATTTTCCATTTCTTGTTAATGTCTCAACAAGTTCACATATATATTAAATCTAAAGACTCAGATACTTTTACTACTGATTTATGTGAACTCTTTGTTATTTTAGCTTGACTATTAAAATCACATTTTTCAAAATTAAAGATAACTTTGGAATTGAACCTAAGTTACTTAAGTTTGAAATCCTTGTTCACATGACAGAGTCTAGCATGTCAAATATTAAAATCACACAACATGTAAGCAGAAGGAAACATTTTATTGATTTCAACATTCAATTCAAACATGCCATCAGTGGCGTACCTTAATAGATGATCTCATGAGTTATCTTCTGAATTTCACGGGAGTGATCCTCCACGGATCTGTCATCGGTCATCTGATACTCTAATACTTGAGGTAGCAGCTCACAACATACTTTTTATCCTCAGCTTTCTCAATATCATATTTTTTCTTCGGAGCATTCCAAACATCTCTAGCAGTATTGTTGGAACTGTAATAGTCATACAGATCATCAACAAGTCCACTAAGAATATAATTCTTATCATTATTCTCCCATGGGTTAATTCTCCAGCTTTCTTATCCTTTTTTTTTTGCCTCAAACTGAAACAATTTATTGAAATCAGAGGCAACAGAACCAAATCCAATAATCTTTTCGATTGACATGGCAGAAAGAAACGTCTTAAAATTGTTATTTTTGAGTTTCGAAAACTGTTTCAAAATCAATTTATGCCACCGAAAATATTACAAGGTTGAGTCGCGAACTAGGTCGCTCTTTTTAAGACGTTTCGCGGCACTGCCCAAATTTTGCAAGGCAAACTATCAATCACGAAGTCCCTGGGATAAAACAACCTGTATTCACTGTATCGAAATTCTATTGCACCATAGAAATCCGTTCTAGAATTACCCCTCAATATGGCAGTCTAATGGCTACTACTCGTAATATGGTACTATGACCACTTATAAATCAAAAGAACTATGGCACAAAAATCGAAGAGACTACAGTATAACAACCGCTCTAAAAATCGAAGAGACTACAGTATAACAATCGCTCTAAAAATCGAAGGGACTACAACATAACAACCACTCTAAAAATCGAAGGGATAACGGTACAAAACCGTTCATAAATATTGAAGGGACAAAAAGGAGAGAAGTGGCTCGGAAATAAGTCGAGCATAATAGAAAAGGGAGAAAAGAGAAAGTTGAGGAATGCATCCAACTTTAGTGTACTTATCACAAGAGTTTGAAACTCATTATATAGTGATGGAAGCAAACACACATATGTTTTCTATCAATGTGGGACTTTAGTATTTATATAATTAAAAACTACTCAAAATACGAGAGTTTTTCAATGTGAGACTTCAACAATTTTTAAATTCACACATTAACATACTCTATGTTCTAACATTAATCAAAGTACATTTTTTTTGACAAAAGAGTTAATTAAATTTTTTTAATTAATATAAAACTAATTACTTTTACCTATAATTAAAATTGGAGTTATATAAAAATCAAATTGTTAACACTACGCGAAAAACGCATATTACAGCGCTTTTTCAAAAAAAAAAGCGCTGTAGTTAGCAGCGCTGTAAAAGGATACAACAGCGCTTTTGTTTTAAAAAAAAAGCGCTGTAAAAGGTAGACAAATTGCGCGCTTGTTATGCACCTTTTACAGCGCTTATTCACAAAAGCGCTGTAAAAGGTGCACTTATATAGTTGAATATTATGCACTATTATGACCCTATTACAGCGCTTCTTCAAGGAAGCGCTGTAATAGGTGCAATAATATAGATGATTTGTTATGCACCTTTTACAGCGCTTTTTCACAAAAGCGCTGTAAAAGGTGTACTTGTATAGGTACATTCAACTGCACCTATTACAGCGCTTTTCCAAAAAGCGCTGTAATAGGTTCATTATAGTGCACCTATTACAGCGCTTTTTAAAAAAAGCGCTGTAAAAGGTGTTTTTTTTTTTTTTAGTTTTATTAAATAATATGATGTAAATTTTAAAAAGCGCTTTTTTAGAAAGCGCATTTTTTTAAAGCGCTGTCTTTTAATCCAGAATCAGTTCACAACATGCACAAGTATTCAAACATGCAATCAGTACTAAAATAACTCAGAACAACACAACAATAGAATCACTATATTTTCAAATGCACAAATATTCACAACATGCAATCAGTTCATAATTACATATTCACAACAGCTACATATAACTACATATTCACACAACTACCTATTGATATAACTATCTATTGATTCACTATATTTTCATACAACTACTCATATTCACAACCTAGTATATACACAAATAGCACAGAACTACCATGTCCCTTGCAGCTTGCCATTTCCCAGCAAATCAAATAATATTCATTTCAAGCACATACTGACACCAGTCTTCCTTTATCTCTGTTAGTTCTTCTTCAGAATACGATGGACTGGAATTGTCAAAGTACTGATATAAAATTTGAACATAAATAAGTTAGAATCAAATATAAACATAGTTTATATATGAAAATCAAATAATTAAAATACCGTACCGTTTCTGGGATTATAATTTGATTCTTATCAACAATCTCCTTCATGAATCGCAATACATAGTACCCACAGTCGATGTTGTTAGTTTGACGAGGGCACTATAAAATAAAACATATAAGTCAATAATTATTTAATTGTGAATTGATTGTAAGTGAAATTTAAAAGCACATATTTTAAACCTTTATTGGAATCCATGTGATGTTATTTGACTTTAGCTTCGACACTGTCGCACCTCTTTGAGCTCGAAAAACTTGTAAAGCACTATCGAATAAATAAATGTGATTATTATAGCATTAACAAACACTATTTATATATATATATAAATGTAAAAAATAAATGAATATTACTTACGTGTCGAACAAAGCCTTTATCTCGGGACGATTGTTGTAATGGCCGTGAATGGGATCTAGGTAGTATATAACTTCAGAGGTCGCATTGATTGCAATTAGCACCCAATGAGCCCTACAACAACAAAAATTTAGTTTACACAAATAATAAATTAAGATCTCATAAAATAAAAAAGATATAAATATAGAATATATAATTACGTACCCTGAATTATATGGTGCAAGGAATAACTTATCCTTCTCTTTATTTCCTAATAGTATATCTAAAACGTATTTATTTACATTCGCTGGATCGTGTTTAAGCATCGATATCTTATGCGGAGACAAGAATGAAAATTTATTTGACAATCTGCGCGCGCACACGAACTTCTCATACAAAAACCTTCAATAAAAATTTCAAATTAGATTAATTACCAATAAATTAAATTAATTACAAATAATTGCGATGAAAAGTAATTTTTACCTCATGTAAATGCTCATAACAGTAGCACTCAGCTCCTTATGGTCGAGAAGTTTGTATATGTGTTCTTTTTCAAAAAATTCTTCATACGCGTCTCCGGATAGATCTTTATCCATGCTTATTATTCGTGAATCGTCGCTGCCCATATTTTTTTTTGCCTGTATGTCAAGACACGACCCATATGGAGCAAGTCGTGGCTGACTTATTTTAGGAGCAGGAGCAGCAACTGATTTTACACGATCCAGTTTTTTAGCAGCAACAACTTTGGCCGCTTTATTACCCTCCAGCTTTTGCAGTTTGCCAGTTTTATTCCCCTCCAATTTTTTTAGGTTTGTCGGCTTTATTTTTGCCACGAACATCCGGTCGTGGTGCGGCAGCTGGCTTGCTGGCTTGCTGTGCGGGTGGTTTATTAGATTGAATCTGAAAAAATGAGGTTAATCAAATTGTTAGTTTATTGAATCAGAAAAAATGACAAACCTTACAGAATAAATGTTACAAACCTTTTCGGGCGATGTGACTGTTTCATTTCTGGGAATCTTCTTATCATTCCCTTTATTAGACTTTATTTGAATCTAAATAAATGTGAAATTAAAGTTAACATTGGAAAAAATTCAGCAATTAAATATAATCAATTAAACATACATTTCAATTAATTAAACATACCTTGTCAAGGGCAACAAGATGTTTGGGCCATGCCACGTAGCTGCCAATTGCTTCGCCCAAATAATTCAGATCTGCATCGTTGTCCGGTACAGGCAACGGTGCTGTTGGTTGCAAAGCAATAACTGGCGATACTTTGACATGGCCCGCAGGGATTGGTGTGTTGTGCAATACCTCGCCCGGAGCATTGCACAATGTTCCCTTTCCGACCTTCCGATGAGTGGGGGAGGATAAGTATAGCACGCATGGAGTGACCCCCTAAAATCAATGGTTAATACATAAGTATGTGAAAAAATTAACTTTAATGAATTTCTTATTTTATTAAGTAATTAATTACCTCAGGAAGACTGTTGAGACCAACGTTGCAACTTGCGTTTTCACTCTCAATGTGAATTTCACGTTGGGGCTGGTCCGCAAGTTGGTTGTCTTTATTTGTCTTCACCAAGAGGGCCACTTGCTCGGTTAATACTCTAATCTTCTCTAATACTTCCTCGTTAGATGGATTTTGGCGCTTCTCTTGTGAAAAATAACTTCTAGGAGTTACGCAAAATCCTTTCCCCCTCACGTGGCCGGAATATTCAGGAACATTAAACACTTTACCTAATATGTCCCTGCAACTTTCCTTGTTGTCCTCTTGATTTTCCGATTCAAGATTCGCCTAAAATACACATAGGATTAAAAAGATAAGTTAAATAACATTTTTAAAATACGTACAATATTAAAAAATATTAAAGTGATAAATATACTTACACAAAGTTCTATTACTTTTTGTACATTTTCATTATCAACCACTCCGTCTTTATTTACACGAGCTTCCTTCCACAATACATGACGACCCAACGGTTGATCGGATTGGGTGTCTTGTAGCTATTATCGTTAAGATCATAAACAAAATATTAGTTAGATAGTATAGTTTATAATATACCAAATTAATTAAATAAAAGTGATGAGGAATAACTTACAAGTTTTTGCTCTAGACGAGCATATCCCATACGAGATTTCTTGTATGGGTGGGGAATAATTTTTGCCCTCTCGCGATTTGCCTTACTAATATTCTAAATAAAAAAAAAAAATCTAGTAAAAATTTAAAATACGCTATGAATATGAATAATAAAACAAAAATGCTAATAAATTAATCACTTACAACAAATGCGGGGTCAGAATGTTTTGATACGAATGCGCTCCATTCCTCACTTGATATATAATGTTTATATATTTTTGGAGCTTCCGCATTCGTATTTCCTTCACGGTCTTTTAAATAGCAATTAGAGAGGTGAGATCTAAAGCACTGGTGTATTTACCCGGCAACTCTGAGCACATAGCTCTTTCTCACCTCATCAAGAACAAAAGCTGACTACAAATCAAATAAATATATAGTTTGAGTAAAATACTTCAAAGCAGTATGTAAAAATTTATAAGTAATAGGGTGGAGTAAAAAAATTACCTGTATATCAGCCCACAATACATCTTTGGCATCCTTCAATGCCTTATCTCTCCAATCATCTATTGTGATTGGTATATTTTGACGAACAACAGCTCCAATATAACTAACAAACATGGAACTGTTGGGGTCAATAGGTTGACCACTCTCATTCCATCCAACCTAAAAAACTCATATAGTAAGTACCTCAAATTATAAACAGCAAACAATTTAAACAGCAAACAAAGTATCGTATAAACAGCAGAAACAGAAAACAACAAACAAAGTATACCTCAAATTTTTGCCCAGTACTTCTTGCTTTAATAACATTTTGCATTATTGTTGCACCACGTTTGACTTCATTTTCGTAAGTCTTAGTGTTGCCAACTTCTTCATTTTGACAATCTAACTCCTTGTTAGTATCCATTTATCTACAAAATTCAGTTCAACATCAACATGCAGTTCAGTTCAGTTCAACATCAACATGCAGTTCAGTTCAGTTCAACATCAACATGCAGTTCAGTCTAAGTACGTAGCAAAATAAGTTAACATGCATTTTAGTGAAACAAAAAACTAATAAACACAATACCTGAAATAACTCTTTAAAATGCTTAGGGTTACGGGTTCAAAGACGAACGACGCAGGGTTACGGGTTTCGCGAAAACGAGGATGAAAACTGATCGTAGGATTACGGATTTCGCGAAACGAGGATGAAAACGGTATTTACTTGATGTTTATGATGTTCGCAGACGATCGTAGGTGTAGGATGAGAGTAAGCAATGAGGAAGAAATAAGGAAAACTGAAACTGATCGTAGGGTTCGTAGGGTTCGCAATGAGAAGGAGAAGGAGAAGGAAACTGAAAAATTTACGTAATGAACATGAAGCTGATGAGGTTTACTGTTATATATAAAGGCCTATTACAGCGCTTTTCCAAAAAGCGCTGTAATAGGTCTCATCATTTTATTTTTTAAAAGCCTATTACAGCGCTTTTTTATAAGCCTTTTAAAGCGCTTGTGAAAAAGCGCTGTAAAAGACCTCCTTAATTTATTTTTTTAAAACCCTATTACAGCGCTTGTTTAGAGAAGCGCTGTAATAGGGTTTATATATGAAAGTCCAAAGGTTGTGTGAACCTTTTACAGCGCTTATGTAGAAAGCGCTATAAAAGACCTCCTTATATTTATTTTTTTAAAACCCTATTACAGCGCTTATTTGGAGAAGCGCTGTAATAGGGTTTATATATGAAAGTCCAAAGGTTGTGTGAACCTTTTACAGCGCTTATGTAGAAAGCGCTGTAAAAGACCTCCTTATATTTATTTTTTTAAAACCCTAATACAGCGCTTGTTTAGATAAGCGCTGTAATAAGGTTTTATATATGAAAGTCTAAAGGTTGTGTGAACCTTTTACAGCGCTTATGTAGAAAGCGCTGTAAAAGACCTCCTTATATTTATTTTTTTAAAACCCTATTGCAGCGCTTGTAATAATTTACATAAGCCCTGTTTGAACATAAGCCCTGTTTCTTCCAAATTAGTTAAATCATTTCTTCCAAATTAGTTAAATCATTTCTTCCAAATTAGTTAAATCATAAGCCCTGATGAGGTCAAGTTCAGTATACAATTACATACAGTATAAGCAGAAAATTACAAATTAACAGTTCAAGCTAAATACCAAAATGCTCAATTAATTATGGCAGATCAAATACATGGATTACACATGAACTCAGTTCAAATTACATGGATTAAAAAATTAAACACATTAAGATGCCCTTCTTCTTTTCTTGGTGGGATTCACATTTGTTTGTCCATTAATGATACGAAACGATGGATTAATCCAAATTCCCTCATCATGATCATCTCTAAGATATAAACCATCATCAGTTGAACCAATTTCATGTGGTTGTGATGTTGCAAAGAAAAGATCATTACCAACATCTTCATCATTATTGTTATCATCACTTATTTTGTTGGTCGATAGGACAACGGACCATTTATCATCAGCAGGATCAGTGACATAAAACACTTGTTGAGCTTGCGACGCTAAAATAAAAGGCTCATCTTTGTATCCCACCCTATTAAAATCGACAAGCAAGAACCCTGACTCATCAATCCGAACGCCATTATTATTATCGACCCACTTGCAACCAAATATGGGAACACGAAACATTGTGTCGAAACTTTCCATCTCTAATTCTTTCATCTGCATGCCATGTCAAGTGTTTTGAATCTACTTCACTGCGATACATGCGCCTAAATCTTGGTATTATCGGAAAATACCACACGACTTTTGCTGGAGTAGATTCTTTCTTCTTATATCGAGAGACATTGCATTTCGGACACGCCTTTAGTAATTCATATTCATTTCGAAATAAAATGCAATCATTAGGACACGCATGAATCCTTTCATAACTCATACCAATAGAGCACAAAATTCGTTTAGCCTCGTAGGTTCTACTGGGAAGTTCATTATCATCTGGCAACATATCTTTTAAGAGTGTTAGTAATTCTGTGAAGCTTTTATCAGACCATCCATTACTCGCTTTTAAGTTGTACAACTTTAGTATCGCCGAAAGTCTTGTGAATTTAGTACAACCATTATATAATGGTTTCTCTGCATCACTCAACAAGCTCTCAAACATTTTAGGACAATCACGAAGATCTTCTTCAACTGCTTTTGCAATCTCCTCAACTCGGTCCGGCTCATATGTATCTGTGTCGAAATCAGTTGAAACATATGTATCTGTGCGAGTGTTTCCATTGATTTTCTCACCATGTCTTATCCAACATGTATAGCTTTGATCAATTCCATACCATACTAAATGTCCTTCCAATTCATCTACTCTAATGCGTTTTCCAAAACAACATTTTAAACAAGGACAAACGACTCTATTTGGATCTTTTGCATTCATCACTGCAAACTCAATAAACTCCTTCACTCCATTTTCATACTCTTTTGTCAATCGATTGGCAGACATCCATTTCCGGTCCATTTATATGACCTATATATATATATAAATGCAGTTACACAATAAGCATGATTTCAAGTCTGATATATAGGACCTATATATTGATAATATTACACATATCTTATAATATTAATGGTCCAAGATTAATTGATTTCAAAATAGAACATATATATCATGTAACAATTTATCAGTTTGAATTAGTGACAACAACAATGAAATAAAATAAAGTACCTGAACGTTGATGATCAATTTGTTTTAAAGGAGGAAGAGGTAAATCAATTTGTAGATGGGCGCACATGAGGGTTCGCAGGGGAGGGACGATGAGAGTTCGTAGGGTTTGGACAACGTATTAAAGTTGTTTTAAATTTGTTTTTATTTACTTAAAGTGAATGTTTTTTATTTAAAACGAATGATTTTACAGCGCTTGTTCAGAAAGCGCTCTAATAGGTCCTATAATAATGTGAAAGGGCAAGCCTATTACAACGCTTGTGTAAAAAGCGTTGTAATAGGTCATTTGATTATAAAAAAGCGCAAGGATTTTACAGCGCTTACACAATAAGCGCTGTAAAAGCTATGTAACATAAGGTGGGAGCGCTACATTTTACAGCGCTTGTGTTTACAGCGCTCACAAAGCGCTGTAAAAGGCTATGTGAGAGCGCTTGATTTTACAGCGCTTTCTAAAAAAGCGTTGTAAAAGGCTATGTGCAAGCGTATGTGACCCTAGATGACCCTACAACAGCGCTTTTTTTACAGCGCTTGTCAAAAAAGCGCTGTTGTATCCTCCGTTATTTTTAAAAAATTTATACAACAGCGCTTGTATTTAATAAGCGCTGTAAAAGACGCGCTATAAAATGTCATTTTTGGCGTAGTGTAAACTATAATGGTTAATGAGGCAAAATACCTAAATTCAAATTTTGACTTCAATAATTTTTTATAAAATTTTATTTATCTTTTGGTCGAATTCTGAAATACTAAGACTGTTTTATCTAAAAATAAGTGGAATTAAAAAAAAACAAAGGCTAACTATAGTGCCCTAGTTATTGGTAAGCGTAGGCAATGGAATGTATGAAGTGGCATGAGCACCTTTACATGATTTCAGAAAGGGAGATACGAAAGATAATAGGTATTTTAGTTTTAGGGGGCAACCACAATTTGTATGCTACAGATCCAATGTACTCAAGCACAAGAAAAGATCTTAAACAATGCATTCCAGGCTTCTGATTTTGATGCAAAGTCACAAAATGTTGGTTATAGAGTAGGAGTTTAACTAGGAGTCAAGACCATGTCCTCAATATTGAATTTATTAAGGATTTTTTTTTCTATACCAGACAAATATTTGTGAATTTTTAACTAGTCAAAAGAGCGTTAAGTCAGAAAATGATAATTGTTTAAGAAGTACGAGTTAAATTTATCATAAAAGAAAATAAAGTAAATATAAATTGCAAGTAAAATAGATTTTGATTGATTGAGGTGTGTCTAAAAGGATATTTATAATGGATAATTATAGACTAAAAGTTAAGTCTAAATCCTTCAACCATGATTGTGGTCAACTAAGGATTGTGTCTTAAATGTTGTATTCAGCTAAACTCGTGTGGTCATGTCTAAGATTGTGACACGCCTACCCTTCGACGTTTTGCAACCTATTTTGTTTTTGACATGCGCTATTATCTATTTCCTCATTGTGGCTACTGAAAAATAGTCACCTCATGTTTAACTATTGTTTTTTGCTCGGTGATTTAGTCCAAAATAATAGAGAAAATAGTTTACAAGGGTCAAATTATCTGTTCACAATGCTCTTGAACTCCTTTTTACTTAGAAAATTAAGTAAAGATCTAATATGAATAAGCAAAACTCAACTTCCTCACTCTCTAGATTGTTGTTCTTTCTTGATGGCCTTGAATGTCTTAACTCGACTCATATTAAGTCGTTCTCAGTTAACAACTTAACATAGTTCTAAGTGTAAACAAATGTCTTTTGTGTCACATTAACCTATTCATGCACTTGAGATAGTGTACCCCAAGCCAATTAATAATAAGTGTGAATTATAGAGGAAATGATCTTTTCATTTCTTGAATCAGAATGGTTACAATTCTGATTTTAAATACAGCATTCCCTAGTCTAATAAATAAATCAGAATTAAATAGGAGGGATTTACTGTACAAGTCCCTTGATATTCACTACAGCTGTCCTATATAATATAATAAATTAATTACAAAATAATCAATCAATAAATAACTTATTCTCAGCCACAATTTGGAATCCAACACTCCCCCTCAAGCTGGGCAGTAGATGTTAATCATGCCAAGCTTGGACCTTAAGTTCTCAAAATTAGATTTGTGAATGGCCTTGGTCAGTATGTCTGCAGTTTGGTTCTTGGAAGGGATGTATTCCAACTTGATAATTCCACCATTTATCTTTTCTTTTATGAAATGTCTATCTATCTCCACATGTTTCGTTCTATCATGGTGGACTGGATTTTTTGCAATATTGATGGTTGCCTTGTTGTCGCACCAGAGGCTCATGGTGGAATCTGTTGGTACTCCTAATTCCTTAAGCATTCTCTACAACCAAATTCCCTCACAAATGCCATGAGCCATTGCTCTGAATTCAGCCTCTGCACTACTTCTTGCCACCACCGACTGTTTTTTACTTCTCCAAGTAGTCAGTCAATGAACCAGCCTAATCTGCATCTGTGAACATTTTTACACTCCTAACTGGGTCCTTTTTGAAGTGAAGACCTTTCCCGGGTGTCTTTTTGAGGTACTGCAAAATTCGAGTCACAGCTTTCATGTGATCTTCAGTGGGCTTATTCATGAAACGACTTACCATACTCACTGAGTAACCAATATCTGGTCTTGTGTGAGTTAGGTACATTAGCTTTCCTACCAATCTTTGGCATCTCTCCTTATCAACTTGGGGACTGCATTCTTGTTCTGCCAATTTAAGGTTAGGTTCCATCGGTGTATCTGCTGGCCTGCACCCTAACATTCCTGTTTCTTCCAACAGGTCTAGCACATATTTTCTTTGGGATACGTAGATTCCATGTTTGGAACGAGCAATCTCCATCCCAAGAAAATATTTTAGGTGTCCAAGGTCCTTGACCTCAAATTCTTTAGCTAGAAATCTCTTGAGTTCTTCTATCTCTTTGTCATCATCACCTGAGATTATGATGTCATCCACATAAACAATAAATATTGCCACCTTTCCTTCACTAGAATTCTTGACAAACATTGTATGGTCGGTTTGGCATTGAGTAAAGTCGTGACCCTTGACAACTCGGGTTAGTCTTTCAAACCATGCCCGTGGGGATTGCTTAAGACCGTAAAGTGATTTCTGGAGCTTGCATACCTTGCCAATTGTTTGGGGAGTTTCTAGGCCAGGTGGTATTTTCATGTATACCTTTTCTTCGAGTTCACCATTTAGAAAGGCATTTTTGATGTCTAGTTGGTGTAAAGGCCAATCTAGATTTACAGCTAAGGAGATAATGACACGAACAGAATTTAGTTTTGCCATTAGAGCAAATGTTTCTTCATAGTCCACCCCATATGATTGGGTGAACCCCTTTGCCACCAAGCGGGCTTTGTACCTATTCACACTCCCATCAGCATTGTGCTTTATTGAGAAGATCCATTTACACCCAACTGGTTTTTTTTCCTTCTGGCAGCTCCACAAATTTCCATGTTCCATTCTTGTCCAGTGCTTTAATTTCATCTTCCACTGCAGCCTTCCATTCAACATGTTGGACAACTTCTTGAACATTTTTTGGAAGTTTTATGTTATCCAATGTGGTGATGAAGGCCCTGTATTCTTGTGACAGATTTCTATGAGATACATAATTGCCAATTGGATGTTGAGTGCATGATCTCACTGCTTTCCTCACAGCAATTGATAAGTTAAGATCATTCTCATTTAGACCGCAATTATCATTAGGCTCAAAAACAATATTACCTGGTAGAATTTCTAAATCTGTATTAAGTTCAGAATTTTGGATTGGCCTTGGAGATGTGCAGATTTCTTCCTCCCTTTGAGTTTTCTTCTTCCTTGTGTACACCAGTAGTTCTTTTTCCGGTTCTATCTCAGATCTGGTTGCAGGTTTTGCTGTTTCTCCAGTCACAAGGTCAATTTCTAGTTCTACAACTTGCTGCTGTATGGAGGTCTGTTCTGTTTCTAAAAAATGTTGCAAATTCGGCTGCTGCTGTAAATTATAGGCCATTTCATGTTGCAAATGTTGTTCTGTTTCCCAAGGTTGGGATTCTGCTATGTTTTGTTCTCTCTCCCCCTGAAGGCCAACTTTGGGGTAGTAAGGTTGATTTTCAAAGAAGGTTACATCCATGGAATGGTAGAATTTTTTGCTTATGGGGCAGTAACACCTGTATCCCTTCTTATTTGGTGGGTATCCTAAGAATATGCATTTTAGGGATTTGGGCTCTAATTTTCCTTTGTTAGGCTGGTTGTCATGCACAAATGCAGTGCAGCCAAAGGCTTTGGGAGGAATGGATGAAAGGATTTTAATGTGTGGGGAAATGGATAGAAGGGTTTGGCAAGGGGTTTTGAACTTGAGCGCTTTAGAAGGCATTCTGTTTATTAAATATGATGCTGAAAGGACGGCTTCACCCCAAAAATGATTTGGTACATTAGTTGATAACATAAGGGACCTAGTAACCTCCATGAGGTGCCTATTTTTCCTCTCGGCAATACCATTTTGTTGTGGTGTGTTCACACAACTGGTTTGGTGAATTATTCCATGCTTGAGAAGGTGAGATTTGAGGGAATGGTGATAGTATTCACGGCCATTGTCAGTTCGTAGGACTTGGATTTTGGTTTGGAATTGGGTTTGGATCATATTGTTGAAGTTTTCAAAGATTTCTCCCACTTCATATTTTTCTTTCATAAGGAACACCCAAGTAACTCGTGTGTGATCATCTATAAAGGTCACAAACCATTTTGAACCAGTTATGTTCTTAACACGGGAAGGTCCCCAAACATCACCATGGATTAATGAGAAAGGTTGGGATGGTTTATAAGATTGAGGAGGATAATGGTTCCGTGAGTGTTTGGATAATTGACAGATTTCACATTGAAACAAATTTGAATTTTTATTGAATAGAGAAGGAAACATTTTTTCAAGGTACATAAAGTTTGGATGTCCTAAACGATAGTGCCATAGCATGACAGCTTCCTTTAGGTTTTCACCACTTGATGTAGCAACATAGACTGAATTATTTCTTCTCTTCTTGAACTCACTAGCTTGAAGGAAGTAGAGACCTGCACATTCCTCAACATTGCCAATCTTTCTCCCCGAATCCAGATCCTGAAATTCACATAAGTGAGGCAAGAATTTAGTGAAACAATTTAGATCTTGAGTCAATTTACTTATGGACAAAAGGTTGCAATTCAACTTTGGAACATAAAGAACTGAGTTAAGAGTAATGCCCTTGGAGATGATTACTGAGCCTTTACCAATCACTTTTGTTTTTGTGCCATCTGCTATTCATACCATAGAATTGTTATTGCATGGGGAATATTCATCAAATAAGGTGATATCCCCAGTCATATGGTCTGAGGCTCCAGAGTCTACAATCCATGAGTTAGATATTCCCTTGTCAACAAAATAAACACATGAAGAATTACCTTTTTGGGCCAAGGCAGCAGTTGAGTGTGTGCTAGTGTTTTGAAGGGATTGTTGTAGAAATTTTTGCAACATCTCCATTTGTTCCTTGCTGAATGGACTTGGTTCATGTGCTGGGGCTGCCAACACTTTGCCTCCTTCTGATGTGGCAGCATGGGCGCGAATGTCCCTGTTCCTAGATGGTTTCCAGTCTGCTGGTTTTCCATGAATGACCCAACATGTTTCTTTGCTGTGGCCTGGTTTTTTGCAGTGATCACACCATCCTCTAGATTTTTTGTAGTTTCCTTTCACAGCCAAGGCTGAACCTTCATTAATGGAGCTTTGATCCGTGCTTCCAAGCATGACTTTCCTTCGGCTATCTTCTCTTCTCACTTCTGAAAATACTTCTCTGATGTTGGGCAGAGGTTTGGTTCCAAGGATTCTTCCTCTTACATCATCTAGATTCTTGTTCAGGCCAAGGAGGAATTGGTATATTCCGTCTTTCTCCACCAGTTTTTTGTACTGTTTGCTGTCTTCAGGGCATTTCCATACTATATCCTCATAGATATCCAGCTGCTGCCAGTAACGGGTGAGGGTATGGTAGTAATCAGTGACTGTTGTGTCTCCTTGTCGCAGATCATGGAGGAGACTCTTGATCTCAAATATGGCAGAAGTATTATCAGTATTTGAGTATGTCTCCTTGGCAGCGCTCCAGATCTCAGCTGCAGTGCTGTAATACATGAAGTTTTCGCCTGCTTCATTGGTCATTGAGTTCAGTAGCCATGTCATGACTAAGCTGTTCTCTAGCTTCCACTTTGGGTAGTCGGGGTCCTTTTTCTCTGGCTCTTTAGCATCACCAGAAATGTAATCTTCCTTCCCTTTTCCTTGAAGGAAGATCCGGACAGATCTTGCCAATTGGGTGTAGTTTTGGCCATTTAATTTGTAGCCAGTGATGGGTATAGTGGTGTTTTCGGTCAGGCTGGTAATTGTGGAAGTTCCAGCTGCCATTCTAGGGTTTGGGTCTGTGACTGAACTGCTTTCTTCAGCCATGGAATAATGGTGTTTTTCACTTGGACCAGGTTTGCTCTGATACCATGTGAATTATAGAGGAAATGATCTTTTCATTTCTTGAATTAGAATGGTTACAATTCTGGTTTTAAATACAACATTCCCTAGTCTAATAAATAAATCAGAATTAAATAGGAGGGATTTACTGTACAAGTCCCTTGATATTCACTACAGCTGTCCTATATAATATAATAAATTAATTACAGAATAATCAATCAATAAATAACTTATTCTCAGCCACAATTTGGAATCCAACAATAAGTCATAATGTAAATTGCACAATAAAGACAAAAAAAGTTGTTGTTGCAGTGTTTCCCTTTTCTGACCAACTACTAATCCAATAACTTAGACAACAAAGTGATTTACCCAACAATAAATCCTTTTCAGCTGAATTTTCTACCTTATTAACTTCCTTCTTCAGAATATTCCAATTTCATGGCTCTGGGAAAATTCTATTCCTTTCTTTTCTCTACCGATATTTATTTACTCTCTTGGATTGACTAAAAAGTAAAGGTAATGCAAAGACCGTTCATGGTCCTCTTTGATTCTTCCAACTCTAGATTATGCATTATTTCCCATAGTTAACTACTATAAATTTTGACCGCATTTTCCAGAGGATTTTATAATCTTATCCTTATCTATTAACTGTATCACAACAAAGGTAAAATAAAATATATCATATGTTTTTATCAATGAATAAAATATGTCAGAAGTGAAAAATAATTTTATTCATATTTTTTAAGGCTATTTAATAAAATTCTTACAAAAACATTAAACAACTACCATTTGAAACAGAGTAATGTATTGCATACATTGATTAAGTCAACTACAAGCATTTTCTATCGAAGAGCAAATCCATTGAGTACTGCTTCTATTACTCTTAAACCACCGATTTTTTTAAGGAATTTTTTTAATAAAAAACTACTGTTTGTGTGCTAATTATACCACTGTTTTATATGCATTAACATCTGAATGATTTTATAAATAGTTATGATTAAAGTCAAATATTATCAATGATTTAATGATTGTGATTAATATATATTACTGTTAATATATATAAATTAAATTTATATATTAATTATTATTACTACATCCATGTCCAAATATACTTTTGAAGTTTATCTCTTAAGAGTGGTAATTAATATATCTTCTTATCATAAAGAAAAAAATCTAATCATAATATTTATTGCTAGTTATAAAAAGAGATATACGATAATTATGAGTATTTTGGTCAAAAGAAATCATTAATTCTGATGGAAATTCAAAAGGATAAGTGGAAAAGCTAAAAACATATTTAAAATTTTCTTATCAAACAAGATTATTTCTTAGTCTATAAAACAAAGAATTTACTACTTTTATTTCTTTATGAAAGATAAATATATCAACAAAAATTAATGTATTTGATTAATAATATAAAAAATAAATATATCAAATTTTATTGATTTATCTGTAATTTATTGATCTCTTATAAAATAGACGTGCTAGAATTAAACACTCCATTAATAAGCAAGTTGCAACTAGTGACAGCAGTAGGATTGGTGTTGGAGATATTAGGGAATTGATATTTGAATATACGAATCTAGATCCGCATTAGATGGGGTTGGAATACCTTATATTTATGCAAAATTTAATACAGATGAATCTTTAATTTATTTATAGTTTTTGCATTGAAAGACTGCACGCCACAACTATACTATCGGTCATGAAATACACACACACATAAACTTATTTATTTTCACAAGTTGCATTTATAAAATCATATCTCTACGTAAAATTTAACACTTGCTTCATATATCATTGAATGAAAACAAACAATACACACACAAATACTTATTGTCACAAGTTGCATTTATAAAATCATATCTCTTAAATTTAACTTCATAACATTGAAAAACAATAAATGTATGTGTGGGTAACAATTTTTTGGAATTATTGGAGTAACCAACTTGCTCAATAATTGGCATATAATTCGTCGACTTTCATTTTTTAATGCATATTTTTGTTTTGTTATGTTTTAATATCATACAATTGGAGTTCTCCAAGATATTTGATTTTCAGGTCACTAACATATATAGAAAAGTTTTCTTGTTATTAAATTGGAAAGCTTAATTTAGACATATATTTCCTCCGATATTTTATATGAATTTGGATCTGCTTTGAACCAAATTGCTTATATACAAAACCAAAGTAGTATTTGATTTTCATGTCACTAACATATTTTGATGAGTTAATTAGAGCTTCAAGCACAATACACTCCTTTAAGATTAAAGTTTATTTTATCCATGTTAATAATAGTTGGGTGAGATATAAACACAATTGGTCAAATTTCATATATTATTTTTTTATTTTTGTATTTTTATTCTTTTGAATAGCCATGTTGTTGTTCTAACAATGACATGTTTCCGTCTTCAGTGATATATCTTTAACTAGGTGTCAAAACTAACAATCATGTTATACATAGTTTTTTAGAGTTTCACAAATTCGTTTCAATTTATTTTTTTATAAATATTTCTATTTATAATTGTCCTATGTAAAACTAAACATGTTATGTATAATGTATAATATGTATAAAACCATAAAAAAATATGTAAAACTAAACATGTGATGTATAATGTATAATATGTATAAAACCATAAAAAATATTTACAACCGAAAACTTGATTGTTTTTTACATACAAACTCATCAACAGGGGAAATTTCAAATACACTTTTAATTTGTTCAAATCTCTCTGACAGAAACAAGCTTGGAAAGCTTTTCAATGCCTTGACTTCTGCTGTAAACAATGCCTTGACAGGCCTGTGGTCTGATAATTTTGATTCACTTCTTGCATACTCAATTTGATTCAAACCCTTGCCATTCCATATAACTCTGTCACACCTAAATATTGAAGGAAAAAATACAAAAATATAAGAAACTTAGTCATTTTTAAAATTCATGTCATCCTTAGTTATAAATATATTAGTGTGATATGTCTCACTACTAAAGAAGACTAAAATTAACGAGAAAACTTTAGAAAGAAAAAATATAAAATCCTTTTATAAATCTGTCACTAAATTTAGTGACGAAGAAATTAAAGAGGATTTTATTTTTTTATAACTAGTTTTTGTTGCTAATTTTTAAAAATAAATTTGTCTCTTATACCATGCTGGTGATCTTCTCTTTGCTGCCTTATTCTTTCCATGATAACAACAACCATAGTACAGATCTGAATTTGGAAAATACTTGTATGTTGGGGCAAATTTGATTGCTCCTTCATGCCAACCTCTTAACATGTGTCCACTCTCTAGCTCCATCTTTAGCTTCAATTTCATTCCCACAATGTTAGAGAATAAACAAATAAATATCCCAAATCTTCATTTTATCTTATTAATATTTAAGAGGAATGCTAGAAGTATATATATTAAATTATAAGCATTAGAAACACTAGATAGTGTTATCGGATAGGGTGACAATGTCGTACTAAGATTAGCAGAGATTCAATTCATTTGTGTGATTTTTACACTAGTATAAATTTATATCATTAGTATCACCTAGTCGCAGTCCTCACCGTGGATCTTTAAGAGATCTCTCCGAATAAGGCTACGCATGAATGATGAAATTTTGTGACTTCGAAAGCAAGATTTCAACAAAGTCTTCAATTGTGATCGGCCGTAACATAAAAGTTTTTTTTTTTATGTCTCTACAACTATAATGCAATTGTGATTGAGGTCACATCAGTTACATTTAGTTTTCTACAATATCAAAAGCTGCAACACAATTATGACAGTAATCGAAATTGCGATTTAAAACCTTGTTTGCAATGAGTTAATTAATAAAATTTAACAAATTTATTTTAATAAATTGTTCATGTTTTAATAAGTGTATTGACTATTAAGAAAATGAACCTATCAATATCAAATAGTATGTGTCCAATAGTATATTAAAAAAATAATACATTAAAAAAGTGTATTACTAACCTTCCTCTCTACATATTTATACACACATATACATAGATACATATAGTGTACACACATACCTGATCATTTTGTAATAGACAATCCCAATCTCTTTTTTCAACAAGTAAGCGTGTGGTTTCTTCTGGTAAAGAAATTCTGTAATTTAAATCTCCAAGCAATATTACATGGCTGCACAAAAAACATGTCAACATTATTTAAATATTTTAAAATAATTCAACATGTATGTCAAACTTTTTTTAATGCAACATGGTTAAAATATTTATGTCGACGTTAATTTTTTACTCAAATAAAAAAGTTAATTTTAAGTAAAAGTCGGCAGAAAGTTTGTTCACTTTAATTATTCAGTAATTAAAACAGGTCAAATGGATTTTAACTTTTTAATTATATATTTTTGTATCTTTTCAATCGGTTACAACTTGATTGTATATATTTAAGGTGTTTTATTATTTTTTATATATACTTTAATTTGTTTTATTCTTTTTGGTTGTTTATGCAACTTTTTGTTGGTTAGTTAATTATCACTCTGTTCCACTCTAGAAGAACAATTTTATTATTACTATAAAGTTGATTAATTAAATAATTGTATAATTTAGTTTAAACAATAAAACCAATCAATTAAGACAATATTTAAGTGTTTTGGCGGCCTTCAATCAAGCAAGACAAATTCAAAGCTGGAAACTACCAATAATATTGCTTCAATTGAGCAAATAATTTATTTTAAATACAATAAAAATACAAGAAAAAACAAAATACTTGTTCAATATTAATTAGCACCTTGTTTTAGTGATTTGTTGAGAAAGGAACATAATTGTTAGAGGGTAACCAAATACTTCAAATTATTGAGTGATTGGTTGGACGGTTTCAAACAATTGTAATAAATTATTCTACTCTTTAAGCTCAAATGGTTAATTAGTTGAATAACGAATCGTTACGGAGAAATTGAATTCAAACTCTTACTATAATAATTATTAATTAGACTTTACTTATCTTCTAATTAAAATTCAGATTATAAAGGTATTTTCTATTAATAGTTCATTTGAAATAAAATATATACAAAAATGATAGTTAAAAAATTGATGTATCTGATTAAATATTAAAATTAGATATATCAATTTTTCAATTATCTTTTTTATTTATATTTTATTACAGAGTATATTAATTTAACTAACTAATTAGTTTAACTATCATCTAACTAGTGTGACTAATATTATATCTAATATTTTCTCTTAAAAATCGGAGAGATAAGACAAAACAAAATATCAGTTGTAATTAATTATTACTTACTCATGATCAAGAATCTTTCTTGGTAAATCCAAAAGATGGCCTCTAGGAAAACTTGTCCTAGAAAATATTTCAGCAACATTAGAATTCCTATGCTTCTCATCACCCTCTTTTCCTCCAGAAGCTAGATGACTGCATACAAAGCAGAAGCTTGTTTCATGTAACAGAAATCTCACAGATACAGAACCCTGCAAATTTGTTAGAAATGTAAAAAAAGGTAAAAGTTAAAAAATCAAATACAAAAAGTATCCGCATACATACTCTTCCTGAGTCGGTCCAATTAAATCTCAATTCGTTAAATTTAAGGTTAACCTCAATTCAACGTTTGAGATTTAATTGGACCGGTGATAAAGTATCTATCTTAAAAAAAATCTTAAATATGTCAAAAATAAAATCATTTTATCTTAATCCAACGGTCATCAACCGATGAAATGACTATAGATGAACGTGTGGATTTTGTGATTGCAAACAATTCAAATCTATATATCAATTCGTTTGTCGTTGGATTAATTTAATTGTCGAAATATAATACTCTCGATAAATATTAAATTAATCTAACGACAATTGGATTAACAAGACTATTACACACTAATTAAAGAAATTGATATTGATAGTGACGAAATTAATGAAGGACAAATGCATACAAATATATATTAAAGTGATAAAGTAAGATGAATTGAAAGTGGAGTTAGATTAGTTGACCTTGTTGCCTAAGAAGCCCATGATGCCACATCCTACACATGAAACACTTGGATGTCTAATGAATGGACTAAGGTCACTCCTAACCCACACAGATATCAATATACCAACCATTTGCTTGCTAATGATACACTGAAAATCTTGTGGGCCTTTATTACACTGCTGAGCTGGATTTCCATGACAAATATTATTCATATTTTGCTTTATATTATCATCACTTTGGATATCCTTGCAACATTGATGATGTGTCCTTTTGTTCAAAGCTTCTCTAATCAAAGTATTCCATTTTGTAGAAATTTTGTTATCTTCAGATCCTAATACATTTGATGCTTTTAATGGCACAATTTCTTGAAACCTAGATTGTAAAAAAATTATAGAAAAAATTAGCATAAGGAACTAAACCATATATATAATATTAATAATCATAGTAAAAAGAATTTTTAATTGAAATAAATAAATTTGACCGAAGTGATTAATAAACTTCAGTGAAAGACAAATATTTCGGAAAAATCAGAATTTCAACTTTGGTTGAAAATATTTTTGGCCAGATTTTACCTATCTCGTGACTAAATTTCAGATTATCATAACTCCTCTCTACTAAGAGTCAATGGTGAAGGCAAAAAAAAATCCCAAGAAAATGATGAAGTGAGAGTTGACAATACCCAAATACATAGATGTCAAAGGACTTGCTGCATGTCTCCAACAAATCTTCAATATTCAACCCTTCATATGGTGCAATTCCACCTATGTTCCATGTACTCACAAAAACTCTTAAATAAATAAACAAAAAAAAATGTCAAAAACATAAAAAGAATAATCAAAACATATGCAGCTTTTTTCTGCATATGCTCTGCACATGATATCAAATAATACATAGTAATAAAAAAAATGATAACATAATGATAATGTTTTTGTTCTTACTTGTACTTTTCTGTATGACTATGATCATTAAGAATGGTTTTGGTGCTTAAAGATAATTGATCATCATTTGTGATAGCCAATAAAGGATCTGTATAACTTGGATAATCTGCTACAAAATTACTACTTCCAAGTCTCTTGTTGAGTATCTTATTAGCTACTAATGCAGGCCACATAACCTAAACAAATTAAATATACAAAAAACATTAACCCTTTGGAGAGAAATTTCAATAAAAATGAAAGAAAATATGAAAAGTCAAATGAAACTTACTTCAGCTAGTTTTGCAGGCATGGTTAAATAAAACAGTTGTTTCTAATATCTAATGATTATATAAACTATTGAAGAATTTAATAAAGTGAAGTTAATGAAGATATCATGTTGAGGAAGAGGGAAGAAGGAAGAAGGAAGAAGGAAGAAGGAAGAAGGAAGAAGGAAGAAGTGTTTTTGATGTGATATAAAAGAAGGTGTACATTTTCACATTGTTGTTTAAATGTTTCAATATATAGGGAAACATTTGACATTGTCCAAGAAAACATGGGTCTTTCTATAGCATGATTTTGAAATTTTGTGTTTGTTGAGGAGTTAGAATTTTAAGGGTATCTTATTGTTTTTCATATTTAAATTGGTGAAAATGGGTGCAAGTGGAGTGCATGTGGTCCATAAAGAAAAATAAAATGGCAAATAGGAGAATTGGTGACAAGTTATAATTAGTTATTACAATCAATAGTTGACAAGGATTTTGCTGACATTACGGCTATATTCGTTTTAAGGGATATAATTGGGAGGGGAATCAAAAGAAACATCCATTGGTTACTCTTTCTTTTTTTGGATTTTATAAAATAATTTAATTTATATACACTGTATAAACAGTTTTTATGCTGACAATCAATGTTTAATGACTTGTATGATAATTACTTTTAAAGTAATGGACATGAGTGATTATAATATACTGATAGTGTAAAATATTTTATATTTTTGATGCATGCATGTAAATTAAACCCTTTATAAAATTGAAATGGAAAAACATTAATTTTATTCCATTTGATTCTAGTAAACCACCAATTTTTTATCTCTAAATTTATACCTTTTTTATTTATTTATTTTGTCTTTCAAGTAAACAAATGTAACAAATAGTTTTTAATGTTTCAATATATGTGTCTTATTAGTCCCATTTTGTCAAATTCAAGTTGGTGCTCGGGAGATGAAGATTTAGAAGAGATGAGGATTGTTGCACCTGATTCTAATGCGTGCATGGATCAATTAATTTTTAGATTTGATTCGCTACCAATTTATGAATCTTGTAGATGGTTCTAGCATGAACCACCTTGTCTAGTTTTGTTCATGAGTTTCACTCCAATGTAATTACTTGGAAGGGTCAATGCCTTTTATTTAAATTTGATTTTGAAATGACGTATGACTGTGTGGGTGGGATTACTTGGAAGCTTTATGGATTTGTTGGTGGAGAGATATTATGTGCTCTGGTAGTAGGGTAGCTAACAATGGTTGCTGGTTTCCTAATAACTTTTATCTTGTAATATTGAAATTGGTGAATTTGTAAAATTTTGGCTATTGAGCTTGATGATGAATCATTGGCTATTAAGCGAGAACTATTTGCACTACTATCTTATGGATCTCTCAATATCAACATGCCAAATTTCTAGATTTGATTATGTTAGAACATAGAGGGTATGTTAAGTATGTGAATTTAAAAATTATTGAAGTACCGCATTTGAAAGTTTTTATATATTGAGTAATTTTCAATTCTATAAATACTAAAGTCTCATGTTAGATAATTTACATATGTAAAATTGTTTCTATCACTATATAAAAAGTGTTAAACTCTTGTGAAAAGTACGTCAAATTTGAATGCAATTTCCAAGTTTCCCTTCAATTTTTTTTAGTGGTCTTAATATCTCCGTCCTTTTGCTTTTAAAGCGGTTTTTGAAGGTGCGAACACAAGAAAGGGGGGTTGAATTGTGTTTGACAAAGTTGATAACTTTATGATAATTTATAAATAATTAAAAAATTAGTTTGGTTTTGGTGACTTACTTGGAGTAAAAGCAATCGGATTCAGAAACAGCAAACAACGAAAGCATAAATGATTTGACACATAGCTTTTATCCTGGTTCACCATTAACTTGGCTACATCCAGTCCCCTCATTCAGAAGGCTTTAATCCACTAATTCAAATACCTTGAATTACAAAGCACCTGACCCTCCAAGCCAGTCGTCCCAAACAACCTGACAACCCCAGACTTTTGAGGAACTAACCACCTTGACCCTACAAGCCAAGTCTTCTCCTAACAACCTGACAACCCCAGATTGAAGAAGGAACTAAACCACTATCGGGTTGGATACAAAGATTGGAACTTGAGTAGTTGCTTCTAACAAAGCTGATAATAATAATAACTCTCACACTTTAAGAAAAGAACACTCAGAAAATCTTTCTAACCTGAACAAATGTTTCTCTCTTTGAACTCTAAGATGAATTGAGAACTTTGAACTTGAGTTCTTCTACTCTTTTTTGCTTTTCGATACTTTTCTCCTTCAACCTTGAGTTCTTTTTATAGTGAAAATTTGGGCTTCAATTTAGTCCTTATTTAATTCTGAATTGTATCTTGTTTAAATTGAGTTTGTAAATTCTTCAAATTGATTATGTTCCTATTTTGTGTAGATTGACTTTGTAAATTCTTCAAATCAAATATTCTTCAAATCTTCATTAAATGTTGATCAAATATTCTTCAAATCTTCATTAAATGTTGATCAAATCTTCTTCAAATCTTCATTAAATGTTGATCAAATATTCTTCAAATCTTCTTCAAATCTTCATTAAGTGTTGATAAAATATTCTTCAAATCTTCATTAAATGTTGATCAAATATACTTCAAATCTTCATTAAAATATTTTTCAAATATTATTCAAATCTTGACCATTTTTTCTTTTCAACTTGGTCAAAGATTTTCTTCAATTATAAATTTGAATCAAATCTTATTTTAGATTTTCATCAATTATAATTTTGAATCAAATCTTATTTAAGATTTTCTTCAATTATAAAATTGAATAAAATCTTATTTAAGATTTTCTTCAATTATAAAATTGAATAAAATCTTATTTTAGATTTTCTTCAAAAACGTGAATCTTCTTTCATACTCTTTGAAGTCAAATATATTGTTCTCATAAAATACTTTTGTTAACATCAAAACTCTAACTTTGCCTCTTTCCTTTTTTTTTTTTTTCTTTTTCGTTTTTCT
>JBBPBQ010020324.1:40989486-41037679 GCA_037974755.1 Cicer yamashitae | reverse complement strand
TTTTTTTTTTTGAATAAAATAAATGTAACATAATATAAGAAAATATAATATAAGAAAGTATAATAACTAGTGTAAAACTAAACTACTTTGAAGTGATCACAACATCAGTCAGGTATGAAGGTAAGGTTTAAGTTTTTCTTGATGAAATCAAACCTATCTTCAGGTAGTGGTTTGGTGAATATGTCAACCCATTGTTGTTCAGTGTCTACAAATTGAATGTTTAATACCTCTTTTTGAACAAAGTCCCTAATGAAGTGGTGTTTAATCTCTATGTGTTTAGCTCTAGAATGTAAGATAAGGTTTTTGGCTAGACAAATGGCCGAAGTGTTATCGCAATAGATGGGAATGTTGGATTCTAGGATGTTGTAGTCTTCCAGTTGATGTTTCATCCAAAGTAGTTGAAAATTGCTGCCAGCTGCTGAAATGTACTGAGTCTCTGCTGTTGACATTGCAATGGTGTTTTGTCTCTTGCTTGATCAGGATATTAAGTTGTCACCTAAAACTGTGCAGTTGCCACTAGTGCTCTTTCTCTCAAGTTTATCTTCAGCATAATCAGAATCACAGTATCCACTCAGTTTGTACTTATGAGATTTCTTGTAGAACAAGGTAAGGTTGGTAATGCCTTTTAGGTATCAACAGTTAAATGTGATTCACTAGGGTTAACTTGAAATCTTGCAAATTAAATATGATGTCATGTCTGGAAGCGGTAAGGTAAAGTAGGGATCCTATCATTCCTCTATAGGTTTTTTGGTCACCTTTTTCGCCTGAATCATCTTTTTCAAGTGAATAAGTAGGGTGCATTGGTGTAGCCATATGTTTGCAATCACTCATCTTAAACTTCCTACGAAGCTCTTTTGTATATTTAGTTTGATGAATGTATATACCCTTTTTACTTTGCTGAATTTGTATCCCTAAGAAGAACTTAAGTTCTCCCATCATACTCAATTGAAATTCAAGCTGCATCAATTTAGAAAATTCTTGACAAAGAGTGCCATTAGTAGATCCAAAAATAATGTCATCAACATAAATTTGAATAATAAGAATGTTATCTCCTATTGATTTTCTAAAACGTGTATTATCTACTTGTCCTCTTTCAAAGTTATTTTTAAGCAATAAATTATTGAGCTATCATACCATGCCCTAGGTGCTTATTTTAGACCATACAGAGATTTCCTAAGTTTAAAAACATGGTTTGGAAATTCAGAACTTTCAAAACCTGATGGTTGTTTAACATAAACTTATTCACTTATATAATAATTTAGAAAATCACTTTTAACATCCATTTGAAACACTACTAGAAATTTTGCCTATAGTGACCGATTTAGAGACCGAATATTTTCACTCACACTAGCGACCAAAATAGAGACCGAAATTTTGAACCTAAAAACTAAATATTTTTTCGTCACTAAATCAGCCAGTAATGAAATTTAGAGACTGAAATTGCAACTGAATTTTAGCGACCAAAACTTCAGTCGCTAATTATTCCTAATAAAAAATTTGCCTTTCACATTAGCAACCGAAATAGAGACTGAAAGTTTGAACCTTGAATCTAAATTTTATTTCGTCACTAAATCGGTCGCTAACAAAATTTAGAGACTGAAATAGCAACTAAATGTTTGCGACCAAAATTTCAGTCGCTAACTATTTTTTAATTACGTAATTTAGTTTTCTTTATTAATCAAAATAGTTTTTAATTACATAATTTATTTTTAATTACATAATTTAGTCGCTAACTATTTTTTAATTACATAATTTAGTTTTCTTTAATTAAAATATTTTTAATTACATAATTTATTTTTTAATTACATAATTTATTTTTTAATTACATAAAAAAAAAGAAATAAGAAAGAAGAACCAGTTTTCTTTATTAATTTATTGTTAATAACTAATTAAAAAAAAGGAGAAGTGTTCTTTTGTAATAACTAATTGTCCCAGGCATCGATCCATGTTTGTCCTCCTTCTGTTTCAATTTACTCCAAGAAACCCTAAAACCCCTTTTCTTTCCCAACCCAGAAACTCACCCTTTCCGTCTCAACCCAGAAACTCAACCTTTCTTTCACAACACGACGTGAAGCCAACCGATTCTCTCAAACCAACCTCCGCAACTACGACGTGAGGCCAACCGATTCTCTTAAGCCTCTGCAACTACGACGTGAAGCTCCGCAACTACGACGTGAAGCTCTCATTGTTTGTCGTCTCGTCGGCTATCGTGAACCAGAAGGTAAGAAATTTATTTTCTAATTTTTTGATTATGCATACTGATTTGAAGGAACAGAAAACACATTTCCTTTGTGATTTCCATTCTTGCTTATATGTCCTCCCATTACATAAACCTCCTGAAACATTTTAGAATTTAAGTTTATAACTAACTTTGTTACAATATTCAATTTTATGTGTTAAATTATTGTTCTGAATCATTGTTTGTAAAAGCAATATCTTTACATAGTTCTTTCTTGAGTTTCTCAAAGCAATACCAACGGTGAGTACCCTTCCCAAATGCTAATGTATTCCAAAATTCTGATTAGAGGAAATTAGGAATATTTCTCTAACTTGCACACATAAAATTCTCTTGTTTGCTGTTTCCTAACTTCAAAGAAGTGATACATAACAATGGGGATTGAGCAGCCAAAAACTTTTCTCAGGAACCAAAAGCCAACTTTTGAGAAATTACATATTTATTGATTAGCAATATATAATATAATATGAGAAAATAGGTTATTAAACAATCTCCTTTATATATCACACATACATAATCATAACTCATATTAGTAAAAAAAAAAACAAATAGATCATGTGAGACGCAACATGGTTTGTTGTTGAATTTATTCATTTCAGTCTTTTTACTTGTAAAGTTTCTATTCTGTAGTTTGAGTAATTAAGCACTAAGAAGGATAGACTAGTCATAGTTCATTGACAGTAGTTCAGTGTCAATCTATTGAATTTCATGGTGTAAGAATAAGGTGTATTAGTTTTGGTATATACAAAAATTGACTATTTTTTGGTTATATGATCTCTTTCTCAAGTTTTCATTCCAGTAGCAAACAGCTTAGTGTTTTTCCTCAATTTAGACGCTCTCTCAAAACTTTGAGATGCTGAAAACTTCAAGTGTCTGTAATTTTTAATGAAAAATCAGCATGTTAATAATCTGGGCCTTGACCCTTTTCATTTTCATCAATGTTGGCTTTTGATGTTTTAAATTTTTTGGTATGCAAATAAACTCTAAGCAAAGTTGGCTTGGAACTTTTTATATAAATTGACATCTAGTCAATGGTAGCAATGCAATTGCGCAGTGTTCATAACCCATTATCCATATTTTCATAGGAATCAGATGCAGGAAAATAACATTTTATTCTTGAGACTTTCATATGGACTAATAATAGAACAGTATTTCACACCCATGTTGACAAGAAGTTTGAGGCAGTTTCAAGGAATAGGAAGTCACGGTTGAAAAAACTATCAATGAGAGTTGAAGCTTTAAAATACCTAACACATGAGAAATGCATATAAGAAACTCTTTTGTTTTACCAATTGAGCAGAAAGGTATTTTACTTTCTTCTAAGAGTTTAGTGGCTAATCTGAGAACATACAAAGCAGAGTAAACGATTATAGTGCATAAGCTTGTAAATTCAAAGATAACAGGTTACTTCATTGTTAAATCAATTGAGAATAAAGGCATCTTGTTTCATATCAGAGTTTATCACATGGTGTTATTTATTTATGTATTTTATGATAGGCTATAAATTATTTTAAATGTAATGTTAATCTTCAGGTAGCTTAATTGAATGAGGAAGCTCCCCGTGGCTGCTAACGCTGATTATATTTTGTAGTAGCACATTTGGTGCATGGTTGTAGCAGTATCTCATTTTATGTTTATGTTTCTGTTAGCACCAGATAATTAATTCCTAGTCATATATACGAGGTAGGAGAGAGGCCAATCACAAAAAATATATTATGAGTTTATAATTTATAACACCTATAGCTTTGATCTCTTGTAACTATTCAACATTACTAAATGTTACAATAGTTAAAAAAACACTAAATGAGATTGGTGATAACGATGGGATTGGTGATAACAATGATGAGATTGGGGATCATGATGCTGGTGATTTTAATGATGAGATTGGTGATAATGATGCTCGTGATCATGATGATGAAGAGTTAGATGGATAGTGATAAGTTAATCTAAAGAACTAATATGTTGCAATTTGTTATGACTAAATATATTATGTTTAAACTAAAATTTTATTTGTATTATTTTGAGTACTTAAAAATATTACTTAAATATATTATGTTCTTTGGTTATATACATTGAAATGATTAATGCTTTTAAATGATTTTGGTGTATGAATTTTTTAGATATTGAAAACATTAAAAAATTGTTTTTATTGTTCTTTTGGACATTAAAGTAATGTATTTTAAAAAAAACGGTAATATTTAGAGACGGAATTGGTGACCAAATATTTAATAAAAATAATAATTTATGTCACAAATTTTGTCTCTAAATCGTCGCTAATGACATAGAAAATTAATTCAAAGTGGTTGCTAAATCAGTCTCAAAGTTTAGTCACTAATTCAGTCACAGAATTCGATCACTAACTCAGTCACAAAATTCGGTCACTAAATCGGTCACTAAATTCGGTCACTAAATTAGTCACTAAATCCGGTCGCTGATTTGGTCGCAACAGTTAGCAACTAGCAGTTTACCAACTGATTTAAATTGGTCACTAAATCGGTCGCTATTAGATTTAGGGACCGATTTTCTCCATTTAGTGACCGAAAAAGTGGTCTCTAAAAGCGCTTTTTCTAGTAGTGAAATAATGTAATGTTATTATTTGCAGCAAAAGAAAGTAGAATACGAATAGCTTCTAACCTGGCCACTAGAGGAAATGTCTCAGTGTAATCAATGCCCTTTTGCTGACTATAGCCTTGTGTGACAAGTCTTGCCTTGTTTCTGACCACTTCACTGGTTTCTGAAAACCCACTTGGTTCCAATAATGTTCTTCTTTGGTCTAGGTACTAGATCCCAAACATCATTCCTCTTAAATTCTTGAGAACCTGCAAAATACTTATCTAGCTTTGATTTTTATGATCAAGCTTCTTGTTATCACAGTAAACATAATATCAGACAATAATTAAATTTAAAGAAAGATATCACCTATATGTTAACAGTTTTAGTTTCACTCTGAAAACCCTCTTAGTTCTTCTTTTCTGGTTTTCAGATTCTGAGTTTGCATATTCTCTGATTAGAGAGTCTGGACGAAGGAATTTGAATTCCCATCTAGGTTTGTAGTCTTTATGAATTTGATTGGAGTGTTCAAAGAAGTCTCCTGATTCTGACTTTTAATCTGCCACTTCTGTTTCTTCTGATGTATCGGGTTTCTCTGATGGTAATTCTGATTCTTCTGGTAGTTCCAGTTCTGTTGATATGTGAGATTTATTTGCCAATTTTGATTTTGTTGATATGTGTCATTTCTCTAATATTTCTGGCTCATCATTTGGTTTTGGTTCTGATAGGTATTGTGTTGACCAATCCTTCTTCCACCAGAGTCAGTTGGCTTCTGTTTGTTAAGTCTTGGAACATAGACCTTTTTGCCTTCATATATTGCAAGCATCCATTGACCAGGCACCATGACTGGTGTTTCAATTAGATTGCTTAGAACATCTGCAACATAAACAATTTTATCTTTTGGTACCCAAATTTGGTTGGGTCCTGGTTTGTTAGATCTTAAAGATTTCTTGTCTTTCCATGTGGTTAACATAGGACAAGATATTTTAGTGTGACCTTTCTTATAGCAAATAGTACATAAATCATCAGAGGGAATAAACTTAGATTCAATTACTTTTTCTTGAAATCCTATTCCTCTTTTACCATTCCTACTAACCCTATAAATCAGAGTTACATGTGGTATTTTCAATTGATGTTGAACTATAATTACTTTTCAGAGTTAGATTTTCAGCCTTATGTTCAGCAATATCAGTTTTCAGATTTGCATTTTCTGTTTTAAGTTCAATAATATCAGTTTTCAGAGTTGCATTATCTGTCTTAAGTTCAATAATATCAGTTTTCAGATTTGCATTCTCTATTTTAAGTTCAGCAATATCAGTTTTCAGATTTGTATTTTCTGTTTTAAATTCAGTACTTTGATTCTTTAAAACATTAACATTTTCAATTAGACTTGTATTTTCTTTTTGAAGTGTTTTCAGTTTTAAAGACAATTTGTGATTAATATTTAAAAAATCATTTATAGCAGTAATTAAATTAGATCGAGTAAATTCAGAAAATACCTCAGTTTCTTCATCTGTTGATTCACTTCCAGAGTCAGAATCTGTGTTGGATCCAGAGGTAGAGTTGGTGTGAGCCATTATACCCAAATCTTCTTGTTCATCGTTAGAGGATTCCTCAGAATAATCCCATGTAGCCATCATACTTTTCTTCTTGGGTCTGGAATCTTTCCTTTGGTGTTTCTCTTTCTCCATATTTGAACATTCTGACTTGATATGTCTAGGTTCATTGCATCCATAGCAGATGATGCTTTTCTTGTCATTTTTATCATCATTTCCTTTGTTGGATTTCTTGGAATATCTTTGGGGAAATTTCTTCTTTCTGTTGTGCCACATCTTCTAAACTTTTCTGCATATATACGCCAGTTCCTCTTCCTCTAAGTCTTCATTCTGATCATCTGAATTACCATCCTCTGATTCTGCTGTTGCCTTTAGAACCTTCTTCTGCTTAGATTTCAAGGCCAGGGTCTTGTTCTTCTTCTTGGGTTCACCTTCTTCAAGCTCAATTTCATGTGATTTGAGAGAGCTGATTAATTCTTCCAGCTTTAGATTATTCAGATCATTTGCTTCCTGAATGGCAGTGATCTTAGGTCTCCACTTACTTGTCAGACTCCTAAGAATTTTCTTCACATGATCAGCAATAGTATAACTCTTCTCAAGTACCTTTAATCCTAAGACCAGGGTCTGGAATCTGGAAAACATTGTTTCAATGTCTTCATCTTCTTCCATCTTGAACAACTCATACTTTTTGACTAAGAGGTTGGCCTTTGCTTCTTGAACTTACTTGCTTCCTTCATAGGTTAGAATCGGACTATCATAAATACTCTTTGCTGTCTCATTGTTGGTGCACTTGTCAAACTCCTTGAAGGTGATTGCCTTTATCATGAATGTTCTGGACTTATGATGCATCTTGTACATCTTCTTCTGATCAACATTCATCTCCTTTCTTGGAATTTCAATACCATCAGTATTCTTCAGAGCAATATAACCATCTTCCACCAAGTCCCAAAGTTTAGGATCTTGTGAAATATAGAAACTTCTCAGCCTGTCTTTCCAATACTCAAAACGTTCTCCATCAAACAGAGGTGGTCTTTTGATATTTCCTCCAGTAGCTTCTTCACTGAATCCAGACATATTGAACCCTTGGATCTTTTCTCAAACACTGTAAAGTGCTCAGCCTTGAGACCGAGCTCTGATGCCAATTGAAGGTGCGAACACGAGAAGGGGGGGTTGAATGCAATTTCCAAGTTTCCCTTCAATTTTTTTTAGTGGTCTTAATATCTCCGTCCTTTTGCTTTTAAAGCGGTTTTTGAAGGTGCGAACACAAGAAAGGGGGGTTGAATTGTGTTTGACAAAGTTGATAACTTTATGATAATTTATAAATAATTAAAAAATTAGTTTGGTTTTGGTGACTTACTTGGAGTAAAAGCAATCGAATTCAGAAGCAACAAACAACGAAAGCATAAATGATTTGAAACATAGCTTTATCCTAGTTCACCATTAACTTGGCTACATCCAGTCCCTTCATTCAGAAAGCTTTAATCCACTCATTCAAATACCTTGAATTACAAAGCACCTGACCCTCCAAGCCAGTCTTCCCAAACAGCCCGACAACCCCAGACTTTTGAGGAACTAACCACCTTGGCCCTACAACGCAAGTCTTCTCCTAACAACCTGACAACCCCAGATTGAAGAAAGTCATTAAATGTTGATCAAATATTCTTCAAATCTTCAGTAAGTGTTGATCAAATATTCTTCAAATCTTCATTAAATGTTGATCAAATATTCTTCAAATCTTCATTAAAATATTTTTCAAATATTCTTCAAATCTTGACCATTTTTTCTTTTCAACTTGGTCAAAGATTTTCTTCAATTATGAATTTGAATCAAATCTTATTTTAGATTTTTATCAATTATAATTTTGAATCAAATCTTATTTAAGATTTTCTTCAATTATAAATTTGAATCAAATCTTATTTTAGATTTTCTTCAAAAACGTGAATCTTCTTTCATACTCTTTGAAGTCAAATATATTGTTCTCATAAAATACTTTTGTTAATATCAAAACTCTAAATCTAAAATCAACTTGGTTCCAACAGTTTTTGTGTCGTAGTTTATGAGTGATCTTAAGTACCATATTTTTAAAGTGACTATTATAGTCATATTGATATGATGGTGTAATTCAAGAACGATTTTCTACGGTGCAGTAGAATACTAATACTTTAATTGGGTTGTTTTATCTTGAGAACATCGTGATTGATAGTCTGTCTTTCACAATTTTGGGTAGTGCCACGAAACATCTTAAAGAGAGCGACATAGTCCGCGACTTAACCCAATAATACTTCAGTGGTTGAAAATTATTTTAAAAACTGTTTTTCAAAACTTAAAAACAACAATTTTAAGATGTTTCTTTCTGCCATGTCAATCAAAGAGATTATTGAATCTAGTTTTGCTGCTTCTGATTTCAATAAACCGTTTTGGTTTGAGGGATGTCATTTCAAACAATGACAACAAAATATGTTATTTTTCTTAACTATCAAAAAAGTTGCCAACGTTCTAAAAGATGAAATTCCAATTGTTCCAGAAACAGCTGAACAAACTAAAAATGATAAGAAACTGTGTGATTTTAATATTTAACATGCTAGACTCTATCATGTGAAAAAACATGTGATTTCAAACTTAGGTAACTTAAGTTCAATTCCAAAGTTATCTTTAAATGATTTTGAAAATGATATTTTTGCAATCAAGCTAAAATAACAAAGAGTTTATATATATATATATATATATATATATATATATATATATATATATATATATATATATATATATATATATATATATATATATATATATATATATATCAGTAATTAGAGAATCTGAGCTTTTAGATTTAATGCACTCTGATATATGTGAACTTGCGAGACTTTAACAAGAAATGAAAAACGTTACTTTATCATTTTTATTGACGATTGTTTTGATTATACTTTTGTATATCTAATGAAAAATAAAATTGAAGCGTTTGACATGTTTAGGATCTTTGTAATTGAAGTTGAAAATCAAATTAGTAGAAAAATTAAGAGGTTTCGCAATGATAGAGAAACCAAATATGATTCTAGTTTGTTTAACGATTTTAATAAACCGCGTGGAATTTTACATGAAACAATTGCCCCATAATTGCTTGAAATGAATGGTAAAGCTAAAAGAAAGAATAGAACTTTTATTGAATTAGTTGTTGCTATCATGCTTAACTCTGGTGCTGCATCTCATTGGTGGGGGAAATTTTATTGAATGTTTGCTATGTTTTGAATATAGTTCCTAAATCTAAAAACAAAGCATCTCCTTATGAGATTTTGAAGAAAAGACAATCAAACTAGGCTTGTTTTCAAACTTGGGGTTGTCTGACTTGTGTTAGAATCTCTGATCCCAAGCGAGTTAAACTCGCTAGTAAAGCCTATGTATGTTTATTCATTGGGTATACAGTAAACAAAAAAACGTATAGGTTTTATGATGTAGATTTGGGTTGATTCCACAAGAAATTGAAAGATCTACCAAGTGATTTCTTCACATAAAGTAACAAATGAAAAGAGAAAATGAACCAAAGATGGATTAGATTGAGAAGATGAAGAAGGTACCACAATCCATGACGATCCTGCAAATCTTCAAAAAGCTTTGTCGCCTTTGGATGCAGATCTATGACAAAAAGCTATAAACGATGAGATGGATTCTCTAGAGTCTTAATACTAATGTCCTTTCGATTTTTGAGCGGTTTTTGTGTTGTAGTCCCTCTGATTTTTTTAAGTGGTCATTATAGCCATATTGAGGGTGTAATTTTAAATAAGTGTATCATAATAACGTTAGGATGTGTGTTATGTTCATCCCCTGAGTCATGTCAACACCTCTTATTCCAACGTCCGTTTGCATGACATCTGTGGAATCAGGTTTCAACCAACTTATAGTGTTTCTGCTGTTTTGGCTGAAGATGTTTTTTTTTTTACCATATTTTGTTATTTGGTTACATTTTCAAAGGCAAAATGATTAATTTGGCTTGCTCCCACTTGGTGTATGAGAAATGCCATTATTTTCAAATAAGAAGCTTTGATGTGTATCCAAAGTGGTTAAAAAGAAAAATAAAATATTTCTCAGCCATACTTGTTGGAAATGATGATAAAATTAATGGAAGATTGTTGGAAATAATGGTGACATTAATGAGCTAGTGTGGTTGTGAATTGAAAAAATGAAGAAGTCCCACATAGGAGGGATATCACACACTAGTAAGGTATATAAGGTGGAGGTATGTACCTTGGGGTGTGCCCCAAGGGGTACCCCAATTTTGTGAAGGAGGAAGAACGCATGCAAAGTTGACCACCACACACGCGCGTCGCCGCCGCCGTCCGGCCGACCGGCTCAAGCTTGGGCCTGGGACTTGGCCTTGGCTTTGGCTTTGTGGTGTATTATTATTTTTTAGTAAATGAAAAATTAATAAATTTATTTAATTAATTTGAATGCTTGCATTTTGTCTCTTATTGTTACGTTAATTACGTAACTGCCCTCCACCGAGTCTACTTGAATAATCTGATCGAGTCTTCCCTTTTTTCCCAGTCAAAACCCTAACCCTTGGCGCCACGTAACTGTTGTTGTCCGGTCAATATTCAAAGTCAAAACCCTAGCGCACATTTTGGTAGTCAAATGCGCACGTTTTGGGTGGTCAGCAGTTTCGGAACGCACGTTTCTGAGGTCAGGATTGGAGCGCAGGTTTCGTGGTCAACTGGAGCGCACATATCAGAGCTGATGGATCGTGCCACTTTCTCTGATCCAGTTGCAGATTTCCTCTAAAAATAGAGGGCTCTCCTCAGTTGGAAAATCACACCAAAAGCACTCCGCATCTGAGGCTTTTCTCTCTTCTCCCCCGTTCTTACTTCTTCTTCTTCTTTTTCTTTTGAGTGGCCTTAGTGCCATATTACGAGTGGTAGTTGTTCGACTGCCATATTGAAGGTGTAATTCTAGAACGGTTTTCTACGGTGCAGTAGAACTCCGATACAGTGATCTGGGCTGTTTTATCCTAAGGACTTCGTGGTTTATAGTCTGTCTTGCACCATTTGGGCAGTGCCTCGAAACGTCTTAAAGAGAGCGACCTAGTCCGCGACTCAACCCATTAATATTTTCGGTGGCATAAATTTTTTTTTTCAATCTTTTTCGAAATTCAAAAATAACAATTTTAAGACGGTTTCGAACTGCCATGTCTACCGACGAAATTACTGAGACAGGTTCTTCTACTTCTGACTTCAACAAACCGTTTCAGTTTGAAGGAAGTCACTTCAAACGATGGCAACAAAAGATGTTATTTTTTCTGACCACGAAAAAGCTTGTCGACGTTCTGAAGGATGAGCACTAATTTTTATTCCTTAATTTTATTCATTATCATTTGTCCTTAAAATGATCGATGCACTCGTATACAATTGTGCGTAACATAGTACTCGAGCAGTGTAGAATTTTATTGGCTAACGTTCATTTGCAAGTTAATGTAGCAAATAAGTGGTCGTAGAATAATACACAAGAAGGATTGTATTCGGTAAGGGAGACGTATTTTGTACTTTAGGAGGAGTTTGTCGCTAGTGTCACTGCACCTCCATTTCAAGACCTAGTGTGACATCCTTTTGTCCAATCAAAAGTATCATTATTTGTGTGGAGGTTGTTTCAAAATAGGTTGCCTACAAAGGATAATTTGTTCCACCAATGAATCATTGCTTTGGAAGATTAACAATGTGTAGCATGTTGCGAAAAAGTTGAAACACCCGTCATTTGTTCTTTGTGTGCCCTCTTTTTGGATCCGTGTGGTATGGTGTTTTGATTTGATTTGGACTATCGGGTGTGTTTCATATGGATGCAATCAATCACGCTAACCAATTTGATGGCATTTTTTCATGCGGTCGTGTAATGCGTCAAATAATCAATTTAGTTTGGTTTACAATGAGCGATTTGGAAATCAAGAAATGAGGCGATTTTTCGTTCGCATGTTTTGAATGCAAATCTTATTATTGAGCATGTTAAACTTTTAGCATGGAGGTGGATTAAATTGCAAGTAAAAGGATTTTGTTATGGTTATAACCAATATGGTGCTCTTAATCCTTGGAGTGCATTGATATCGCTTGTGGTTAATTGTTTTGCTTTTTGTTGAATAATTTAATTTTGTGATTATAATTTGTTTTAGTCATATGGTAGAAATATTATAAAATTTATTTTATTCTTATTCTAAGTACTTCTTGTACTTAATCTTTCTTTAATATATTTATTTTTGACTTGTTAAAAAAAAAAGGCATATCTATGAAATATATAGCATCATTCATCCACAAAGTGTCTACATACTTATAGGCATTTTATCATTTAATTGATCAATGTACCAAAAGCAGCTCGACCTCACGTGGTATAAATTAAAAATTTGATGAGTGGTTTACTTTATAGGCATTTTGTCATTTCATTGCAATCTGATTCCTTGGTTACTGTCGCTGTTTTTAATTAATGATTTTGTTTTCTTTGACCTAGAATAATTAGAATTTAATTTATATATATCGATGCTACAAAATTTTTATTGATAATATATGATTAATTTTATCATAATTATATATAAAGTCATTCACGTAATTTATCATAATTTATTGATTGAATCGATTGAATAAAACATTTTCCGGAAACTTAAACTCGAATTAATTATTTTTCAAATGATATTGTGTGCTAGAGTTAATCCCGTTTATTCTATACTAAAACAATTTTATAAAAAATAAAAGTAACAAGTTGACGAGTGCCAAAGCACCACTAGGATGTAGTTTATAGTTATTTCATATTTGGATTCTTGAATATTAGACGAATACTCCTGCGAATGGATACGATTTAATTCTTACAATTTTTTAGTCTATTTAATATTATTATCTTCAAAGTATATCTAATTTAATTTAACTTTTATTTTCAATGAATTGATATATTTATTACTATCTTGAGAGATAATTTAAGTAATATAATTAATTTTGTAAATAATGATATGATTAATTATCGTTCTTAATATGTATGATTTAATCTATTTTTATTTATAAATTATTTTAGAAATGAGTACTTATTCATGGTCGACTTAATATTTATTAAGACATAAAATAAATTTTAAAGTAAGATCAATGACCATTATAAAAAATAGAGGTCTTTTTAATATTAACAACAATACTTTACAATAATTTTATTTAAATTATATCTTTTTTATATTTTTGAGATACAAAATATTTTTATAATTGCAAAATATTTTATTTACTTTACTATTTTTTTATTTTTTTTATTTTGTTTAGGCTTAAATGTGTATAAAAAAAAGGGATTTGGGTCGACGCTGTATTTATCTTGAAATTAATTTCTAGGAGAAAATCGATTAATAATTTGGCACTATGTGACTCGGTATAGTAATAATAATAATTAATTATGCACAGATGATATTAATAAAAAAAAAAAATTATCCGAACATCTAACTATATCTCACTATGGTGCAACCTCATATTATTACACCCTAGATATGTGATTGGTGGTTTGTGTAAAATTATTTTAATAAAATGGATTTATTTTCTAGAATGGTCGTATCATTTTTCTAAAAGCTAAAAGATATGGAAAAGTATCACTGTAGAGATATTGCAACTATATGGAATCATAATTATTGTTACTTAATGTGTGTACTGGATTTTATTAAAATAAGATTTTGGCATTTTGTTATTAATTAGTTCGAGCTTGTATAGTCCTTATTGTGTTAAGATTGGTGCCTCAATGCTTAATTGAAATGGTGTTAGTTGTATCTTGACTGTGAATTAAAATATATATATCCTCTATCCATTCCAAAATAACTTTGGTTGTTTAAGAATTTCTGTTTTGTTTCAAAACTTTAAGTGTTTTAAAAGTTGGAAGATATTTTTGACATTTTTCTTTCAAATATACCCCTAAATGTAATTAACATTATCTGTCTTTAATTACAATATTATTTGCAAGATATTTATATGTATTTGTAAAGTATTTAATAATTAGCATAGAGATATTTTGGTATTTATTTATTTTTGTCTACGAAGTAGCAAACACCATCGGTAAATACATACACAATTTGTAAGGCTCGGTTTAATTGACAATGTTGATATTGTTATATTGAATATCATGTCTCGAGTTGGAACTTAAGACCTCACAATTATCTGATATTGTTAGATTGAATATCATGTCTCGAGTTGGAATCAAAAACTTCGCAGTTATGTGTGAATTTCTTTATCATTTCATTTATTATCCAAAAATGAACACACACACAAAGTGAAAATCTAGAGTTCGAACTCATATCACCACAAAAAAAATGTTTAGCATAACAATATCGGTATTGACAGTTGAACTAGGTCTTATGAACACCAGTTAAGTGATTACATAATCCATGTGGAAATACTTTAAAAAATCAAAGTTTCAAACTGGCATTCAGTGTAAGACTAATTTTTTTTCTTTCAATTATATCATCAAACTAATATTATATACATTATCCCCACATCATTATATCTTATTTTACATTTATAATATTGAGAAATATATCAATTATTAATAAGAATAATTTAATAAAAAAATATTATATTTATTTTATTTATAATTATTTTTTAATATGTGTGAACTGAATAAAAATGAGGCTGATTTTGATAAGAAGATAGTACAATTTTTGCTTATAAAATGTAAAAGTTGATTTATCATTTTGACGAACTCTTATATAATTTTTACTGTAGAGTACAAGCAGGTTCATGTTTTGATATTTGTTTAAGTACTATATTTGCAACTAAAATATAAAATTCTAACTAAGTCGATAAAATGCATTAAATGAGATTTAGTCTGAATATGAATTTATAGTTAAGGACATTCATAAATTTATAAATAGATTTTATAAGAGTTAAATTTTATCAAACTCAAATTTTAATACAGTATTACAATCTATTCAAAAATCGTTGTACTATCACTAATTTGAAAAGTCTAACTCTGGTAACCTCAACAACTTCATGCTTAGAACACGCTTAATCCCATCAAATTGGAATTACTATAATAATTAATTCTAACTCTAGTTACACTTCCAACTCTTAGAAGGGCAAGAAAGGTAAATTAATATTTATTTTTGGAGTGGTAGTTAGATTGATATTGCATGTAATTATTTTGTCACAATTTCGTAAAGTTATATATTTATTTTCAAAGCTAATCTGAAACTATGATCCGGCATAGGACCGACATATATATTTGTGTATTATTTATGAAATATGAAATTTCAGTCAGCATCATTAAGAAACCACTTGATATATCAAACTAAGGAATACATAAGTTTAATATTGCTAAGAAAAAGGTATCTTTTAAGTTTAATATTGGTAAAGTAAAAGTTTAAACTGAGTCTTTTGTTAACATTATTACCCATTGTCCCATTCTCCACCACCTCCTCTTATTCAATTTTACGGTACATTTTTTGTAAAAAAAATGTTATATTTTGCAAATATCTAAAGAGTTTTATGGTATTTTCTTATACTCAGTTTTTTTATTTTACAGTATGGTAGATTTTTTATATAAAAAATTGTATATTCTGTAAATATCTCAAATTTGAAAATTTATTTTGTGAAATTGGAAAATTAATATGTAAAGTCTAATTCAAGAAATTGCAAAAACTATTTCCTAAAATTCACCGACGAATTTTGCAGAATGCAATGTATACTTAAAATTCAGATGACTTGTTTCAGTTATATAAAATTAGAGAAAACACAATGGAGGAGTTGAGAGATTTGTAAAATAAAGGATGAAAAGTAGAAAAGAGAGATAGGTATTAATAAAAAATATATAAAATTGGTCTGGAGTTAAGAAGTAGAGTGATAAGCATGTAGTAGGTTAATCTCCAGGTTGACTATTAAAAAAATAAATGAAAAAAATAATTACTAAAAATGTAAATATGCGGGAAAAAATGGACTCAGTTAGGATACATTGCAGGCAAGTGGGTCAGCCAAGTTGGTCCACATTTTAGTCTCAGTTAGGATGTAAAATGGTAGTCCAAAAATAAATGTGGCCAAACCCATTTAGACTGACTTACAAATAGAGTTGGGTTATCTCAATGGGATTTGGGCTGACCCTTTTAAAAAAAATTGCCAATAACCCTTTTTTTCTTATGGCAATGTGTGAGTTTATGATTTAGCCCACTAACTAAAAAAAAGCAATTGAGTCTGTGGAACCCACTATCAAAACTAAGATCCGACAAAACATCAAAAAAATGAATAAACATGGAACTGAATGCACAATCACCTATTGGAAATATCACCTTAAAATATCACCTATTGGAACCCACAATCACTCTGGATGTTGGCTCGTAACACGTGGAATGTTGTTATTGGGCCCCAGGAATTTGTCAACACTACAAATGTTTAGAATTGCATGGGAAGTTGTTGAGACTCCACATTGACTAATGTACTAGTTTATTCGAACTTATATATCACTTCAAAAATTAACCAAATCTTCAATTAACATGGTAGACAATCATTTAAGAAAAACTAAATACGAATAATGCTCATCAACTCCTAATTTAGGAAAACAACTTGCTGCTACAGTATTCTTAGTTGCAATTCAATTTAACAGCCAAATTACATGCTTATGTCTTGCTTCCTGGAATAGCTGTCAGGCCAACGATACAGAACATCGAATTCATAATCAGGAAATATGCAATCTACAGTAAAAACTCATCGGTGCATCAAAATTTGAAAGGAAAAATTCTGCTTTCACCAATAAACCATCCATAGACTTACTATAATTGGTACATACAAGACACTAAATCCTCTACCTCACTTGTTAATTAGAACATCCAAAACTTCATTTTCTATTTCTACACTTGTCAATTTAGTATTAATTTATCTGGACGTAGAAACCCGCACAGCTTATGGTTTACATAACTCCAGAAATAAATGACTACTTAGCCGAGTGCTCATTCGCATACCTTATGGCACCTCTAACACCTGTGTCCTTGTTTGAAGGGGTTCTATGGAGTTGGGTTCCCATTTGCCACACCATCACTACCGTCAACTACAGTAACATCTTCCATGCTTTTTTCAGGAGGAATATTGCTAGCAACATGGTTATCAACAGTTGGAGCTTCAACGTTTTCATGTGGCTTATCATCTTGCTCAGGCATATCAGTGTCCGCAATCTGCTGACTGTTTTGCACCTTATTGGTATTTACCGACGGTTCTAGATGACTATCGCCGTCAGCTTCAGTAGCATCTTCCATGCTCCTTTCAGGAGACATATCTCCAGGAACATGGTTATCAACAGTTGTAGCTTCACTTCTTTCATTCGGCATATCATCTTTTTGCTCGAGCATATCAGTGTCTGCAGTCTGCTGAATGTTTTGCACCTCATCTGTACTTAATGATGGCTCTAGGTGACCAAAATAAGACCCATTTTGCTCAAATTGATATCTCATTTTTTCCTGGAAACAAAAAAGAAAGTCATTGATTATTATGTGGCACATAACCCAGAAAATATATATTGTATTTCATGGTAGATTTTATTAGAAGTAGGGAGATTGCCAACACAGGAAAGAAATCCGGATAGGACAAAGCAAAGAACGATAGACAAAGATCAAATCAACAAAACCCACTAGCTCAAAATAAACTTTTCCTGAAAAAAAGGTTCAAGCAGACGTATTAAATCAAACTACATAAACAAAACTATCCCAAATAAGATGCAGTAATTAATGTCTGAGGATTAGTTCTGGCATAAACAAATGTAAAACAAACTAGCAAATAAAACTCGTTTAGACATAGCATTTACAGTTTTAAACTTCTCCCTATGCTCATCCAACCATCGAAAAACCCATAGTTCTCTAATAATTTCCTGCCCTAACGTCTGATCATTTACCCTCCATGAATTTAGTACAAGATGCAACACCTAATTGGCAATGGGAAACCTGCACTACACTATGGTGCAGCTGGTAGGTAACTCGTTGAAGCATGACTTGTATTTTTATGGATATTGCCATGGCACAAAACTTGGAAGCACAGGATCTACCCATCTCTAACTTAAAATAACTTGAAACATATTGTATATCAATATGATGTCTAATATCACGCGACATGAGACATACCTGATACAGTCGTTCTATGATATTTCCCATCTCCTCAATGCCACTGACAAGATGCACATGATGCCGAGGTCCAGGATCTTCAGTATTTCGTTCAGTATATGATGTAATCTCATTCATATTAAGGGCAAGACAGTCTGGTCTCTTGAGAAGAAGCTGAAATGTAGGCTGCAGCTCATAGCACTGCTCAAAAAGGGAACGGCGGCAAAAGACATATAAACCAAGCCGAGCACGTGACATAGCAACCACCAACCTTCTTACATCACGTAGGTGACCAACAAATCGAGTACGCACAAGAGACAGCAATATAAAATCATTTTGCTGACCTTGAAACTTATCCACTGTAGCAACCTGGGAGCAGTCATGAACAGAAACATTATACAGGGGAAGATAATAGTAGAAGAAATAATTAGAAGTAAAGAACTCAAAATTGACACCACCTTCATATTTGAAATCATTAAGAAATTTAAACAAAAACATAATTTAGAAGTACAGAATGTGTAGCATACCTTGCTTGGTGCACCAATGAAGTTATATGGAACACATCTCCTATTTATAACATCGCGGATGAGAAGTTTCTGGCCATTGTAAGTGGTCAAAATTGATATCTTATTGGCAGGATACCCTAATAGACGCATGTATATATAGACGCTGACAATATATTCCGCTTCTCCCTCGTTTTGGTAAAACCATGGAGATGGAGTTGTCTCCCCCTTACCTAGGTGATCTGGAACATCCACTAACTGATAGTCATAAGCAAATCCAGCATTTGCCCTTTTAAATACAGCTTCCTCCTTTACAGAAGGAAGGTCTCCCAAGTCTCTGTATCTCCAATTGTAAAGTTTGGCTATACTTGGCCTGGCTCTTCCCTGAGCATTTAGCTCAATGTAAGGAATACCCAATCGGACAAACCTGGTAAATAAACTCTGATCCATGTGGCTGTACTTTTGGAAAGCCATATTCTTCACAACAGGAGGCAATTGGTGATGATCACCAATTAGAATGCAGCGTTTAAGCCGTGCGTGACCATCCTCCTGCCTCTGGAGTAACATTGGAATGAAAGTCTCAATTTCTAAAATTTGGGCACTTTCTTCCATCAACAAGTTGTCATACTTGAAACCTAGCTGAAGGAAATCTTTCCTCTTTAGAGCTGCATGGGTACAAGTCATTGCCACAATCTTAGCCTGCTTGGTCATTAAGTAGTTAGCTCTATCTGCTGTTGACTTAAGTAATTCAAAAGCCCGGCACTCTTCAAGTTCTTGAAACATAGTCTTCAGATGACGAAAGCACCCCAAAGCAGACCGCATGTCTTTCTCAAAAGACTCACCTGTAAATACAGGATGTGGTGTGTCAGAGAAGAACTCTTTGAAGGGAAAACGATCTCGAACAAATGTTGTCTTTTCTTTATTCTCGGCACAAGCAGCGAGAAATTGCTCCCAGCGTGAATAAACGTGAAGCAACCAGAAATATCCTGCAGTTTCACAAGTGTAACCCACATCCTCTGGCAATTGAAGAGATCTAGCTAGCCTCTCTACTTCACTCAGCAGTTCTATACGTCTAACAAGCATTGCATTAACGCGACCTTGCCGACTGAAATCAAGATCAGTAGCAAGCTCTTGTTCTCCTTGACCAAGTCGGAGAAGATAACGGGCAGGTACATCTCTCTAAAACAAAACAAAAAGGAGTAAAATGAAAATCTTAAAAAGCAAAACACCAGCATATTCCCTCTCCTCAGCAGAAGAACTCAGTAAATATCACACACCATGCACTACCACATTAAAAGCTAAACAAAATTTGAATTAATAAATCAAAAAGGAAAAGAAAAGTTTAACATATATTAGAGGAGAAGAAATAAAATATCATACCTGCATTATCTTCTCAAACAGGTCATTCAAAGCTTGATTTGAATGAGTAATTATTAAGGTTCTCTGAGAAGGACAGTTATGATAAAGAACATTTAGAATTTGTACAGCTGTATCGGTCTTTCCTGTACCAGGTGGCCCCACAACCATAGTTAGGCCAGGCTGAATGCCTGATATAATTGCTTCAATCTGAATATTCCACGTTGTTTAGTATCAGTTTAGCTATTATAATGGAAATATAATGTTAAGAAGATAAAGGATAAAGTACATGTGGCCAAAGTACAAGGAATTTAGATCACCAGCAAGTGAACTGCAGCTGCAGTTAGAGAGAGAGAGAGAGGAATAACAAGTCGCAATTGGTAAGAAAGTTGAACCTCCACGCTCTCTACCTTTCTCTCTCTAACTGCACCTGCAGTTGAACAGCAAGTGATCCAAAGCAAAGGATAAGGAATTAGTTAACAGAAAGCATAAGAAAGCTGTCCAATTCCATTGGATATCAGTAGTGGAAGTTGCTTTGAAACAGCCGTCAGCAGAACATCAACAAGAAGTGATAAACATAATCCCATCCTATAACAAATGTACGTCAAATAGGAACTCTTAAAAATACGGGTATTCCTCCATAACCAAATACATGATAAACCCACATAGAGTGCACACCGTCATAAAACCATTGTCTCCTTATTCTTGCCAAAAACCTTTGAGTCATGAAAAGCTGGCCCCCATTTCACACTACTGATATATTCAACGGAAATAGGATGTGAGTTGTGATTAATACTAAACCGTATACTTTAATATAAAATACGTAATAGATTAAGAAACACCAGCATTGTGCTTGTGCTTTGCCGAGGCATCAATTTATCCATCTCAATCACTTGGGTTCAATCAAATTTCAGTATTCTATGACGAGATGGGGGACATAATTACTAATTACCAGAAAATGCTATTGTAAATGAGAAGTGACAAACTATGATTGAGTTGAAGAGTTGAATGCACCTGTGTGGGTGTAAATCTAACTGAATTTTGTTTTGGCTGATCTTGAGGATATGGGCCAGGGTCAGGAGGAGTATATGTCTCGATTATCAGTCTTTCTTTCTGATGATTAGCATCAACCATGCTGACGTCATTTGTTACACCAGAAGTAGACACTGCACGCCCAGGAAGGGCACCATTACTTCCTTTGAGTGTCCGGGGAAGCTTGATTTTAAAAGGAGGGCTTGGATTCAAGTTTTCTGTGCCATCAGTATTTATGAAAGAAACCTGAAGAATACAGAAAAGAAGTAAGCACCAAGCAACATCAATATCTTCATTACATACCATAATTCCCAATAGAAGGCATGAATCATATCCATGCAAAAATAATTATTATAAATCTGAAAATGACATGCCAACCTCATAATCCACAAAACTTCCTTTCAAGTGATCGGCATCTAAAAAGGTGTCTTTGAAATCTACTGTTTCTAATAGATCAGGCATATTAGTCCACTGAGCTGCCGAAGGATCCCCATAACCAAGAAAAATATTCTCCAACCATTTAGGGACAATACAGTATTCATTCATTAAATCCCTTATTGATTCTAAGATTGCTTTAAAATTGTTTTCTTTTGGCTTCCTCCTCATTAACACATTAAATGTACCATAAACATCTTCTGTCCCTTTCTCAGCAATGTTATTGACATCCATATGGTATTGCGCTGTATCCAAAGCCACAGTTACTGTTCTCAGATCCCCCTTTGGTGGCTTCCACTCGTCGCGTTTAATCTTACCAGAAAAATCATTCATAAGGGTCCCTTCTTCATCACGAATCTCAATAATTTCACACCCTCGTACATACTGTAGGCCAAGCTTCTGTGGCACACTAGCTTTGGTTTCTTCTTCTGTACTAAGAGGCTCAAATGAGGGGCGAATAGTAAGTAAAAACAAAACATCGTGTTCTTTTAGTGCATCCCATTCAGATCTAATATGTGATCTATAGCTGGAAACGCTGTAGGTAACTTCTGCGGTCACGGATGCTGGCTTGACTTCTCCTATGTTGGGTTGCTTTACTTCAGCGATCTTGAATTCTTTGATTGGTACACCCATTCTTGACCAACCACGAAAAGCAGTTTCTCCATCAATATTAATATATGCAAGAAGATGTGGAACAGCTTCCTGAATGTCCTCGCGAATCTCGTAAGTTGATTCAAGTCGAAAGAGATTAAAATTTCGAAGAAGATAGTCATGTAATGTTAAGAACTGTAAGTTTAGCTTTGGTAACGCTAAACAACCTTCTCCAGAGTAATTTATGCTTGGTACAACACTTTCATCCCACATAATCTGCTCGTTTGGGTAAAGAGGAAGAGCATTGATAGCTTCTTTTTGAGATTGTTGCTTTTCGAAAAAAGACACCATTATTTCAATAAGAAAATCCACCCTCTCTGACCAGGGATCTTCCTTGGAGACCAGTTTGAGCTGCATAAAGACACAATGTCAGAAAAAGAAATTCGTGGCATTGAAATTCATCAATTGCTCACACTTGCAAGCATTATAATACTATTCTAGAACTACTAAACAGAACCAGTATAAAATACTGAGTCCCTTTGATAACACTCACAATAGCTAGCCCACTTACAGTTTAAATATAACAAAAGATCAACTCCTCCTTCTAGTATCAAAACTTTGCAATCAAAAAAGCAACAGAGGAGGTATGCATTTAGAAGGGAGGACTCAACAAACTCTTAAGCTGAGAAAGAACTGAATTATCTCTGGATAAGGATGGTAATGATAACTGAATTGAAAAATATGAAGGGTCTTGCTAACGAGTGTCCTAAGGACATTGTTTAAGGATTCCATACAATGTAACTATTCATTGCAAAGTTAAATATATCTCTTCCAATGTATTAAATACATAACTTTCCATAAAAACTTACTATTTTGACTTGTGAAACAATGCCCTTAAGGCACTTATTAGCATTTACCAAAAACTAAAATGATATTATTTGCCTTCAGAACTTGATGTATTCTCATTTCACACAATTCTAACCAAAGATATGGACAAAATGAGAGAAAAAAATCAAAAAGAGATAGATAAAGATATAGAGCAAGACAGGAGAAGAATAAGTGAACTCTAAATGAAGCCGATATAATTGCAATGGCGATCAAAAAATTGTATCAATTTTAATTCTAATTCTCAACATTCATATGCAGTATAGGGAACAACTGAAGATCCAAAATCAAAATTACAAAAATAGAGGAGCGAAAAGTTACATCTATTAATCACATACCTTACAGCAAATCAAATCCCTTAATTCCTCAGGAGAAAGAACAGACAATTTCTTGGATAGATTTGCACGTGTGTGAATTGAACCAATGTTAGTTAAAGCAAGCTCCCGCAGCTACAACCAGAACAGACAAAAATAAACTATTATAATCTGATCATAATAACAAACATGAAATCAGGGGGAAATAGATTAAGAATTCCATGATACACAAATATGACACACTAGAGGATTATTATATTTTATTTATTCATTATTAAATTCAAACATACCTTGTCTATCTTTTTAAATGCAAGTAGCTGGAATGACTGCAGTCGGCTGTAATGGGATTCAAGAACCTCATGATCTGTTAACTGTATGCCAGTATGATCGTTAATCTCAAACCCTTCATAGAATTGTAATAAATCAACCAACTGGGCAAAAAGTTTCCCCTTTTCATGCCTATAGAGTGCACTCAGATGGCATTTGGCAACTACAGCTACATCAGCCACTAGGGGCCTCAAATACCTATAAACACAAGAAAAACAATATAAGACATATTTGGAAAACAGAAAATGTTTACTCTCTAAGCACAAGAAAAATGAGGGCCATCTAAATGTATCCTTTCTTCCTGAATGTCTTCTAAAAATCGAGTCCATTTTCACTTCAAAAATAGTTGCCAGGAAAGAAAAAGATCATATCTAATTCAAATGGTGCAGATGCTAGTGATTTAATCAACCATTTATATCACTTGCAAAATGCAAAAAAATACTTGAATTCAGAACTTAAAAATATATTAAATTAAATACAACAATTCAACCCTTAAATGAGTGAGACTGCGATAATCATTGGCATTTCCACATACCTTCTTGTTGGCAATTGACTCAAGAGGTCAATAAGAAATTCCATAAACCTCTCACAATAGAGGACACAAGCATCATTAATTACCCACAAACTAGTTTCATCAATTACTTCATCATCCGCACCAGACAACTGTCTCTGAGAAAATACCTGTGAATCCAGTATCTAAAAAGAAATGGAAAAAAAAATAACATCAAGAAATTCAGACTACTACTTCCAAGTAAAAATATTTGTTATTCTGAAAAACGATACAGATTATTCTCTATAGATACAAAGTGCTTAACAAATTACAACCTCCAGAAATTCTTCTATGAGATTTCTCAAGAACGTCACTTCAATTGTAGTTGAAAGATCTAAAAGCTGCCCTCCTTTCACAGGTTCCTTCTTTAACATCCTTTTCCACTTCTTGATCAAGCCTGGATTAAGACAAAGCTCCATCTGTGTCGAAGAAGAACAATGACCCAAAATGCATTTAGCACACAAACAATAAAAATTAACATTCATCACAAAAAATTCAAAAAGAATAAGAGGGACAATGGTAATAAATAATAATTTATCTTCAAAAACAGTTATCTTACCTGAAAACGACCATAAGACAAACTGTACCAGGACTTCAAACTTGCTAGTCTCAACGCTGTCTTGCTAACAACCTCATCTTCTAAACTCTGCGATGCAAGGTTAGATCAGCTATAGTAAACAATGATCTAAGGGCCTATTTGGTTCCCTGGAAATTATTTTGATGAGAATGTGAAAGGAAATGGAATACAATAAAATGACCATTCCAAAAGAATTGTTGGGTAATTGAATGTCAAATTTTCAAGCAATTTTTCACGCAGGACCATTGACAATCATTAAACCATAAGTTAAATTCCATTTTCCAAATGCACTTGCTTGGGGTGGGACAGTGGGCCGGTATAGGACATATTCAGAGATAAGAATGTGACTTTCAAAATACAAATTCTCTTTTAACCTTTTGGTCTTTTTCCCATTGACCAAAAATACTAACACTGACTATTTGAACAAAGACAGTAACCTTCTTCAAGTTCAATGATGTTGTTTTTGCCAAAAAAAATATGAAAAACAAACATCACTATTTGGATCAAACTTCTAGGAACTCTAGCAAGATAATGGAAAATTAGCTGAAAGCATAATGATTATGAAAAATTGTAGCAATTCTACAATAATGTAAGCCTGCTGTTCACAAAATTTGCTAAAATAAACCAGTACACAAACTGCTTAAACATGCACGGTTATTGATTAAAGCCAACAACAACATGACTTAAGCTGTAAAGGAAGAAGTACAATGCCAGAATACCTGAAACGCATTTATCATGAAAACAAGGTAGTTTGTCTTCTCTGCAATATTCAGTTCTCTTCCCTACATTAAGATTTGAACATAAGATTCAGCAAAATGTCACAACACATATAGTACTCCACCATCAAATACCAGCCTCTCACTTCACCAGAAAGGAAAAGAGAAAGGAAAATGAACACTTGAAAGTCTAACTCAATAATCAAAAGACAAGTACACTAAACAAAATACTGAAATTTCGCAATCGATAATAAAGGAAATCACGACATCGCGAGATATGCTATCTAATCACAAAACATCCATTCTTGTCAAAATAAGTGAAATATCCAACTCAAACTCAAATAAATAGAAACAAACATATTATAGAAACAAAAGGAAATAAAAATGCATAAATATAAATAGAGAGAGAGAGAGAGACCTCCTTTAGTCGAATAACCCTCTCAAGAAATTCTTTGAAAGCATCTTTCCTATCATGGAAGCAAACCCAAGCAGCAACATTCTCTCTGAACTGCAATCCACACACAAATTAGATTGATAAATTAATAATTTAATAAGTGCATGTTTGGAATGGCAACAAATCCTCGTAAGGCACCGTGATTTTGTTGAACCTCTAAAGCGTAGATTTTATCAGAATCACGATAGCTCAATGTGATTCAACAAAACTCACCACCAATCCAAACATGAATGGCGATGAGTTTAACAAATCACCGCAACACCGTGATTTATCACAAAAAGTATAGTTTTTGCCAAAATCACGACCAATACAAACCTACACTAAATGTAACGCAAATAATTAAAGAAGAGGAAAAAAAACCTTCTCATTAACCATGATGATTATGGACATAACATGCTCAAACGAAGCACTAACAGGATCAAAATTCGGCCAAAGATAATTCTCCAAATACTGACTAACTTCCAAAATCATAACTCTCTGAAGAGGAACAGGCTTATTATTACCTTGTCCCTCTTTAACCAACAATTCCGTTTCATAAATTTTCAAAACAAGTTCCGGGTCAAAATCTTTCTTCTTCTCACCGCTTTTCAACCAATTCGCCTCAGCAATCTTCGTGAGACGATCTCGCTGAATCTCCGACACAGTAATTGTGCTCGGTATACCGCCACCTCCTTTTTGACTCCATTCTACTGCTTTTGGTTCTGCCACCGGGTACTCCGCCACTCTGTGACGGCGGAAATCGTATGTTCCTGTTCCGTAAACCTTCGTCATGGTTACTGAGTAGGGTTTATGCAGAGAAATTGAAGATTTGGGGATTTAGGGTTTTGTTTGAGAGAAAGATAAACCCTAAGATTAAGTAGTAGTGTAACTTAACTGGAATATGGTGATAATGAAAGAGTGAAATAACAAGTGTTTGTTGGCATTGGCTAAGCTTTGTGAGTACTATGAGCTGAATAACCGCCTATTCTTTCACGTTTGATTCTTCTGTAGAATTTATGAACCATTTGTAGTATGCCGGTAAGATTTGTAAGAATGTTGAATCGGATTCAACTGAACCAGACAGATCATCTGGTTGAACCGAACCGGAAAATCGGTTCAATATTTTTATTTTATTTTAAAAGAGATAGTAAATATTATCATAATTAATTGATATAATTGTGAGGTCATGTTTGAACATACGACAAGACACTGACTTGAACAATATTGATATGTGTTAGTTAGAACTTAAGAATAAAATCGATTCAATCTATTAACGAGTTAAACTATTTCATCTCACTTTATTTATAATCCAAAATTTGATCAAATACATTGACTCTTTTTATCAAATTTTACTTATATTTAAGGTCCAATGGAGTACTATCAATTCATTGTTTTAAGAATCAAGTCAAAATTTTATAAAAAAAAAAAAAAAAAGAAAATAATCGAGTCAAATTGGATTGAGCTAATTTCAACTAATTTAAACTGTGGTTAAATTGTGATTGACTCAACCAGTTTTTTGTTTTTATAAAAAAATTGTTTAAAATGTACTTTTATTTCCTTATTTTTACTAATTTTTTTCCCACCACTCATTATTAGACTAATTATGGTGACGTGTCTGAAGTATTGAAATATCACTAGAAGGGAGGTTGAATAGAGATATTGTAGTTTTAAAATTTTCTAGTGAGCTGTTTAGACTGTATCCTCTACGAGAGGATGAAATGCAAATTTTATGAGGATGAACGAATGAAATAGAAAAAACTAAAGCATATAAAAGGACACACGCAATTTTATACAGGTTCATCCAAAATGGGTTACGTCTAGTTCTTCATCAACTTGTGAGTTTCACTATAGTTCAAAATGACTTGTCCTCTAACGGGATCTTTTTTCTTTGTGTTTGTTTTCCAGCCTCACCAGGCTTACACTATCTTTCTTCTTGATTTACACCTATTACCAAGTTTATATGAACTTGGAATATACAGATTTAGTGAATAATGATAAGAGTATGATTTTTTCTCTTTTCAAAACTTTCTAAGAGGATACTATCAAATATATAGTTAAAGACTGTAGAAAATGCAAAGAGATGATGAGATTGCTCTTCTTAGCTTTGAGTGTTTCTCTTTTGTATGAGTAGTTGTTGTGTAGAATGATGAAGAGTTCTCTTCCTTTTATAGAGATGATAAAGCTTCATTCATCAGGAAAAGTATCAAGCGACCGTTGGAAACTTGATTAAATGTCCATGGTCATTAATTTGATTTACAAAAATGTCATTCAGTTGTCCTTGTAATACATAAGTTTAGGAGGATGAGTTTGCACTCCGTCCTCGGATAAGAGGTTTGATCTTTCCATAAACTAGGACATGACTTGTACTATGGTACTTTTGGATATTTCCTATGTATGAGGATGAATGGAACTAGAAGTTCATCATTTCATTGTTTATCTTCTAGTGTGGACCCTCTTCTCATGAATTGTTTATCCTTTTACTTTAGTAATGTTTGTCTTCAGATATAGATTCATCTTCTTTGTATTTGTCGTAGATTTATCTTTTCTGTAGTATTGTATATCCTCTGTCTTAGAGGTTAAAGTTTCATCCTCTGCTCGTTTATCCTCTAGCTTAGAGGACATGTCCGATTGTGTCAAATATACTTCTTTTGATCAAGGTGATGAGGAACCTATTTTCTAACTTAGACACACTCAAGAGCACATATTAGACAATAGGTATAATCATAATCTTTAAAATAATTTTGTTATCATTGAAACATTTGAAAGAGATTTTGTCTCAACAGTGTCAACTTTATTACTTTATTAATGAGGTGTAAGACCTAGATTTTTTCGTATTTGAATACTTAGATAGGGGCTAAATTACATTCGTGGTCCCTTAACTTAATTTCAGTTAACATTTTAGTCATTTATCTTCTTTTTTTCCCCGATTTGGTCCATTATTTTAATTTTAAGTGACAATTTGATCTTTTATGTTTTAAAATGTCAACAATGTTATCCTTTTTTTTGCAAAAATTCATCAAAAATTTCAAACAAAACCCATAAAAAGTATCATCCTCAATATAATGCAAATTTCATCAAATTCATAACTTAAATATTTAAATACACTCATTTTTTCATCTCTAACAACATCAAATAAAGAATAAAGGACCAAATTGGAAAAAAAAAAATATCAAGGACTAAAACGTTAACTGAAATTAAGTTAAGGGATTACGGATGCAATTTAGCCTTTAAATAGGACTTGTAAATTTATATTATTTATTTATAATTTTTTTAATATTAATACTTAGTATTCAATAGCATAGCTTCACAAAATCGTATTTGGAGGATTAAAACAAATTAAACAATGCATGAATATAAATAAATATTTATATATGACGTGTAATGAAATCGAAATTGGTTCAGTGGTTAGCATAGTTATTTTTCAAGAAGAAAAAAAACATGGTTTGAATCATTGACATTGTATTTTAGGATTTTAATATTATATTTTGTACAAAAAACTATATATAAGTTGTAAAAATATAATATTTAAGTGTTGAATTTGCACATGATTTTTGTTCAAAATCTCAGTTGATTCTTATTAATTGTCGATGAAAAATAAATTTATACTTATAGTGCATATTCCTTTAACTCAAAATGGAAATTATTTTTTAACAAAAAAAAATTAAAATTCTTTTTCAAAAATCTTTCTCTCTTGTGTCATTTCAAAATCCCCAATATCACACAAATATGTAAGGTACTAAGTGTTTTCCGCTTTTTCCGCTCTTTGATAGAGGATTCGAGTTTTGGTATCAAAGTTGAAGTCAAAAACATCTTAAAATTAAGCTAAAATTACATAACCTGATTTTTTAAGTTGGATTCATTTTTAAGATTGATCTTTTAAGTCTTTTTCTCTTGAATTGATCATATAAGTTACATTGTGTTACATTTTTAGTCATGTGTCTCGTTTTCAACAACGACTAATGCAATTGAAAACATCTGATCATTAAAAACTCTACCAAATACTGCAACAATATGTCATTTATATTAATTCTTTAAAAGATACCCATCAAACCTCATAAACGGTATGTATTTTTTATTTTCTTTATAAACAGTTAGAAAAATGTATAGCCTCTAAAAACTTGGTAATAAAGATATATTCACATAATTAGTGTCATTAATTTCCTTGACTTGCAAAGTAGTTTGAAGAGCTTTTTAGATCAGATCTTAATATTTCATTATAATAATCCGAGAAAATCATTAAACTTAAAAGAGTGCATATATAATTTAATTTAACGTGGAGGTTGATGGTGCAAACGGAATATAACATAAAAGAACTAGTTTGAAAGAAGAAAAAAAAACTTAAAAACCAATCAAAAAAATGGTCCAACATAAAGGATGCCAGATGTAATTTTGCCTAAAGGTATTTTACTATACTATATAGCAAATGCTTCATGCTTGTACTAATATCAATATATGTGTATTTTTTTTTTGCCTTTATACGGTACCCAAAGTAAACTAACACCATAGACTATACGTACCATCTAATATGATTCATATATGAGAGAAAATTAAATAATAATATTTTTTTGACGTCAAAGATAATTTTATTAAAGAAAGTCTGGAAACAAATCCAAAATTGAGACATTATAAATATAAGATGGAGTCTCTTCAATCTACAAATAATCTAGATTATAAAGTAACATATTTAACTAAATAATGGAGAGTTTGGTTGACATCACGCATAACATATAAAAAAATTAGAATATAAAAACAAACATTTAAATTAATACAATCTCCAACAATAGAACCAACATAGGTGAAAGATTGCTCATGAGCGTTCAATGTTGCGACTATATTTGAATCATATGATTATGCTATAAGATTCAAGAAATACATATCTTTTGCAAATTCTAAACCCTTATAATGCATGGCTAAAGCTTCAGCTACCTCTGAAAATGGTAATGAGATGAATTGCCAGTAGCTAGCAGCAAAAATTACACCATCAACATTTCTCACTATAGCACCAATACCCCCACTTACCCTTCTCTATCGAACCCATTGCGTCAACATTAAGCTTATAACAACCACTAAATAGGGTGTCAAACGAACATCATATATAGACAAAATGAGACCTACACTTAGCGTCTCCAACATCATCGCACCAACACTCTTAAAATTAACAATAGATATGTGTACATTTTGAAGAATGGTAGCTACATCAACATCAGTCCCCTCAAAAAAAAAAAATTCTAACACACCATATTTTATAACAAAATGCTAGCACATGTACAATCACATTATCATTTGCATCAATAATATTTCATTTCAACCACTCCTGAAATTGATACGTACCTGGAATCATGCGAATTAAATATCAGACCTAGAGGAGAAGCAAACCATACCTGCTTTTCTGATTACCGTTTTGCTTGCTTTTGGTTTTAATGATACTTTTGTGATTGGATTCTCACCATTTTGAATTCTGCCAAGCTAACTATATATGTGAATGGAAAAGTTATGGGGTTTTTAACTGCAAAAGAGGAGTTCGTCACGGAGATCCTCTTTCTCCTATTCTGTTTTTTATTGCTGAAAAGGTTCTTAGTAGAGGTATATCTCAGCTTGTCATGGAAGAAAAGTTACAGTTGATGTTTGGTCCTAGAGGCTTCAGGATGCCTAGCCATATTTTATATGCTAGTGATGTTATGATTGAAGTAGCAATGTCAATCACAAGAAAGGGAGGGGGTTTGAATTGTGATCCTGTTAAAATTTTGATTCATGTGCTTAATTTAAATTAACTCAAGAATGATCTTGGTTTGATAAACAATAAAAGCAGAATGTTCTTCATTAGTAATATAACAATAAAAACTTCACGATGTGATTAATGCTAAGTGAGTGATAAATAAATGGAGATAAGGGAAAGATAATTCACACAGAAATATATCCTAGTTCACCCAAAGTGGGTTACGTCTAGTCCTCACAACCTTGAGATTTTCACTATGTGCTTCAGAACCAAGAATGTTCTCCTTCACACCTTTTTCTCTTGATCACACCTTGATCAATTACAATCTTCACCTTTCAACCTAAAAAGGATTTTTACAATCACCTTTTAGCCTTGAAAGGATTTTTACAAACACACTCAATCTAACATAAAAGATAGACTTGAGTTACAAATGATGTGTATGACCAAAGTGTTTGGGATCTTGAATCTTCTCAACACTTGTTTGAGATAAATGAAAGACAAACTCAGGAATTAATGATCCATAAATATAGTGAAGAGAGCTGGAGTTTGCTTGAAGAGTTTTTGACTTGTTCTTACTTGAACAAGTTTTGGTAGATTTGTACATTGAACTCTTTCCTTCATCCTGCAATTGATCTTCAATTTATAGATGATAAAAGGCTTTGAATATTCAGTTTAAAATGAATATAGCCGTTGGACACACTTCTCAAGTGTCAGATATATTTTAAAGTAATTAAACATGTGTTTATATTGTTGTCTAGAACGTTCTTGACAAACGAAGAAAATTCTTGCTTTTGGGTCTCATGGAAAACGTGAATGAGTTGTCACATGTCAGTTTGGTACTGTTTCATCAGAATTGTGCAGAGCTTTCTGCAGAATATTGTAAGTACAATGTACTTGTGTCCATGCTCACAACTCATCAATTTGGAGATCAATCTTGAGGTTGTTTTCCTCATTTGGGCATTCAGCTCGAGTTATGAGCTTCACCGTTGATTTGAGCAGTCTTGATACTATTTAATATGTGGTTTGGACTATGAAAAATTATCTGTTTAAATTCTGTCTTTAAAAGAGAATAACCAGAATGTTCTTTTGCAAAACCAAAACGTTCTTGGTTTTGTGTTGTATGGAAAACGTGGATGAGTGACTTAGTAGTTGTCTAGTGTCAGTCATTTGTCTCTGAAACATGATGTGTTTTCTTTAAAAAGGTGCAGCAGCAATGTCCTTGCTATCATGGCTGCCGTTGCTCATAGCTTAACAATTTGGAGATTGATTTTAATGTTTTGTTTTGCCTTTTGTTGATCCTCTTTGATCGAATCTATCCAAAACAATCTTGTATAGATTACTAAATTCCTCTATAATGAATACTGATGATTTGTAGTGTAGATAGATGTAAATTACAACAAATTTTGTTCTTTGTAAACCAGAACGTTATTGGATTAAAGTTATGAAAACCAGAACGATCTTTGTTTCTGCTTTGAGGTGTGTTGAGGTTTAAGCTTCGCTTGACAGCTGAGGTGTCCAGTCCAATCTGTCAGTTTTGTACTTGATGCTTGCTCAACTTGGAGAATGATCTTGATTGATAAATTATGAAGCATAGCTTTTGCCTTTGTTCTTTGGAGTGATTCTTATACTGAAATGATTCTTGTATATTTCTGGTGAAATTCTAGAACAGATTGTAAATAATGGAACCAGTTTTTTTGTTTAAGAATCTGATTATTCTTGTTAATTTGGAACTGTGGAGAACGTTCTTCGTTTTACAGAATTCTGTCAAGAACGTTCTTCGTTTCTCTAAATGAACTTGTCATCAATTTATATGCACTTTGATGAAGTGAATGGCTTCTTGCTTGTTCACTTATGCAATTCATGTTCCTTAAATAAAACTCAAGTGCAATTATTAGTAGATCACCATTCAGAAAACTTAATCATTTATTTTATAAGGTTTGTTGTCATCAAAACATACATCAAAAAGGTTTTTACCTCAATAATGATTTTCTACTTTGATGAGACTTTTACATTCCTACGTGAATGCTTTTGGGCAAGGGGATCAATAATGATAAGTCCAAGTTCTACATTAGTTCTATATCAAGAGCTAGAGTTTCTGCCTTTGTGACTTTTCTTGGTTTTCGCCTTGGTCAGCTTCCATTTATCTATTTAGGTGTCCCTATTTTTAAAGGTAAACCTCGAAAGGTGCATCTTTTGCCTATTGATGATCGTATTAAAACCAAGTTATCACCATGGAAATGAGTGATTCTCTCTATAATGGGAAGGGTGCAATTGGTGAACACTACTATCCATGGAATGCTTTATACAATTTTCATGTGTGTACTTGACATGTTGCTCTTATTAAATCTTTAAACAGGTGGATTTGTAGTTTTATTTGGTCTGGAAACATCTCTTCAATAAAGGTTATGGTTGCTTGCAGAAAGGTTTGTCAACCAATTGAAGAGGAAAGCCTTCATTTGCGTTCTATAAAAGCCATCAAAAGTGCTGGTTTGCTGAAACTTTCGTAGGATTTTTTCTTCGAGTACTTAATGGTCTAATCTAATGAGTAATAGAACTCTATTTGGTCGGGTATTTGTGCTCATCTCTCTATAGTTAATTATAATATTTCTTGACAACTTGGTGATGGCCACAATATTAATTTTTGGAATGATTCTTGGTTATCCCACGTGATTTTTATTTGCTTGACATTTTTATTGAAGTTCACCCTATTCTTCATTGTTAATGGCATTTAAGCTTATATCCCTTGTACTTTATACTCAATTGTTGTGTGCGGTGAGGTTGATAATACTATTATTCCTAAGCTTTACACTTATGATCGCCTAGTGTGGTCTCTTTCAACTTCTGGTGATTTGAGCTTCAAAGATGCGTACACTTTTCTTCGGCCTTCTGGCATTTATACTCCTTGGGCTAAGCTTATATGGAATCGTTGTATTCCTTTGTCTTGTTCCTTTCTTCTTTGGAGAACTTATCATGGAAGGATCCTCACTAATGAGAATCTTTGGAAAAAGGGTTGTACAATTGTGTATGTTTGTTCTTTTTGTGGGCACCATGTTGAAACTACTCAACATCTTTTCTTTGATTGCCCATTTGCCCAATGCGTTTAGTTGTGGCTTAGGCGAATCCTAATGAATAACTTGTCTACTTCTAACCTTTGTCTGTTTTGTAGGTTTGCAGGTCTAATTGGAGTCCTCATATGAGAGATGTGGTAATAATATTTCTGGTGGTTAATGTATTTTAGTGCATTTGGTTTTGTCGGAATCAGTCTAGATTCTTCAACAAGGACATTTCTCTTCTTCGGACAATTTCTCTAATTGTTTTCAACATGTCTTTGTCTGAAAACTGTAACTTTCAACATACATTTTCTTCGTCTTTGGATTCATTTTTGTTGCGTTACTTCTCTATCACATGCCACTTACCTAAAGCTCCGAGAATTGTTCAGGTCATCTGGTAGTCCCCTCCTTGCTACATCATTAAGTGTAATACATATGGAACTGCTAAAGGTAGTTTTGGTCCTTCCTCTTGTGGTGGTCTTTTCAAATATCGTAGCACCGCTTCTCTTAGATATTATGATATGCCTCTTGATATTCACAACGCTCTTTTTGCAGAGGTAATGGGTGTCATACTGATGATTGAGATAGCTTTTGAGAAAGGATGATATAACCTTTGGTTATAATGTGATTCAAGTTTAGCGGTTGCTGCTTTCCAAAACTCACAACTTGTCCATTGGAGAATTCAAAATAGATGGAAAAATTGTATTTATCTTACCTCTCAAATGAGATTTCAATGTTCTCATATTTTTAGGGTGGAAAACTCTTGCGTTGATTTGTTGGTTAATTTTGGTATTTTCAGTCAGGGATTTGTCTGGGGGAATATTGTTCCTCCTTTTATTTCGAAGGCGTTTTTTAGGAATAGCATTGAACTTCCTAGTTTTAGATTCTCTTAATGTGCTTGAATTTGGCTTTGCATGAATGTGCAAACACGAGAATTGGGGGTTGAATTGTGTTTGACAAAGTTGATAACTTTTTGCTAATTTGATGAAGGCTGGTTGGTTTTTACGAATTACTTAGATAAGAAGCAATAAGGTTCATATTTTGTTGTAGATAAATCTTGATCATATCTTCTTTTCAACTTGGTCAAATATTTTCTTCAATTATAAATTTGACTCAAATATTATTTTAGATTTTCTTCAATTATAAATCTAAAACAAATCTTATTTTAGATTTTCTTCAATTATAAATCTGAATCAAATCTTATTTTAGATTTTCTTCAAAAACACGAATCTTCTTTTATACTCTGTGAAGTCAAATATATTGTTCTCATAAAACACTTTTGTTATCATCAAAACTCTAATTATAAAACCAACTTGGTTCCAACATTGCACCCTTGCTTCTTTTGTATTTTTATCTTTATTTCTTTAATAATATTTGGTGTTGCATAGGATTGTTAGAGCTAACAGTGCCAATCTAGTTGGCATAGCTGACACTAGTGATACCTCTACACCCTTTCTTTGGCAAAAAAGAAAATCAAGTGTCATTATTTGATACTAGTAGTATAGCCTGCAAAGATTCTACTAAATACTAACTACCTTAGTGACTATGCATAATTGAACTAACTGCTTATGACAACCTGCCTGATGCTTATCATGTTTGCTATAAAGAGTTGGAAATTTTGTTAATGATAGGTTACTTTATGAACTATTTTAAGCATGTGGATTTAATCTTTTTGTTGACTTAGTTAAATATCAATTAGAATGACACCTTAAAAAGATGTGAAAAGTTTTGAGAGTGATGGAAGAGTTGTTGTAAAATGGAATGACAATAAAACCGAACCATTTCTAAAAATTTGCATTGAAGAGATAGAGGTTGGTAATATGCCAGACATCCACTTCAATAAAGAAGGGTGGAAAAATATTACTCAAAAGTTTTAAAAGATAACTAATTATGCTTAGGACTGACTAGACCCAACTGAAAAATAGATGGGATACATTGAAAAAAGAGTTATTTATTTATTTATTTATTTATTTTTATCATTTGCAAAGTTAGTGCAAAATCATACTGGAGTAGGATGGAATCATGATAACTTGCATATTAGAGAGTATTTTATAACTTGCATATTTTGTTGATAATTTATTTATATGTTTATTTTTCAAGAGGATCCAATGATTATGAAATGGAAGTAAAGAGGACCAAAATTCATTGATTTGCTTGAGAAATGTTTTAGTGGTGCATAGAAGAAACAAGAAACACTAGTATTGACCAATTGCTAAGACAAGTGTGACAACGACACTGTTATTATTTTTAAATTGGTAAAAAGAATAGTAGAGTTGCGTGTCTCTTATGAGGTTCAATTTTTTTTTTTTGGTAATTAGTTTTGAGTTTTTGTAACACATCATCAAATAAATCTATAAAATATTGTGTATTAATTTAAAACTTTATCAATAAGAAGGAGGGGAGAGAGTAGATAGATAAGAGTTGGAGGGAGGGAGAGAAAGAGATTAGAGTAGAGTATGGAGAGATAATAGAGACAAACAAGAGTGTATTTAAAAAAAACATATATTTAAAAAATATTTTTTTAAATAAACATGTTTTCCTGAAAATCAACTTTTTTTTTATGGTGATCTTATAGTTAAAAAAATCACTTTTTAAAATTGTATACAAACATGTTAAAATTAATTTTTTTAAAAACAGTCATTTTAATAATATTAAACAAATGGAAGTTAAATTCGAATCCTCGTAGATTCTATTATTCCTCAAAATTTGGATCCTCGTACATTATTCTCTTCCCTCACTTTCTCCCAAAATCTCTAATTTTAAACCCTACCAACAATCTCAAAAACGTGTGCAGATTTGAAATGTTAAGCTAATCTCTGTTATTTCTCTTTCATCTCACGAAAATAATCTGAGTAATGAGTAGTCTATGAGAAAAGAAATTAAAGGGATACAATCAAAATATGTACTCATTTGCATAATCAATAAAAATGTACTCATTTATTTGCATAATGTGAGTACATATTGATTGGTTTCTATCAAATTTTGTAGATTGGCTTGATGGAGCAAACTATGTTAGTAATCATTAAATGGTCTTTTTAAATGAGACTCACACCTCTTCTATTTTCAAAATATATTTATCTCCGATGTACTCATTAGAAAAATTGTGCATAACATTTTTTTCGTCACACTTACAACTCTATATATCATTTTATCAAAAAAGACACTAGAATATACATTTCAATTGTTCCACTAAAAACATAATAATACATTTTAAAATTACAAATACTAAATGTATGGTCGTAATTCTACAAATTAAAGTGAAAACTCTAATCATACCATATAATAAATAATTAAAAACAAATGTAAGTGTGGAAAAGAAAATGTTTGTTCTTGTCGTAATATCACAACTTTGTAATTGTAGTGTAGACTTTATTAGAAGAAGGAAGAATGTTTGCCTATAGCTTAGTGGGACTTGCAAAGCAACTTGACTGTAGTTCTTGGGTGGGATATGTCCATTGACTCGCAACTATTGTTGTTTGTAAGGATTTTCGGTTTCAATTTAATGAAGTTATCTTGTAGTCAAAAAATAGAAAAGAAAATCAATGGAGGGTATTCATCCAATTTTAAACATTAGAAAAAAAACTATTGTAAAGAAAATGTAAATATTCTAATTAATTAATTAATTAATTTATTAAAATATTGTTGGAACTGGTGCTTAGGGGCGGCCGACATGGCAGTGTGCAGAGGTCAGTGTGGCAGTGACGTGGCGGCTGACATGGGCGGAAGGTGGTGGTCGACTTCATGTGGGTTATATATTTTTGTATTTAATAAAAAAAATTTAAATAACTCTAATATTTTTTAATTTATATATATAAATTTTCAATTTTCTAAAAATATAAAAATAAAATAATCTATTAAATTTTATTAAAAAAAGTCATCCATTGATTTTTTAAAAATGCTTGGGTGAATCACTAACTATCCTTATAGTTAAATGGATGAATTGAATTCAATCATTAGCATTTGTTTATGTGGGATAGATAGTATAAATTTTTAGTTGTTGAATTGAATACATGATTGATAATTTAACTTAATTGTCACCCTTATTGCAAAGATAGTTTGATATATATAAAAAAAACCTTAAACTATAGTTTAGTAAAAATGATTGAGGTAATTAGCCATTGTCGTGTGGAAGAGGAAGATGATATTTTTTACTTCTCAACAATATATATTAACTAGAAGCAAAAATATGATGTAAACCAGGCGGAGTGAGGAGTATTCTTTCGATCCTCCTCTCTATTATTCAAAATAATCTCTATTTTCGTTTTTATTTTGAAGGTTGAACATCAGTCAAGTATGAGTAGATTCGAGTTCAATTTTACAAAGCCATCTAAAACCGAATATGTAATTTCAATTCCGACCAATTTTTGAATCGAATAAGGCGGAATTCAGTTAGTGTGGGTTTAAGAGTGAGTTGGTTCGAGTGATGAATTTTTTATTTCTTATTTGAACGTTCATTTTCAGTAAATTTTTGGTAATTTTATTTTCAAATTCATTTTTTAAGAAAAAACATATTGAGCTTTCAATATTTTTGTTAATGTTTGAGTAAGGTTTTTTTATCAAGCAACTCATTCATCATAGTGGCAATGTGATGACTAACTGAGAAACTCACTCTAAACTATAGTTAACATTACTAGTAACTAGTAATTAATGAATGAATACAAATTAATCAAGCTAGATAAGCAAGAACACCAACTAAAGGTGCAACCGAAGTAGTAGTTGGTTCGGCTAGTTGATAGTCACCCCTACTATCATCATAACCATCATTTTCATCTGGACTAACAATTGCTCCTTCCAATATATTAGGATTTGGTGCATTTTTATTGAACCAATTTGTAAACCCTTCTTGGCATGTTATAGTTGTATTATTGTCTTTAATTGATATAATTGATGCTCCTCTATGATGAATTTGTTGTGGATAATTTGATCCATAGCCCACCATGTAGCTCATGCTTTTTGGATTAGAACCCAATATGTAGTCCACCTAAAATTTTATTTGATTACATGAAAAAAGATTAGTAAAATTGTAAAGTAAAAATAAAAGTTGAAAATAGAGTATGGTGAATTTAATTACCTGAGAGCGAACAAGAGATGTGAGATCAGAAGGAGTAACAACACCAGCACTACATTGGAGAGATGTTTGTTTTGATGATAAATATTGAGAATAAGTGGACATTGCAAATGTAGCAGTAGTAACATATTGATTATTAGCCCATGGTAGAAACCATAACAAACCCCCTGGTGTTTTTCTCACATTTTGATTTGATTTTTGTGCACACGAACATATGAATTGCTCTGCATTTGCTTTGTATTGGGCCCAAATTCCTGAAGATGCCACTTTCCCATCTAAAACAAGCTGCATAGCCCAATTTCATGAAATATTTAAGTTACCAAATATATACATTTAAATACACATTATTGATTTTCCTCCACTAAAATGAAAAACTTTTAGATTACGTATACTTATTTTTGAGTTAAATCTCCACAAAATATAAGTATTGCTTTTCACACCCCTATTTTTACTAAATAGATGACATCTTGGTTTTAAGTTCTTTTGCTAGAATACTCTGCTTTTTGAAAGTATGCAGAAAATATCCTTTTGAGAACTAAGAACTTGTTTGATTGTGTTTTCAATTTTAGTTTTCAAAAGTCATTTTATAAAATAGTTCTAAAAATTGTTAGCAAACATGTCTTTTTCATATAAAAGTTTCAAAATTTTAATTTCAGAAGCAAGAATCATATAAAAGCAAGACACACATGTATAAAATTTAATTTAGGGATAATTTTCAAGAAAAAAATAATAATAATGCAATAATATGGGTAGGGTAAAAAGTAAGGATTTGGGTTATGCGCAGTCAACTCTTGTGACTGCACGGGATCTCAACTATTCGATCTTGATGCAACAATTCAAATTTAAAGATTAAAATTTTATTAAAAGAAAAACAAAATAAAATTTGTCTTTAAATTTGAACTGTTCGATTTTAATAAGACGTTTTAACCGTGCCACTACGTGTCTAATCCAAATCAAAAAGTAATTGATTGTGTTTCAAATAAGGAAAAAACTTAATGAATTTTCACACACAAAAATGGATCAAAAAGTATTTGGTCTATGTATATACCTTTGCAACAAGAATCTGTGCACCAACGTACTTATCATCCCAACTAAAGGTTGTTCTTGAACCCCCAATATCACCTGCTGCTCCAAGGTAATCAAGGTATTTGTTCAAGTTCGTTGCACGGTAAAGCCATGCTGCTGCCCATAGCAACTCGTCCTGTAATTGTACAAATAAGCTTCAATATTCTTAATCAAAATGTTTTCTATTTTCCATTTTATTTTTTAGTAGATTCAAATAGAATTAAGTAGATCGATCACCTTATATCCACTGCTGGAATATACATTCGCTGCCGGTGGGATACTATTATGGTATAAGCCTTCATAATTGTTTGCAAACTCAAACAGCTGCAACAAATAAATTATAAAAAAATTTCACCTAACAAAACACAATTATTTCTATTTTCTATTTAGATGCATTTCTTTAAGTGTTTTGTATACGATTTTTTAAAATATATTTTTGTTGTGTTTATGACAAATTTTTAAAAAATTATCAATTTAAAAAAATTATAGTTTTTTTACAAGAATGAAAAACTCATGATTAAGTTAAGAATATAATGAAAAACATATAAGGAAATGACTTAAGTTTTGTCCACAAAATTAAAGTTGAAAGATATTTTCTATTTTAAATAATTCCAAAAAAAAAATTAAATAATTTGAACTACATATAAATAAGAAATAATAAATAATTTGCATATAATAGAGGTATGACAAAAAATAAAATAAACCATACTTGTGTTGCATGAGTTAACATTTGGGATGCATATTTAGGGTTCACATGTTGAAAAGCAATGGAAGCAGCAGCCAAGGCAGCAGAAGTTTCAGCAGCAAGATCAGATCCAGGATGTTGTTCATCAATCCTATAAGAATTCCTTGGAGTTGTCATATCCTCTGGTCTTTCCCAACATTGATGATCTGAATCCGGATCACCAATTTCTCCATATAAAATATTTGGTTGTATATGTGCTTTCATCAAATAGTTTGTTCCCCATCTTATGGCATTTAATGCATTTGTAAGCTCATTGTTTTTTGCAAGCTTGTTTTTGAACTCTATTGTACTCCATGAAAGCATTGTTATGGTAAATGCCATTGGAAACCCTAACTTTATGTTGTCTCCAGCATCATAGTATCCTCCCACTAGGTTAACCTGCACATGTATATATGACATTTTTAATTTCTCTCAAAATATATATTCAAACATTTGTTTTTGTGATCTAGGGTATTCTCTCTCTCTCTCTTTTTTTTTTTGATCTTACGACCTAGGGTATATTATTAATCTTTGACATTCTTCCAAATTAAAGATTCATTTAAGAGACAAATATATTGAAATTTTCCAACAGACAATAGAAGAATCAAAAGTTCGATTGAACCATTATACATTAAGAATTGTAAAAATTATTTATATTTTTTATGTTCTTTAATTTGCAAAGAGAATTAAAATTAGGGGTTGAATAAAATGTTTCATCCCGTCCAAAAATACAAGAATGAAATGTTTATTACGTTTTGTATTAATTAATATTATTAATTTTTTTGAATGGCAATTAATATTATAAATTATTGAATATTAGAACATTTCTTTTAGAAAATATGAAATAAACTCATATACCCTTTTCAAACAAAATTATATAAACTCATGTTGGAACTTGGAAAGCTGATAAATGAAAAAGAAGACTTTTTTTTTTATATCTAAATCATGGACGAACTCAAATCTGGATTGATTAAGAAAAGTACTATCACTAATCACAATTTTGCTTTAAAAAAATATATGGAATATATAAGCACTTTGATTAAAAATTAAATAGTGTAAAAAGATAGTGTATATATATAAATATCTTACTCCAACATCTTGACCATCTGTAAGTCCAGAATTTCCTCTCCATTTTAATCTCTGGTTAGGAGCCAATACACCTGAACGTTGACCCTCGTAAAACAATAAACTTTTTGTAAGTGCTGTTCCATAATCAACCGATGCAACATTATGAATCAAAGTAGAAAAACAACAAATGAGAATGAAGATGAAAACATTGTTTAGTGACATGTTGAGAGACAACCGCTAAACCAAAAGAAGTTATGTTTTAGTACTAGGAATTCAGTTTTTAAACATTAATTTATAGTATGATATCGGTTACACGTTCAATATCTGATTAACCGAATAATTAGGAGTTTTAATTATATTATATTTTGAATTGATTCTTTTTATTACTATACGGAAAAAGTAACAAAAAAATACCCTATAAAATAAATTAATAAATACATATATATAAATGTTTTAGTCAAAATACGTATATGCTAAAAACTTGATATTGATAATATATACACTCTTACTATTTAGTAATTAATTGATGATTTTAGATATTATTATTTTCTTTAATTAGAGATTAATTATGATTTTCTTTAACATTCTATAATTAAAGAAACCCTCGTCAATATACTTGTTTATACTTTTTATAGCAAAAGGAATTTTCCGAAAACATTTAGTAGCATCTAAATAAGAAAAAACATTATAAAGTACATATATAGGGTTTTTTTTTAATAACCCTTTTTCGAAAAAAAAAATACACAAATACCCCCTTTCCAAATTTAATATATTAAAACGGTCATGTAAAATTTGTGATGTTTTTTATGAATAAATTATGTAATTTAAAATTTTATCGTTATTTATGTATTTTTATGGATTATATATATATATATTAAAAAAGGTCGTCCAAATAGTATCCGTATTAAAACTGAATTGGACGTTAAAGAAAAAGTACCAAGAAAATGTGGACTATGTCGGTTAAGTGACCATATGTTAGAGGTCAATCTATGTAATTTAAAATTTTTATTTATGTATTTTTATTAATTATATATATATATATATATATATTATTTTTGTTATTTGAATTAAAATTGAAAAAAATTGAATTTTTTTTCTTTTTTTTTTAAAAATCATTTGGAAAGTCGTCATTTGTAAAGTGGTTTTCTTTAAGAAAGTCGCCATTGTAACGTGTTAAAAAAAAGAGGATAGTTTGATATTTGAATTTAGAAAGAGGGTATTTGTGTATTTTTTTTTTCTTTCAAAAAAGGGTTATTAAAAAAAACCCACATATATAAGGGAAATAAAATTTTCTACAATCAGAATGTAATCTTTTTTTTTTGGAAAAAGTAAAATCAGATTATAGTATTCTACCAAAATAAAAAATCAGAATATAATTATAATTTTGTCAAAAAATAAATATAATTATTATTATTCTGATGCAATTAAATGAATTCCTTAATTTACATTTAACTTCGAATTAGTCAATTGCGTGACTTCAGTCACCTTGATTGTGATCAAGTTTACTCTTATTTTGAATGATAAGTCACCTTGATTGTGATCAAGTCTACTCTCATTTTGAATGATACTCTTACTTTTTGGTTTACTTCAATGTTAGAAATTTTGCATAAAAACCGCAAACCTAATTTTGTGCTCAATCATCTTTAATGTAAAATCCAAAATAAACTTTTGTTTAATCAAGTGATTGGATTTAAATTGTTAACGAACTTCAGTTAAGGAAGACTCGTTCGAGAGAATTCGAATTTAAATCTTGACGAAATACTTTTTGGCTGAACTCTAATTTACTAGAGTTTCATTTTTCTAAAATTAGAGTTTCATTCTCCTAAAACCAGATAGCTAAACCACAACTTAACCTTTCAATCAAACAAAAAACTTTTAATTAATATTGATTTTTGCATATTTTTTTTTCAAATGAATATTTTGATCAGGCCAGCTAGTTTTGAGTTCCCTTTCCAACTATCGAAGTGCATTTGAACTTTCTTTGTGGGTTATTTGATTCTTCTAGGCATCACTTTATCAGTATTTAATATTAAAAGTAAGATTAATGATTTAATCAATCAATTATGAATTTACGACTATTCATTGGAAACTATTATTAATATATCTTATGATCAATTGATATTAAGCACTTAATGTGTTGGATTTTGTTTATGAACAAATTGTGATGGATCGGATCATTTTATTAAGTCCAATATCATCAGTCGTTCCACTATGTAATTGTGTTTCTATTAGATGTTAAATCTTAATGTTGAAAATTCTAGACAACAATTTAATGAGGATAGTTCACCTCTCGTCTCTGTCCTTTCTCTAATCGCCATCTCTTAAATCCTAAAGTTATGTCGTTCATGAACATTCTTATTATGTAAATATTCAATATCATATATCTACATATCATCTACATTATAAACAAATTCCGTACAAAATGACGTATAATACACGTGACATGATATTAGATCATTTAACATTTAATAATGATTTTATTGGAAATGATGATGATATTAATAGGGGATTGTTGGAAATGATGATATATTAATAAGAGATTGTGGGAAATGATGATATATTAATAAGAGATTGTGGGAAATGATGATGATATTAATGGTAGCTAGTTGGTGTAAATTGAAAAAATAAAGATGTCTCACATAGGATTGATGACACACTAGTAGTGTTTATAAGATGGAGGTATGACAATTGGGGTGTGTCCTAAGGGTACCTCAATTTTGTGAAGGGGTGAGAACGCACGCAAATAGACCACCACACACGCATGCGCGCTGCCGTATGACTGGCTCGGCTCGGTGGTGTATTACTTTTTAGTATCCGAAAAAATTAAAAAATCATTTTTTTAATAAATGCGTGTGTTTTTCTCTCATTGATAAGTTGTACATGTGTTTGTCCTCCACCGAGTCAGTATTCAACATCTCAATTCCTCCCTAAATTCGCGCATTAGTTTGCCCCGAGGAAAACCTAGCATTTTTTGCGCTTTAGTTTTCGGTAGATTCGCGCATCAGATTTTGGCCCAGTCAAAAAACCTAGAAAATTTCGGAGTGTAATTTTATGTGGATCTGGTTTGATGGATTGCGAAATTTTGCTCTCATTCAGTTGTTGGGTTCCTCTATAAGTAAATGACTTTACTCAGTTAGAAAAGTACACCAAAAGTTCTCCGAATTTCCAAGACTTTTCTTTACTTGTCCATTTCTACTTCATCTTCTTTTCTTTTCTTTCTTTCAAGTGGTCATTATTACCATATTACGAGTGACAGTTATTAACTGTCATATTGAGACTGTAATTCTAGAACGATTTTCTACGATGTAATGGAACTCCGATATAGTGTGTCTAGGGATTCGTGGTTGATAGTGCCACAAAATGTTTTAAAGAGAACAGTCCGCAACTCAAACAAGTAATATCATAAATTAATTTTAAAACAGTTTTCGAAACTCAAAAACAAAAAATTTCATATTGAATGTTCACATTTAATGATCACACTGGAACTGAAAAACAAAATAACTATGTGACAAATAAAGTCATAATTATAAAAAAATTATGATTATAATTAAAAATATATTAAGACTAATAAATAATTATAATTAGTATTGATAATGGATCTGTCAAAGGAAAGTCTTATAATCGACTGTTGAGACTTAAAACATGTTATCAACTATACAATATATGTCTTGGTATTAGTAAAAATAAATGTATTTTCTCGAAGGTATAATATATACATATATTATCCTTAAATGACACTTATTTTTCTATATTAATTTATTTATTTAAACTTATTTTGCTCTATTAGAACCTACAATTTTCTAATATCCGTATTTTAAATTCTAAACGATAGATTTTTGAACGGTTTTCATTTATATTGACATAATTGTTTTGGAAATGATATTTTATGTCATTTAATTAGCTGAATCATATATGTGACTCAATTAGGCTGTAAAATTACTAATTATGCCATGATAGCCGTCTATTCGTTTAAGCGGCAAATTAATTGTATAGGCTAACGTTTGACGTATATAGTTGTAATATTACTTGAAAATTGAGCAACAATTTTATAGTCTAACTTAATCGATGCAAAAATATATAACTGTAATATTATTAGAAAATTGAGAAACAAATTTATTTTATCTCAATCCACTTTTCTTTTGAGAAATATACTTGATTATTAGATATCACAGCGTGTATTAATAGTGTTGCTATAATTTGGACTAGGTGCATAACAAATCAAACGATAATATTAATTAATTATTTTCCATAAATGTGGTACATAATGCCAAAATTTTGAATCACTCATCTGAGTTGAGATATATTGAGTTATTGACACATGAAAGTTTCGAAATACACGTGTCCATGTGACACATACTTTCTTCATCTTAAAATTATAAATTAAATGTTTTTACACAAATTAAAAAATATAATTAATCTATATAAATTAATCTACATATACAATATAAAAAATTGTCTTGTACCAAAGAAAATAGTACAGTGACAAGTTTTAGAGAAACAAAACAATTAATGTATTTCTAATATTTTTCATTCACATTTAGCAAGACCTTAATTTTTTTTTTTAATGTAATCAATTTTGTAAATGATAATTAAATCAAATTTGGAATGAAAAATAACAAAACAGGATATTCAAGCATATTCTCTAGCAAATAAATTTGCAGATATTTTCTTATAACAAAAAATTTCTACATTGATATGAAAATCTTTTACATTAATGTCATTAATTTCATTGATATGCCCAAATTGTTAGCCACAGGAAGGAAAGAGTACAACTCTCATTAAAAAAACAATGAATTCTATTCTTTAACCCAATAAATATTATTTAATTTAATTCAATATCATAAATGCCTATTAATAATTTTTTTCAATTTCAATTCCTATTCAACTTCAAATATACGTTACTTTAAAAATTAAATTAAATTAAATTTTGAATTTAAAATATATTATTACATGTTTTATTTTCAACATATTATTTTTAAAATTGATCTTTTAATATGTTATTTAAATAATTTATTAAATATTAATGTATTTATCTATATGTATGTATATTTAATAATACATATTAATCTATTTATCTATTTATAAATACATGTTAAGGACTAATATAATGTCTCATGTATTCTCACATAAAAATACTTATGTGGTATCTTTTCAAGATTCATCCCTAAATATCTAGAGTTTTTCCCCATATATCCCCTTTTTTCTCCCACTTTCCCAATCTGCTACACTCTAAAAAAAAAATACCAATCTGCCCTACTTTTTGAGCTAAACAGGAGGTCGTTTGGGGGGGGTGCGACCAGCTAAAGGGCTGAAATTTTTGGGCCCAGTGGGAGGTTGCAATCTGGGGGTGCGACCTCCTACTGGGGGTGTTTTTTTTTTT
>JBBPBQ010020324.1:40969623-40989239 GCA_037974755.1 Cicer yamashitae | reverse complement strand
TAGCATTTGAATAATTTTTTATTGATATTAGTAATTTTTGTTTCTTCTTCTTATATATGAATCAAAGATAATAATGGATAACATTTGATTTTCAATATATTATCAAACCAATTAGCATTAGTAGCATTAGTGTCTCGTGTGTCGACTTAACCTATTTACAATGTTTACCATAAAATATATATTATTAAGATCTAATTCAATGTTTCTCAAGCATTCTTACAAATAATATATATTACCATTTGAATATTCAATATAAAAAAAAAGGCAATATTTCGAAAATTTAATAAAAAAAGAATTAAATGAACAATTAAATGAGAATAGACTTACGTAGCTAGAAGCTAAATAAAAATAGAGAAAAAAATATTATGTACTATTAGTATAAATCAATTTTACACTAACAGTTAATAAAAACATTGATTTTATTATATTACTACATGGTTGTAACTTTCATCATAAAATAAATAGACAATCAATAGCATGTATTGACGATTAGCGCAAACATGCCCATGAACCTATAAAAATATCTACAATCAATTAAATCAAACAATTGCTATTCCTTTTGATCACATATATAAAAAAATATATGGAGATATTTTTTGTTGATATTATAAAAAAAAAGTTAAATGTATTAATGGTTTATTTTACTATTACACCCATATTTAATTTTTGATAAAAATGAACATAATTCACTATCCAGGACCCTTAAGTAAGTTGCAATTCATCACTATCATTTTAAGTAACATCAAATAACAAAATTCAAATCCCGTACAAGACAATTGTCAAATGATCTTTAATAACACCATTAATAATAATAATAATTTCCCTTTTCTCCATTATTTTTTTAACAATAAAAATTAACATTATTTAATTTATTTAAGAATCAATATTTAGTGAGTAAAAAACAGAATAAATTTGTCCCAAAAAGTAGGGAGATACAAAACAGAATTTTCAAAGTTGTAGTTTGTAATTGATAAATGCTAATGGTACTATATATAGGAATTCTTATAGGCATAAAAATATATATAAGAATTCTTATTTGTTTGTTTGATTTGAAAAGTCAAATGTAGTCATTAATTGTAGGTGATTGAAGAAGATATGCAACTAAGAGGAATACTTGATTATAGGTGATTAAAGGAGAATGAAGACAATTATAAATTGTAGGTGATTGAATGTTATCTTGAAGACCACAAAATCATCTTTTATAGTTATAAACAAATATCTTGCAAAATGACATATAGTACACGTGACATGAAAATATGTCATCTAATATTTATTGATTTCCCATTTTTTAAAAATCAATTCTTTTTTATGACATTTAGTGAAAAATCGTCTATCTTTAATTCATTTAATTGTCACAAACAACAAGTTATATTCTACTCTTAGCAAATCATAAACAACAAATTCAAAAATCTATTCATTTTTTATCTTTTCATTCATTCGATTCATTTTTAAATGTATTTGTATTTAAAAAAATATAATTTGTTTTTAAAAATTATACCCTATAATCAACATTTATACTCCCACATTCTATGCAAACTACCCATTTCACCCTTTTCATTTTTTTTAAATTGTACGTCACTAAATTCAACTTGAGTTCCGCAAAACTTAAAAAAAGTTTTATAGAACTCAAATGTGTTTAAAAAGTTTTGAATTTTGTGTATCGAAAAACTTTTTTCAACTTTTCTAGAATATATTTATCTTTTGAAAAACTTTTTATGTTTTCTAGAATATAATTTTTTTTTGGAAAATTCGAACTTTTTATACTTAAAAACCTAAGTTTTCTAGAACACAAAATATAAAGTTTAATTTTTTTTTTTATATAAAAAAGGGTAAAATTGAATTGTTATTAAAATATGGGGTATATGATAAAATTTTCTGTTTCCCGTGTTTAAGGAAAAAAACTGAGAGATATCTAAATTACTGTATAAAGCATTTAAGTATTCAGCATTATATATTAACTCGGTAAAAAAAACTGTATTAATGAATAGCGCTCAATTCCAATGATTATCTAATCATACTCTATGTTATTAATGAAAGAGAGTCTAATCAAATGAATAGAGAGTCTAATTTAATGAAAGAGAGTCTAATCATACTCTATTCCAATGATTATCTATATTATTATTCCATCAAATGAATAGCGCTCAATTTACATAATTAATTTTAATAAATATTGTATATTCTATGAATATGTAGTAAAGTGTGAAAACTTTTTATTATCACTACATGTAAACTAATCATACATAATACTTTATCTATAGTTTTGATAAAAGTAAATTAAATCTATTTATTAAGATTTTTTACACCATTAATATATTAATTAAAAACTTATTTAAATATATGAAATAAATACAAAAAATATAAAATTAATTTTATAATAACGAATTAATTATCCGTGCTTGGCACGGACTCCATACTAGTTACTATTAATTTACATAAATCTGTTAATCAGAGATTAATTGTACATATTTCGTTTCCCTAATTACGACTAGCAAAATCAGACAATACAATTTTTGTAATTATGAGCAGTAAATATTTATAATTACTCGTGTACTGTTTTATAGTGGAGAAAGAATGAAAAAAAACATGAAACCAAAATTCTTGATATGGTATCAACTATGAATTATGAGCTCTTCTAAAATGGTGAAGTGCCTCTGCCAAGTACTTATTCGGTACGGTACTCGTACCCTACTCTTGGGCACTATGTTTCTATTTTTTATTTATTTTATTTTTTATTTTTTTATTATTTTATTGTGAGTGAAATTGATAATTATTTTATAGATTAATATAATATTATTTGTGTTTAAGTTTATTTATTTTTTTAACTGACAATAAATTGTCACTAGGTTTTATTGTATTTTTTATAGTGAACTAAAATGCTATTGTTAAACTAAAAATATTGTTCAACAAATCAATAAAAGTGAAATAAAGGGGGTGACAAATTATTGATACATACAAAAATTACAAAGCAAGTGTAGAAAAAAAAAGTAGACGCGATAATATCAAAATACGATTTGTTTGTTCCTTAATTACGTAGAATGATAGATTGATCTAAATTCCCTCATCATGGTCATCTTTAATTTACAAATCATCATCTGTAGTTAGACCAGTTTTAAGTGATTGTGATGTTGCTAAAAAAGGATCATCCTCAACATCAATATTATCTCCATCTTTATTGTTATCATCACTTATTTTGTTGGTCAAAAGTACTATGAATCATTTTATATTAGCATGATCATTGACATAAAACACTTGTTTAACTTGAGACGCTAAAATAAAAGGCTCATCCTTGTACCTCACCCTATTAAGATCCACTTGCAAAAAACCTGACTCATCAGTTCAAACACCATTTTTATTTTCAACCCACTTGCATCAAAAGACAGACACTTGAAACATTGTATAATCTAAGTCCCAAATTTTTTTGATGACCCCAAAATATGATAGATTTGCATATGTGTGTTTTCTATCCTTGGAACCTGAGACGTGTAATGCTTCAGCTACTAGGGTGACACCGCTATTTTGCATAGTAGTTTTATCATCTTGTTCTTTTATATAAAATGTGTAGCCGTTAATTGCATATCAATGTAAGAATATATATGTAAACTTAGACCATATGCTAACAATTTCAATCTTTCAGAAATTGAAGCAACATCTACAAACAACTTTGAATAAATATCATCTTTGAACCATGTTATAAAACTTCAATTATGTTCTCGTGCTATCCAATTTTCATTTTTATTCAGGTTCAAACTCCTTAGATACTCCTAGGGTATTTCAACATACTGTTCAACTTTGTCGGTGTGCAAACATATAACCGTGCTTGCTCTCATTCTGTCCTTGATATGGTCACTATTTTATTTCCAATTATCTCTTTCCCTGTTTTTATTTCCAAATTATGAGACTTCGAAAGTCAAATGGGTTTAACATTAGATAGATATTCAGTACAAAATTCAACAGCTTATTCTACAATGTATCGTTCAACAATACAACCCTCTAGGAAGCTGGCTGGATCAATCACTTTACTATAAATCTCCCTGAAGAAGAAACATAAGCTAGGTATGGTGTGTCTAACTTTTGTAGGCAAAAAGGAACGTATACCTATTGGTAGTACATTAGAGCATGAAAATCATGAGACTTGAAACCCCTTAATTTGGGATCTTTCATAGATACCAAATTTCTAATATTCGAAGAGTACCCTTCTAGAACTTTAACTTCATGATGAAATTTACATAAAACTATTTTCTCTTTTCTAGATAGAGTATTGTGCTGCTGCTGGAAGATATATTCATTTTCCTTTCTTCACTTCTTATTCCCATTTTTATCAAGTCCAACCTTGCATTGATGCCATCCTTAAACTTTCTAGGAACATTTAGTAATGTACCAATAACACTATCAAATACATTTTTTCCAATATGTATTACATCTAGAAAATGTCTTACATATAATGATTTCAAATATGGAAATTCAAAGAAAATGACTACTACTTCCACCCGCTTTTGACAAGCTCTTTCGCAAAAGGTTTGCCAAATTTATTGTTCATATCCTTCATCTTATCAAATATCTAATCACCCATCAATGCCATAGGAGCTCTTCCTTCTTCTGATTTTCCATTGAATGCTTTTCTCCACCAACGGTAATGATGATTAGCGTGTAAAAATCTGCGACGTTCGAGAAAGACATTCTTTTTACAATGTTCCAACCACATCCAATGTGTATTCTCTTCACATATATGACATGCACAATGACCTTTAATTCAATATCCTGAAAGATTATTGTATGCTGGGAAATCAGTAATTGTGTCGAACAACATTGCCTTCAAATTAAAATGTTCTTTCCTATATCTATGATATACATCCACACATGTCTCCCATATATCAAATCATCAATTGAATGTACCAAATATACGTCTATATCATTTCCTGATTGTTTGGGCCCATAAATTAACATAAAAAACATCATGAACTTGCGCTTCATACATAGCCATGAAGGTAGGTTATAAATCACCAAAATCACAGGCCATGTGTTGTGCGAGATACTTTGAAGACCATGTGAGTTCATTTCATCAATAGACAGTATCAAGCGTAGATTTCTTGCTTCTTTTCCCAAATCAGGATAATCGTGATCAATTTTCATCAATTGTGGAGAATCTGTAGGGTGCCAAAACTTTCCATCTTTAATTCTTTTACTTGCATGCCATGTGAAGTGTTTTGCATCGCATTCACTACGATACATGCACCTAAATCTAGGTATTATAGGAAAGTACTATATGACTTTCGTAGGAATCAATTGTTTCTTATATCGAGAGATGTTAAATTTATGACATTCCTTTAACGATGCATATTCATTTCGAAACAAAATGCAATCGTTAGGACAAACATGAATCTTATCATAACTCATGCCAATATAACACAACATTCATTTGGCATTGTACGTTTGATTAGGAAGAACATTATCTTCGGAGAACATATCTTTCAGAAGGGTTAATAAGTCTGTGAAGCTTTTATCAGACATCTATTGTTCGCTTTTAAGTTCTACAACTTTAATATTGCAGATAATCTTGTGAATTTATTGCAACCATCGTATAATGGTTTCTCTGCATCACTTAACAACCTCTCAAACATTTCAGGACAATCCTGAAGATCTTCTTCAACCACATCTGCAGTCTCTTCAACACTATCACAATCATAAGTATTTGTGTCAAAATCGTTCGACGCATATCTCACATTATTCTCCAAATTAACGTTCTCGTTACATATTTCACTGTGCATTGTGCAACATGTATAGCTTAGATCAATTCTGGTCCTCCCTAAATTCCAATTCAACTACTTCATTAACCCGATTTCAATAACAAAAATCTAAGCATGGAAAAATGATTCGACTAGGGTCTTTGGCGTGTTTCATGGAAAACTTAACAAACACTTTTACTCTATTTTCATATTCCTTTGACAATCGATTGACGAACATCCATCTTTTATCCATTGTTTCTACAAAATTACTTTAACAAAAAGTTAAAAATTTCTATCTACAAAAATGTTGCAACAAAAAATTTAGTCAAGACAAACTCTGAGAGACAATAAATAACGAGAATAACAACAAAATATGTTTCAACAAAGTTCAACTACAAACTACCAAATATTTTCTCTGAGAATTTTTTTAGAGACTTACAAACTTGAGAGGAGATGTTTAGTGGCTGAACAGTGATGAAAGCAGAGTTGTGATCTTACTTCAAATTTGGAAAAACCTGAGTACGAGCAATAAACAAGATCTTTACATAAACAAGAACATGGTTTCTTGTTTCTAGGTTTGTTTATGGGTTTTTGTGTTTGCGTTTATGAGTTTATTGCGCTTGCGTTGCTGAATCAATTTCTGGGTTTCTAGGTTTCTCTGTTTGCGTTTCAAGGTATCTTGCATTTGCATTTCAAAAATCGATTCTGGAAAAAGACGAAGTAGCTAAGGGTTTCTGCATTTCGCATTTCTAGACTTCGAGTTTTTGGGGTTTCTCGCAATTTTGGTTTCTCTTGTTTCTGGTTTCACGATATCAGGTTTCTCTTTTTAGGATTTCTAGAGGCAACATGCAAAGAATAGATGATCGAGGAAGTTGAAGGGTTTCGACCAAGAAGAAGAACGAAGAAGGGTTTCTGTTGGGCATGCGTATGTTTTCAGATATCGTTTTTGTAATTTTTTTTTATAATTTTGTTTACGATAGACAATACTACATAGACAAAGATTTAACTTAAGCGCTATAAAAATTAGACAACGTTTTTAAGAAAAACACTTTCTAGGTTTCACCAATTTTTTTTATAACACCTAAGATAGCGCTTCACAGCAAAACACTTTCTAATGTATATGCGTATGACAACGTTTTATTAACAAGTGATTATAAGGGTCAGGCCTACAACCACATGTTAGTACAGAGGCACACCTAAGAGTGGGGGGGGGGGGTGAATTAGGTTTTTAGAAATTTTCTAGTTTTTAGAGACTTAGAGGATTATTTTTCTGATTGGGATTTGTGTATGGACAAATGTAATGGCAGAAAAATAAAGAACACAACAATTTATCATGGTTCCCCTTACAACCAAGGGTACATCCAGTCCTCTTGCACACCACAAGAGATTTTCCACTATTGTTAGAATAAGTACAAGTCCCACCCTAGGACCATTGTTACAAACTCCCAACAATCTCCCTACTTCAAGTGCAGCAGAGAACCTTTTCAATGATATGACAATGTAAAACACGTGCACGTGAAATATGAAAGTTTGACTTTTAATGGATCTTTAAACTTTTCAAAAAGGTTTTTAAGGTTATGAAGTTAAATCGAAACCGATGAAGTATTTATACTCCTTAGACATCACTTCAGATCAGTGGCAATTGTTCCTAGAGGTTTGATGAACATATGCAATGATACAGATTGAATCTGAACTAAAAAATTGCATTTCTTCGTAGTTGTATTCAGCTACAGCTTAAGTGTAGTTGAATACACATCTGAAAAGTTCAGTTTTTATTCAAATTTTCAAGCGTGTATTCGAATACACATCCTTGTATTCGAATACAGATGACTAAATTTTGCCACTGACTTGATTTTGTATTCGGCTATATCATGTTTTAGTCGAATACAACATTGCAGTTTTAGCTATTGACTTGAGTTTGTATTCGGCTACAAGATGCTGTAGTCGAATACGATGTGCAGTTTTTGCTACTGACTTCTTCTGTATGCGGCTACACATATATGTAATCGAATACAACTTTTACTTTTGTCAAAAACTTGATTTTCAAACATTGTGCATGCATTTTGACATTTTGAAAATTCTTTTGATGCATATGCTAAAATGGAAGGTTTTCATGTGCATTTGAAATATAACAATATTAGATTGCACCAAGTACCTTAAATTACAACTCTTCTAGTATATGAAAATAGTTGACTTGATTGTTGACTTCTTTTTGAGGTTGCATCTTGATCACTTTCCTTGGTGTTTGTCTTCATCAAAAACATAAGTATTTTACACCATGCTTATACAAAAAAACTCTATCCGAAAGTTTCATATTTTTATAATATATATAACAATCTATCCTATAAATTGTGATATATCACATGGACTTACTTCCAATTTGTTGTTTGTTCGTCAATAAATTGACAAAAATTTATTGTTTTGGTTAATTGGAAACATTGTTTCCACTCTATGTAATTTCCAATTTATTTAAATAAATGACACAAAACAGTAGAGTTTGGATTACACAATTTTCTATATTAATTCTCATAAGAATTCAAAATATTATTACAAGAAAGAAATAAATGACTAGAAATAAATTGGAGTGAAAATAATATTCTCCCTTTAGGCCCCTTTGTAATTACCTTTCTTGACACTTGCTCTTGCACAATACAACCAACAAGAGAAAAATTAACATTACAGTTGTAATCCACCAGTTGATCAACATACAATAAATTGAAAGCAAGTCCTAGTGATACAAGCACATTCTGAAAATTAGAGTTTATGTCCCGAGCATCAGTGATATAGAGGGTATTACCGTCAGCAATTTTGATTTTCTTATTACCATGATAAGTAAAATTTGTTTGATGTATTTCTACTTGTTATTCCTCTCTACAAATAAGGGTTACAACATATACAAGTAATAACCTCTAATAATTACAATATAAGGGAAACAAATCAATTCATGATTTTTTTAAGCTATTCTAAAAAAAACAGATAAATACAATTAATGAGAGATATTATTTCTTGATTCACAACATCAACCCAATAAAAGTTGATATAGCTCAAACAAAAAACTTTACATTAGGAAAGAAGAAAAAACATGCAATTTTACAATTCCTTCACCATAATTCAAGACTTTCTCTGTTACTGTGACATCAATCTAGCGCCACATCCCTCTTGTATTGAGTAAAAACCAATTCCATGCAAATGGTAGAAAGGTGTGTTCTATTTACCTTCCAAACACAACAATGGTTCTTGAAAGACAATGGCATTCCGACACTGCCAAATCGCTCACACCGTAGCAATCCAAATTGTTGCAAGCCTTTGATGAAAAACTCTACCTACGTTCATAAGACTCCCAAACTGCGACAAATGGTTAGTGCATTCCATTAACAACACTCCCACCACTCCCAGATACTTAAACATAGGGGTGGACATCGGGCGGGTTTGGGCGGTTTCGGGCCAAAAGTGTTAAACCGGTCCAATCCGCGAGTGGTATTTATTAGCCCAATTTCGTCAGTTTTTTAATTCGTGTTTGCCGGGTTCCAGTTCGTCGGGTGTGGGTGGGTGGGTAAAAACGGGTTGGACTTTATTGGGCCTATTTTTTCTTTTTTTTTTATATATAAAAAAATATGGTGGCTTGATGTTTGGGGCTTTATGTAAAAACGGGTTTGGACTTCTAAGTTCTAACCTTGATGTTTGGGGCTTTGGGCTTGTGGTGGCTGGGTGAGTAAAAATCAGCCCAAACCTCTTTTATATTTTTTTTGCCAGATAACAAATATTCAATGTAATATAAATAATAATTATAATAATATGGGCGGTCGAGTTTGGCCGTTGATGGGTCCAAATAACCAACCCGAACCTGCCCGACTTAACCCTTATGAATCCATTTTTTCTTCCACGCGGACCCGACTACCCGCCTCAACCCGACCGCGTCACCCAAATTCAACATAGGTCGGGCGGGTATGGGCGGGTTGGATTATCTTGTCCACCCCTACTTAAACACACATATTTTATTCTATTCTTGATGCATATTTTATTGGTCCTAATCCAAGCAAATTTTTTATGCTTTGATGCAAGCATTAGTCTATAAGGGAATTTGTGAGAAATGTCACTTTCTTTCTTTGTGTGAAAAAGACACTTTTTTCTTTCCATATTATGAATAACCAAAATGCTTCATTTGAATAGTCAAAATGTTTTCCCAAACTTGCAAAACCAATACCAGCACAATAATTGCTAATGTAATTGTTTCTTTAATTTTATTTTAACGTTGCTTTTTGTTTGTAGCTGTAATATTTTATGCAATATGCATCAGATAAGTTCTAAAGACAAGTTAGTAAAAGCATTGCAGTTATGCATTTGAGTTCTAGTATGATTGCAATTTTTCATGTTGTTGCTCTTGGTTTAAAATTGAGAACAACATCGTTGCAGTAGAAATGTGCAAATCAATTAACAACTGAAACATCATAAACAAGTATCCTACAGGTCCATAACAAATAAATGCCTCACATTTAGTCAATATTATGAAGGTACTAAAAAGTTTCTTGAAATAATTCTGTCACATTTTTGTCGAGTGGGTAATATACCTCTGTTAAGCAACATGCCTTTCTTCATATATGAATTTTGTAGTTATTGAAGGTGCAAACACGAGAAGGGGATTGAATTGTGTTTTCCAAATAAAAAGCTAGTTTGATTTTGGTGACTTACTTGGAGTAGAAGCAATAAGATTCAGAGGCAGCAAGCAATGAAAGCATAAATAATTTGACACGTAGATTTATCCTGGTTCACCACTAACTTGGCTATATCTAGTCCCCTCATTCAGAAGGCTTTAATCCACTAATTCAAATACCTTGAATTACAAAGCACCTGACCCTCCAAGCCAGTCTTCCCAAACAACATGACAACCCCAGACTTTTGAGGAACTAACCACCTTGACCCTACAAGCCAAGTCTTCTCCTAACAAACTGACAACCCCAGATTGAAGAAGGAACTAAACCACTATCGGGTTGGATACAAAAGATTGGAACTTGAGTAGTTATTTCTAAAAAGCTGATGATAATAATAACTCTCACACTCTAAGAAAAGAACACTTAGAAAATATTTCAAACTTGAACAAGTGTTTCTCTCTTTGAACTCTAAGACTACTTTTTTTTTTCCTGCTTTTCGATGCTTTTCTCCTTCAACCTTGAGTGTCTATTTATAGTGAAAATATTACCTTACTAATGTAGTTTTTGTTTTTGCACATGTGGTATGACTAATTGTCATCGGCAAGAATGTAATAATTTGTTCACTTTTTTGACATATAGAACCATTTTTCTTTTATGCGGACAATGTTATACATGGACTTAAACATTGGATTGTGAGAAATGTTTGATAACTCTTAGAAATATGAGTTACTGCACCTATTTTTAGTTCAAATTTGTGACATTCTTAAGTTGATGTAAAAGGTTATTTGCACAAGTTGACGTAGTTTGCTAATTAATTAAGTTACAATATCTTTTTTTTATTAAATTAGGATAATTAGAAGTTGAATTGATGTTATATTGTATTTATTTATGCAAGGAATAATTAATAGAGAACTCTGGGAATATGCTACAAGTTGTTGTAGCACTCTAATGCTTTCCCGCATTGTATTAAAGGAGCGTATAATTGTGGGCCATCTAAGAATGAATTTGTTCCTAAATTTGAAGGTTGTTAAGCTAAGGATAATGACATATTTATTAGATCAATGACGTGTCCCTGTTTTTTGGTTATTGGGCCAAGGAAATGTTTATTGAAAAAAGGAAGAAAAAAAAAGGCCCACAAAAAGGAAAGAGGTGTGTACCAGACATTGTCATATATAAGGACAAATGTATGAAAAGCAAGGGAAAAGACAGTTAACCTAATTTTCAATGCCTCTACCAACCCTAATTCTCATACTCTGTTGTCTCTCACTACAATTCATCATCATCTTCCATTACCAACTCATTTTGGAGCCATTCACATTAATTCTTGAAGATCTGGAGCTTAAAGGAGGTTGTACAACTGTTGAAGTTGGTTGTTCTGGCTACCATCAATGTTATAGACCATATTTCCTCTTTGTAACTTTCACTTTTTGTATTGATTTGTGTTGTAATGAACTCCTTAGTGTTTTACCATTTTTACTTTTTCAAGTAAAAGTTAACACTCTTTGTAGTTAAAGATTAATGAGGTATTAATGAAGTTTGCACTGTAGTGTGATTAACTTCCTTTTAAACAAATTATTTTTAATCCAATCTTTAAAACTTAAATTGATCACTTAGGTTATATTGCTAGTCTTTTGAGATGGAAAATAATAAAGATGGACAGTGCTTGATTCAATATGGATTAAGTTAATATACTTGAAATAATGTTAAATGATTAGATATAACATTTAAGTCCCTAAAGCTGATTTGCTAAAATAAAGTGTAGCATGATATGATGTGTAGCGCGTAAACCCATGGATGGTAATAATCCTTTGAATATCATGATGACTGAGCTGGAAAATCCCTAACGTCAATTTGATCCAAGGATTGCTACATCATGCTACAACATACTAGCACATGCAAATAAAATTCATACTAAGTTAAATCATAAAAATTTTAATCATAAATCACCTTTAAATTATTTGTCTATTTGTAATAGGAAACATAAGAAAATTCATACTAAGTTAAATCATAAAAATTTTAATCATCAATCACCTTTAAATTATTTGTCTATTTGAAATAGGATACATAAGAAATCCTTGTGTCAACAATACTCTACTTTCATTTTATTACTTATTTTGGACTATGTACACTTGCACAATACAGTTAAAATACGCAACAAGTTTTTGGCACTGTTGTCGGGGATTGAATGGTGTTAATCTTTTCAATAGTTTTCTAATTAAATATTTTGTTTGTTTGTTTTTAATAATAATGTGGTAATTTGTATTGTAGTCCACGTACTTTAAACTGTACGCACATGTTCAAATCATCACTTGAATTTAGACCCCTTAACCTGAAACAAAAAGATATTTCAAAAGGAGGAGTAAACTCATAAGAAGTAGTACTGGTCCAGACTTAGTAGACCACTTGCAGCAGCAAGTCCCATGATTACAAATGGGAGATCGTTTAGATGATGGATCGCTAGATGTTATTGGCACGAGTAATGATTGAGCTAGAGGAATAAGAGAATATGTTGCAACATCTCAACAAGATGCAACAAATGATATAACTGCCATGTTTTAGTTTACTATCATTGCATTGTTAACTGCATTAGAATTGTTGTAAGGTTCATTCAAGTCAATATCCAAATTCATAAGTACACTTACTCAATGGAAAAATTGAAGAATATTTTTTTGGAAAAAATGGTGAACATGTACATAGAGATTTAACTTTTTAAAAGAAGGTGAAATGTTATGTTTTAGTTAACTCTTAGTTCCATCATCTCATTGAACACTATTTGGAGTAGTTAAGAAATCCACATAAAATGAATAGAAGTGTGAGAATCACTTGTTTAGATCTATTTTAGCCGATTGTGTGGCTAACTTCAAAGTTCATATACAGTTATGCATGTTTGATTTATTTCTAGTTAAATTTTTTTATTCAATCAATTTAGTATTTCTAATAAAATAAGGGTGAAGGGTTTAGGGTGTCACAAGTTGATGCAATTTAAATCAATTTTGAGAGAAAAATCATTTGATCCAAAGATAAACTCACATGCAGTTTGGTTTGGTTTTGATAACATATTTCAAAAAAAAAAAAAAACATCAATCTGATCTGATCTGATTCAATTACAGATGGTTTAATTTATATCGGTTTTTTCTGATATCCAAATTAAAATTGCAAATAATATTTTAATATTAATATTATAAAAATACGGGAAAAGAGTAGGTTTGATGCAATGTATAACAAATAATATACTAAAATTTACATTACATAATAATAATGATGTAATGTGTTTGAAATATATGAAATAGCAATAACAAAAAAATAGATTAAATTAAACTAATAAGTATTATTAGAAAAAATGAAAAGCAAACAAATAATATATAAACAGAATATGTCATACTAAAATATGAAAAATAAGTATTAAAATTTATGTTTGCAGTTTGGTTAAGTTAATTTAGGTTTTGAAAAAGGAATATGAAATTTGACCCGATGTCACAAAATAATATCTAAAAATATTCAATAGTATTCAATTTTGTGTGGTTTTTAGTTTTTTACATCGGTTTGTGGTTTTATTTTGGATCAATTTGGATATGAACACCTATATTCAATTTTGTGGTTTTTGGTTTTTCCTTCACCATGGTTTTCTCTCATCCTATTTTCTTGATAAAGTTTTCTATGAGGCAAATTTCACAAAAAGAATATTTTACTCTTTTTCTGATAGATTTTTTTTTTCTGCTGGATTTCTTCCTAGTAAAATTTTAATGAGATATATCCTTAATGGACATCTAAAATTGAGTATTACAAATAATTGAAGATGGATGTCCATGAATTACATAAAAAGGGATATTTGAAGATAAATTTATTTAGAGGAAAATTTACATTATTGGTCCTTATTATGTCTATTGTAACTCTTCGTATCCTAGACCCTATAAATAAAGGGTTAAGATACTTTAAATTAATTGTACACATAAAAAGAAAATGATAGCTTCCTTCACTTCTAAATTATTCTTTCTATCTTTCAATATTCTCAAAACTTTAACTTTTCTTTTTCATATTGTCTCTCAGTTAATTTTATAAGAAGTAACTAGTACACAAAATTAATCCAATATCTTTTATCTTATTTAATTGTATCAGATACATCTTTTATCTTTTTTTTTTATTTTTTTTTTCACATTTAGGTCTTTTATCTTTTAAAAAGTGCATAAAATAATTTCCAAAACATATTTGAAATTCTCTAATAGCTATATTAATGTAGAGAAATTAAATAACAAAATGTATCAATTGGTCAAGTGGTTGAAAGGTGCACCTGTCGGGACTTGAACCTCATACACTTAGATTGAGAGGCGCATTCATTGGCCATCAAACAACTGCATCTATTAATTTATATTTTGAAAGTTATCAATATATAACCGTTCAGACTATCAATTGTTACAAATTGTTTCAAAAATTGTTTTCTTTAATCAATTGGTATGATTTTCTCTATAAATAAAGATATTTTAGAGGCAAATATTAGAATGCGAAATCATGTTTACATGAGTCAAATTTCTACCAAAATATTTATGAATCATATCTCTTCTTTTCTCTAGTGCACGAGAGTAATTGAGAGAACTTTATTGTGTAAAATATCATTGATTGATATGTTTGATGTGAATTTGCAATTCAATTCAAGGTTTCCAAAGTATCATAAAGGGGACTCACCGGTTAACCCGTTTACATCCATTATACATAGATTGGTGGAGCGAGTTGAACCTAAAACTTAGTGTGATACACACAGTTTTAAATTTATCTGTGCAACTTTTATCACCGTCAATTTCATTTTCTTCTTGTTTAAGATTTACAACATACCCTCAATGTAAGATCCGACAAATAATCCTTTTTTATTTATTTTATGTTGAAAAAAACATTGATGTGTATTAAAAATGATGACAATTGACCTGCAGGATTATTATAAATAATATTTTTAATAATAAAACAAAAATACCAAATTTAATTGTTATGGTGCTTCAAGAAACTCTAAAATTTATGTGGATTGAACAAACCAAAATATTCAGAGATTGGACTTCATATAAAAAAACCGCATCCTCTTCCCTCTTTGTGAACATTAATATAAAAAATGAAAACATCTAATGGGTTTTTTATGGAGGGGGTTTGTTTGAAACAGTAGATGTTGGAACCAAATTGATTTTATACTTATAGTTTTGTTGATAACAAAAGTATTTTATGAGAACAATATATTTTACTTCAAAGAGTATGATAGAAGATTTGGTCAAGATTTGATCAAGATTTGTCTACTACAAAATATGAACAGAATCAATCTGAAGAATTTACAAACGCAACATGAAAAAAATACAATCTCAATCTAAACAAAATCAATCCGAAGAATTTACAATTTCAATCTAAACAAAATAGGAACAGAATCAATCTGAAGAATTTACAACTGAACAAAATACAATTCAAAATTAAACAAAGACTAAATTGAAGCCCAAATTTTAACTATAAATAGATACACCAGGTTGAAAAAGATAATCATCGAAAAATAGAAAACAATAGTCTTAGAGTTCAAAGAAAGAAACACTTGTTCGACTGAGAAAATTCTCTAAGTGTTTTTTTCTTAGAGTGTGAGAGTTATTATTATCAGCTTTGTTAGAAGTAAACACTTAAAGTTCCAATCTTTCGTATCCAACCCGATAGTGGTTTAGTTCCTTCTTCAATCAGGGGTTGTCAGGTTGTTAGGAGAAGACTTGACTTGTAGGGTCCAGGTGGTTAGTTCCTCAAAAGTCTGGGGTTGTCAGGCTGTTTAGAAGACTGTCTTGGAGGGTCAGGTGCTTTGTAATTCAAGGTATTTGAATTAGTGGATTAAAGCCTTCTGAATGAGGGGACTGGATGTAGCGAAGTTAGTAGTGAACCAAGATAAATCTACGTGTTAAATTATTTATACTTTCATTGTTTGCTACCTCTGAATCCGATTTCTTCTACTCCAAGTAAGTCACCAAAACCGAACTAGTCTTTTTATTTATTTATAAATTATCAAAAAATTGTCAACTTTGACAAACACAATTCAACCCCCCTTCTCGTATTTGCACCTTCAGTAGAGTGTGTGGTGTGGTGGGGTGGGAGAAATAGAGGGGGTAGAAACCGATAATGAAGAGGATTAGGAGTATTAAAGTTTATGGCTTTGGGGTTTAATGAGGTGAGTGAATATATGTCTCTATGTGAATCATGTGATGGCTTTGAAAGATGAGATAAGGTCAAAACTAGAGGAAATAAGGTAGGGCTTAGGTATCCATTCGAGATGAGAAAAACAAGATTCTCGAATTTGTTTTTTATAAACTATGTTTTGTCACAAGCTTCGCATATATTTTCTGTTATTTTTCATCACTTTGTTATAACAGCGAATAATGGTAAAGACCGCTACCTATACCTTTTATTGTAAGAACCATCACCACGTATCTATACAATACATAGTGTACAATAGTCGGTATCAGAAGCACTCATATAAAGTTATCAGTACAATATTACAAATATTATTGTAACTATACAATACATAGTGTACAATAATCGTTTAATGTATCAATACATAAAACATTTACAATTTAACTAAGATAACACTACAAAGTTTTATCCTCTGCTTCATGAACTCCTTGCTTTAAGCCCCTCTATCTGCTATAATATATAAGAAAATAGGGATGAAATAACAATCTCAATGAATTCTATAAAAAGGGAGAGGGCAGTTTGAAATAATTCTCCTTAAGAAAATAATAAAAATTTGACATGAATATACAATGCTTTTCATTAGCCATAGGTCAAACATTTAAAATCTTTACTTTTACTTTAACCATGGAAAAACTATATATTCTCTTTCTTTTCTTAATTTAGAAAAGCTTTATAATTTCCATTTCCTTTTATAAGGTAAAGCTTGATGATTTCCATTTCCTTTTATAAGAAAAAAACTGTATAATTTCCATTTTCTTTTATAAGGAAAAGCTCCTCCAATTACCAAGATGTGGGTAACCTAGTTAATTGGAGTCTTTTGCAAAGGTGGTTTGGCCATGACCCTAATTGACGTCCCAATGTTTTTTATGTTTACCCATTGTTTTGGGCCTAAAACAAAGCTGAAATGTCCCACCATAATATGCATGTCATTATCTTATTTATGAAATGCAACGTATTTTCACATCATGTATGCAATCCATATCTCAATCATGAATTGAATAAATATCATTAACTTCATTCAACATTACAATTCTAAAATCAGAGTATAATACCATAACTTTCATTAATCATCATAACTTTTTCTAACTCGAGGTAACATAATCAGAGGTGTACTAAGATCAAAAGCACGAAGTCAGGGCATTCTTGGATCAGAAGCAAGGTGATCAAAGGCATTATAATCAGAAGCAACATGATTAGAGGCATTCTTGGATCAGAGGCAACATGATCAGAAACATATTCTGACCAGAGGCGGCATGATTAGAAGAACTTGGATCAGAGGCAACATGACCAGAAGCAGATTCTAACCAGTGCTAGCATGTTTAGAGTTAGAAGAAGCATGATCAGAGGTAGAGTTAGAGGAAGCATGATTAGAGGTAGAGTTAGAGGAAGCATGATCAAAGGCAGAGTTAGAGGAAGTATGATCAGAGGAAGAGTCAAAGGAAACATGATCAGTGGCAGAGTCAGAGGAAGTATGATCAAAGGCAGAGTTAGAGGAAACATGATCAGAGGTAAAGTTAGAGGAAGCTTGATCAGAGGCAGAGTCAGAGGAAGCATGATCAAAGACAGAAGAAGATAAGAATCAGAGCCAAAGAAGAAGAAGAGAATCAGAGGCAGAAGAAGATGAAGAGAATTAGAGGCTAAAACATATCAAAAGCAGAAAAACACATCAAAGGCAAAAATGATCAAAAATAGAAAAATGCATCAGAGATGGTTTAGGGAACGCATTAACGCTGCATTTCACCCATCATGATTAATTACATTTCTTAAATTTTTAGCACATCATAATCATCGCACACACATATGCAGAATATATGATTTTAAGAACAATTAAATGCAAATTTCCAACATTTCATGCATGCTAAAACTCATTGTTTTCTCTCACTCTCATATTTTAATAAAAATCCAACATCAAACCCAAAAATCGTTTCTATAGTAACTGAAATTAAAATCAAACCCAAAAAATCCACATGAAAAAGTGAAGTTTGTTATAAGATAAGAACTCACAGTTTTGATAAGATTTGTAGGAGTTGTCTGCTTTTATCAGCTCTCAGTTTCTTCCATTTTATGCCTAGTTGCAGCTTTGGCTATCTCGCTTTGGCATCACTTTGGTTGATTACTAGAGATTGAGAGGGGAAAATTGTACATGCAAGGGGTCGACATTAATTGACCTCGGATAACTGATGTTTTTGGAAGGAATTTGGAAAGAATTGGAAAATTTGATGAATGATGAATAAAGTGAATAGTAACTGGGTGTTGGTGTGTTTTTTGAGAGGGATAGCGAGAATAATGAAAGAAAATGAAGATTGGGATGTTTTAGTGCCTGTGAGGAAGAGAAAAAGGAGAAAGAAAAGTGGCGTATTCCATCATTTGACACTTAGACTTATCAACCCTGCCACTTTTCTATTATAATCTTGATCTTAAATTAATATTATTAAAATACGTATTAATGTTTTAATAAAACTTCTAATAATCTCATTACTATTTTAATCTTATAAATATCCTATTTTAATAATTTGTTTTACTCATATAATTTTAATAATCTATTTTAATGTTATAATTACTATCTAAATCTTCTAAAATAGTGAGAGAGTTGTTACATTTATAGCTGTCGTTTTTCGGTCGGAGACATTTTTTAAAATCTTGCTTATCCATGGCTTAAGTAGATAGAAGAAAAAAAAAAATGAAAACCTCTGGATTAAGTGTGCTGGTTTTTATTGAAAAATTAGAAAACTAAAATCCATTTTTTTATTGTGTTAGTATATACAAATGTAAAGGGGAGAAAAACATATAGAGGAGTAGGAAGAAGGAAGATGAAATGATACGAAGAAGATGAAGGATAACTGAAAGAAGATGATGAATTGTTTTTGGGTTTGAAGAACCCTAATTTATTTTAATTTGGAGTGTTTTGGTATTTGTAATATAACAATTATTTAAACAAAAATGATTAATAACAACTTTACATTGAATTGTATTGTAAGCATTTTAAAAGAAACATCAACTTTTTTAAATGCTAATTTTGTAAACGTTTGATTAAAATACAAATGATTTA
>JBBPBQ010020324.1:40941505-40969512 GCA_037974755.1 Cicer yamashitae | reverse complement strand
AAATGATTTAAAAAAAAAAAAAAAAGAAGATAATAGATACTCGTGCAACGTTCCCGGAATAACTTTGTATAAGGACTAAAAGATAAAAGACAAAAGAAACGTTTATTTATTTATTATTTTGATATAAAGATAAATAATAAATACTATATAAAATTCACACACACAATTATAAAATTCCAACTTTAAACACATAATACAATATTTAATTTAACAATTACAATATTTGTTGGTCGAACTATTCTTTATGAATATAATGAAGTGATGTAGTAGCAATTAACTAATAGCGCATACCAATTAAGAAACAAAATGTGAACAAACTAGTTTTAATGTAGTTCTAAAATCGTATATATAAAAACGTTTAAAACGTCTAACAGCTACAAGATCCGTAGTAGCGCATCCGGTTAATTCATTATAAGAATTTTTGGTTCAACTCCCACGGAAATAAATTTTTTTCAAACGCAGTACGAAATCAACATTTATTAAAAATTTGGCTACTTATTAGAAATTTATTTTTTAATAAATCTTTAGTTTCCAAATAAACTAATATTTTTGCCTTTTTTTCAAACGCAATACGAAATCAACTTTATTAAAAATTTGGCTACTTATTAGAAATTTATTTTTTAATAAATCTTTAATTTCCAAATAAACTAATGTTTTTGCCTTAAATCTTTGTATATAAAAGTAGATGTCAATCTTAAATAACATATTTCCTGTAAAAGTATGGTCAATTTAGTCAACTATTTTAATCATTACAAAAAAATTTAATTTGATTATTTAATTTCCAAATAAGCTAATGTTTTTGCCTTTCCGAGTTCTTCTAATTTTCAATTAATATGGTTTATTGTCTTTTCACATTAATCCACTGGTTATCGTTATAGAATCAATCAAACAATTATCTTTTACTCGCAATTTAACTCTAATTTATTGCATTTTTATTTTAGTTAGCTCTTATTTCCACCAATTGATTGAACGCTATTTGGAGCAGCTAAGAAATCTACGGACGAAGTAAGAGAATCACTTGTTAGAGATCTATTTTAGCCGATTATGCGGCTAACTTCAAGTTCATATACAATTATGCATGTTTGATTTATTTCTAGTTTAAATTTTTATTTAATCAGTTTAGTGTTTTTAATAAAATAAGGGTGAAGGGTTTAGGATGACACAAGTTGAGGTATTCAGAGTGCAATTTAAATCAATTTTGAGAGAAAAATCATTTGATGCAAAGATAAAACCACATGCAATTTCATTTGGTTTTGATAACACATTTTTTTTTATAAAAATCCATCAGATGTGATTCAATTACAAGTGGTTTAATTTATATCGAGTTTTTGATATCCAAATTAAAATTGTAAATAATATTTTAATATTAATATTAGAAAAACACCGAAAATGATTAAGTTTGATGCAAATTATAACGTATAATATACTAAAATTTAACATTGCATAATAACAATGATCGAATGTGTTTGAAATATATGAAATAGCAACAACAAAAAATAGACTAAATTAAACTAATAAGTATTATTAGTAAAAAATGAAAAGCAAACGAGAAACATTATGAGTCATTCCTTTTATTATTTTTTTTCTTCTAGTGCACGAGACTAATTGAGTGAACTTTATTATGTAAAATATCATTAATTGATATACTTGATGTGAATGTGAAATTCACTTCAAGGTTTTCAAAATATTTTGAAGGGCATTCGTCGGGTAGCTTGTTTGCATCCAATATACATACATTGGTGGTGACGAATCGAACTTACAGCTCAGTGTGATACACACTTTAGAATTTATTTGTGCAACTTTCGTCATCGTCAATTTCATCTTTTTCTTGTTTAAGATTTGCAACATATTATCAACTTAAGATCCAACAATCTTTAGGTTCGATTTCGGTTATTGCATTTGTGAATTAATGACTGCAACTTTAAAAGAGATGAACATGTGCATGTTCATGATCATGGTAAAAGGTACACAATTATTTCTAATAAATATATATTATTTACTTGATGCTCTAAATTCATGCAATATTGATATCTGGTTAAATATAGTATCAAAATTAAATAATTTGGTTTTTCAAAATAAGTTTTGTCTATGGAATAATCAAGCATGTGGAACTCTAAGTAGGGATGACAATTAGATCTAGACTTAGTGGGTACTCGCAAAAAAACCCCACAATGAGTAGGGTAAAATCCGCATAATGAATATGAGCACAAAAATACGTAATTACCCACAAAAATAAGCAGGAATGGGTGCGGGTAAGGGTACTTTAGTACTCACCCCGCCCCACACCTACACTTATATAAATTTATTAATTATTCATTTATTATATTATATTAGTGTTTAGTTTAATTAATTCTTCTCTTTTATATTTTTAGCATCTATTGATATCATTGAATCACTACAATATTTATAATCGAAAAATAAACATTTGCAAACTTTTTAAGAATTTGATTCTGATGAATAGGTAAATAATTGTGACTTTATAATTATACTTGCAACTTCCTATCAATTTTTTTTACAGATCTCGAATAATACCGTCGTAGGACTTGCAACTTCATAAAGTATTATTATGAATATTTGAATGTGTATTGTAACGTGTGTTCATTTGAAATGTTTTGAGTTAGAAAATATTTTAGTTTATAATACTTTATAATTTATATATGGATAATTTTTAAATTTAATCACAACAATATTATTTAGGCTAAATACCACCCGTGGTCCCTTAACTTAATTTCGGTTAACGATTTATTCCTTTATCTTTTTTTTTTCTTTCCCGATTTGGTCCTTTATGTTTTTAAATAATTTCAGCGTTACCCTTTAAGTGGGGTTCCGTTAAGAAAAAGTTAAAAAAATCCCTCATCTAGATCATCGTATATGTTCATCAAACCTCTAGGAACGATTGTCACTGATCTGAAGTGATGTCTATGGAGTATAAATACCCATAGCTTCAGTTTTAACGAATCAATCCTACTACCAAATTTAGAACAAACTTTGAATATTTTTCTGAAATATTTCCAAAACATAAAGGATAACTTTATCTGAACACGGATGAGTGATTTTTTAAAACTTTTTCTTAACGAAATCTCACTTAAAGAGTAACGTTGAAATTATTTAAAAACATAAAGGACTAAATTGGAAAAAAAAAAAGATAAAAGACTAAATCGTTAACTGAAATTAAGTTAAGGGACCACGAGTGGTATTTAGCCTATTATTTATTTATCGATCTATTTTCGTTAAAACACGGGTATAGGTATAGACACTTAGGTACCCAAAGGATAATGGTACGGGTATTAAAGTTGATACCCAAAAGTGCATGGACACGGGTATGAGTATTTTTTTAAATCGCAGGTAGGAATGGGTACTATAGTACCCTATCCAAACCCTATTCATTGCCATCCCTAACCCTATTCATTGCCATCCCTAACTCTAAGTCATGAGTGTTGCAAAAAATTTGGTACTAAAATCCTTATGTTAATCTTGTTTCTAAATATCTATATATAAGATTATGCTAATTAACAATGTTAATGTGTATTTTAAAATTCGTTTATTTAAGTTTGATTAATTTAGACTAAGAGATTAAGTTTTTAAAACCATTTAAAAAGTGGTTACAGAGACTGATTTATGGGAGCAAACTCATATATACTTCTTGGTCTCTTTATTAAAGATGAATATTTTTTTCAATCTCTTAGTGATGAAATATTATTATTAGAAACGATTGTGAAATGGATTGGGCAGTCAATATTATATGCATGTTATTATAAATTTACGTCTAGTATCTCAAAGTAATATATTGTTTATATATATATATATATATATATATATATATATATATATATATGTTAAATTTGATATATGGTGTTAGATTTGTACATGCATGATTTAAAATTTATTCAAGTATGTGAATTTTGATAAGTATTAAAAGCTTGACTTAGGATGCATTCTCGTAAATCATTTTGTTTAAAGTAGCATATATGAAATTGGCACAAATATTAAGTTCATGTCTTAATGATATTGTTTTTTCGTGTAAGAAATTTTAAATTTAGAGTTAATTAACTCATATTATATGTGCATGATAGTAAGAAAGTAACTCTTAATTTTTTGCTTGTTTTGATATTAAAAATAATTTGGATATATATTTTAAAATTATTGTAAGTTGACAAATGTTCATAGAAAAAAAAATCTTAAAAATTTGTATTCATTGTTTATTTTCTATTGTGATACTTATTTGGATAATTAGATTTACCATATAACATATTTACATGTGAAACTTGAATATAACAAATAAAATTTATGATGCATGTTTTAGTTATAAGATAGCTAAGAGAAAATTGTTTTTTTAGTAAACCTAAAATGAATTCTTATTTGTTAAGAGTAGATGACTTACATATTTGGACCCACCTTATGATATTTTATTATGAGAAACTTTTATGATCATGTTTTTGTTAGATTGTGACAATATATTTAATGCATTCTATGTATTATATCTTGGACTTGAATATATTAAAAAGGAAATTAGAATTTTAAATTGAGATACTTAATAAATATATTAAAAGGTTAAATGACATAAAAATGTGTGTATTTGATATGACTAAATGAAAGAGTGTCAATGTTTGATGATAGTTAGTCATGACTATTAAGAAAATATAAAAGGTATAGCTATGTGAATGAATGAATATTCAAAGATTCTTAAAGTTGAAATAAATCTTGCAATTCTTTGACTTGAATCCAATACACTTAGATTGAGAGGCATACTTGTTAGTCATCAAAATAATGCATCTATTGAGTTATATTTTGAATGTTATCAATATATAACCGTTTGGACTACCAAAATCAGAATGCCAAAATAATTTTACATGAGTCAAATTTTTGTCAAAAATATTTCTAAATCATTCATTCTTTTTTCTAATGCGCGAGAGTACTTGAGGGAACTTTATTCTATAAAATATAATAGATCGATATGTTTGATGTGAATGTGCAATTCACTTCAAGATTTCCAAATTATTTTGAAGGGGATTCACCGGTTAATCCGTTTGCATCTAATATACATAGATTGGTGGAGGTGAATTGAACCTAAAAATTAGTGTGATACACACGCTTTGAAATTTATTTGTGCAACTTTCATCATCGTCAATTTAATCTTCTTCTTGTTTAAGAGTTGCGGCATAACCCAACCTTAAGATCCAACAAATAATCACTTTTTAATTTTATGTTGAAAAAAACATGAATGTGTATTAAATGCTGACAATTGGCGAGTCCATGTAGAATTATTATAAATAATTCTTTTAATAATAAACCAAAAATATTTAATTTAATTGTAATAGTGCTTCAAGAAACCCTATAATTTATGTGGATTGAACAAACCAAAACATTCAGGGATTGGACTTTATAAGCAATAAAAACATCTAATGGGTTTTTTAAGGATGGAGGGTTTGTTTGAAAGGGTAGATTGTGTGGTGGGGTAGGATAAATGGAGAGGGGTAGAAACCGATAGTGAAGACGATTTGAAGTATTATAGTTGATGGTTTTGTGGTTTAAGGAGGTGAGAAAATATATACCTTTGTCAACGGGAATCATGAAGGTGCAAATACAAAGGTTAAATTGTGTTTGTCAAAGTTGATAACTTTTTTATAATTTATAATAAATAAAAAAAACTAGTTCGGTTTTGGTGACTTACTTGGAGTAGAAGCAATCGGATTCAGAGGCAGCAAGCAACAAAAACATAAATAATTTGGCACGTAGATTTATCCTAGTTCACTACTAACTTGGCTACATTCAATCCCCTCATTTAGAAGACTTTAATGCACTAATTCAAATACCTTGAATTACAAAACACTTGACCCTCCAAGCCAGTCTTCCCAAACAGCCTAACAACCTCATAGTTTTGAGGAACTAACCACCTTGACCCTACAAGCCAAGTCTTCTCCTAACAACCTAACAACACTAGATTGAAGAAGGAACTAAACCACTATCGGGTTGGATACAAAAGATTGGAACTTTAAGTGTTTGCTTCTAACAAAGCTGATAATAATAATAATACCTCTCACACTTTAAGAAAAGAACACTCAAAGAATATTTCTCATTTGAACTAGTGTTTCTCTCTTTGAACTCTAAGACTACTTTTTTCTACTTTTTGATGACTTTCTTCTTCATCCTTGAGTATCTATTTATAGTTAACATTTGGGCTTCAATTTAGTCCTTGTTTAATTATGAACTGTATTTTGTTCAGATTGCGTTTGTAAATTCTTCAAATTGATTCAGTTCATATTTTGTTGTAGATAAATCTTGATCAAATCTTCTACAAATCTTGACCATATCTTCTTTCATACTCTTTGAAGTCAAATATATTGTTCTCATAAAATACTTTTGTTATCACAAAAACTCTAAGTATAAAATCAATTTGGTTCCAACAAATCATGTGATGGCTTTGAGAGATGAGATAAGGTTAGAACGAGAGGAGATAACGTAGTGCTTAGGTATATTTTGAAAAATGTGTTTTCTATCCATTTGAGATGAAAAAAACGAGAGTCTCGAATTTTTTATTTATAAAATGTGTTATTATTTTTGAGTTTCAAAAAACTATTTCAAAACAAATTTCAGCCACCAAAGATATTACTATGTTGATTCAGAGACTAGGTCGCTCTATTTAAGACGTTTCGCGGCCCTACTCAAATTGTGCAAGGCAAACTATTAACCACGAAGTGCCCAAGATAAAACAGCCCAGACAAACTGTATTGGAGTTATACTGCACCCTAGAAAATCGTTCTAGAATTACATCCTCAATATGGCAGTTAAAGCCACTCTTAATATGGTACTATGACAACTCATAAATCGAAAGGACTAAGGCACAAAAACCGCTTTAAAAGGACAGTGGTATTAGGACCACTCAAAAATTGAAGGGACTACGACACACAAACCGCTCTAAAAGGACATTGGTATTAGGACCACTCAAAAAAACAAAGGGACTACGACATAAAAATCGCTCTAAAAGGATAGTGGTATTATGACCACTCAAAAAACGAATGGATAGAAAGAAATGAGAGAAGTGACTCGAAAGTGCATCGAGCATAAGAGAGAGAAGAGAGAAATCTGGGAATTGCATCCAACTTTGGTGTGCTTTTCACAAGTGTTTGACATTCATTATATAGTGATAGAAGCAAACCCAATGTGAGACTTTAGTATTTATAGAGTTGAAAACTACTCAATATATGAGAGCTTTCTAATGTGGGACTTCAACAAATTTTAAATTCACATACTAACATACTCTATGTTCAAACAATCCCCCACTTGAATTAAAAAAAAAATGTTTCTTAAGTAACGTCAAACACTTCTATAAGATTGTGCATAAGTAGAGGTGTCTTCCGACTTGAACCTTTGCATAGTAAGTTAGATTTGAATTCAACTAGAATGACTCGTAATCTTCAACTTTATCTCTTCCATAAAACCCACACATAATCTTTTCATAGGGTGTATTCTCAAAAGCTCGTGCATTAATGGTCATGCACGTCTATCCCAGTATAGTGAACGCTCTAGGAATTCTGTCTCAAAATTCCATAGGAAGTGGCCCCATTTCCACATTCACATTGGTGAGTCTATGAAGAGTACTCTTATAGCTAGGTGCTCCACTCCACATAGAGTATAGATCTCATTAAGAGTTTCTATTATCTCATCCTCTCATCACTTCAAGAATAATGCTTCTATGATATATAATAGCATATCCATCTCATATCACTTCATGACTTGTTATTATCCATTGAACCTAATTCTTGGGATCTCTAGTTTTTAGGTCGGGTTACCATCATGAGTGACTCTATAGGCAATAGCCCCATCCTTTTGGATGTATTTAGGACTTTCTCTCTAGCTAATCATTTCGTCAAAGGATCTGCTAAATTCTCATCAGTGCATACTTGATCCACCAGCTCCTCTAGAAAGCAACTCTCTAACAGTGTTGTGCTTACGACACATTTGTCGTCTCTTACCATTGTAATAACGATTCTCAATCTTTGCAATAGATGGGGTACTATCGCAATGGATCAACACAACTAGCATAGGTTTTTCACATAAAGGGATCTCAACTAGAAAACATCTAAACCAACTAGCTTCTTCATTAGCAGTAGTTAGTGCTATCGTTTTAGACTATATTTAGTGGACTGAGCCAGTATCGTCTGTTTATTCGATTTCCAAGATGTTGTACCATCGATTGTACTAAAAATATAGCCACTGATTTATTTGGAGTCATCTGATAAAGTATTCCAATCAGTATCTCTGATTCCTTCAAGGACAGTAGGAGATCTTTGATAATGCAATATGAGACTCATTGTCCTTTTAAGGTGTCTCATGACTCTTTTGATAACGTGCCAATGGTTCATACTAGTCCCACGACGTAGGCAATGTCGGGTCTAGTACAGTTAGTGGCATACCTAAGGCTGCCAATGATGCTTACATATTCAGATTGTCTAACACTTTCACCAGTGTGTTTTAAAAAGTTTCACACTTGGATCATATGGTGTGCAAGCAGATTTATAGTCAAAGTATTTGTAGTTCTTTAGGATCTTTTCAACGTAGTGAGAATGGTATAAAGAAATTCCTTTTTTTGACCTAGAAATCTTGATTTCAAGAATTACACTCACTTCTCTGAGGACTTTCATATCAAAGTTGTTACACAACAATGATTTCACAACATTTACAAAATATGAGTAGGTCATCTACATCTCTACATATGATAGTGCAAATATCATTTTCAAATTTGTAATAAATACATTTGTCACTTTCATTCACTTTAAACTCATTTGATATAATCAAGTTATCAAATTTTTCATGCCATTGCTTAGGAGCTTGTTTAAGACCACACAAAGATTTATCTAACTTACATACTTTTTTTCTTGTCCATGAATCACAAAACCTTTAGGTTGTTCCATATAGATTTCTTCTTCCAAGTCACCATTTAAAAAAGTTGTTGTGACATCTATTTGGTGTATCACTATGTTATGAATACCAGCTAGTGAAATGAGTACCCTAATGGAAGTAATTCTTGTGATCGGTGAAAAAGTGTCGAAGAAATCTATATTTTCTCTTTGTCTAAAACCTTTGGCTACAAGGCGAGCCTTTTATTTATCAACAGTTCCATCAGGTTTTAGTTTCTTTTTCAAAATCCATTTACAACTTATCAGTTTATAGCCAGGAGGCAAGTCTACTAAAAACCAGGTCCTGTTAGACACTAGAGAATCCATCTCATCGTTTATAGCTTTTTACCATAAAGCTTCTTGAAGATTTTCAGAATTCTCTTAAGGTATAAGCCGTATAATCAGGTTCGTAATCTTTTGCAAATCTGATTCTCTTACTTCTTCGAGTTTTTGTTTTGCCTTGTTTGCCGCTTTTACTGCTCCTCATCACAGGAATGTGACTTGGTTTGCTGCCCCCCAAATTTTCCCGATTTGAAGAGAATTTATTTTTATAGAAGTCAACATGATTTAACTCTATGATCACTTTCTCATTTATGTCACAAAACCTATATGTTGTGTTGCTTACTGCATACCTAATGAATATACATTCATAGGCTCTACTACCGAGTTTAACTCACTTGAGATCGGGGATTCTGACATAAGCCAAACAGCCTCAAGTTTGAAAAAATGACAAGTTCGCTTGTTTTTTCTTCAAAATCTCATGAGGATATGTTTTTTTTTTAGATTTAGGAACTCTATTCAAAACATAGCAAACAATCAATATAGTTTCCCTTCACCAATGAGATACAACACCAGAGTTAAGCATAATAGCAACAACTAGTCCAGTAAGAGATCTATTCTTTCTTTCAGCCTTTTCATTCATTTCGGGCGTATAGTGCAGTAGTTTTATGTATAATTCCTTACAATTTATAAAACTCATTAAATAAACTAGAATCATACTCAATCCTTCTATCACTAGGCAACCTCTTAATCTTTCTATTCAATTGATTTTCAATTTTAATTACAAAGATCCTAAACATGTCAAGCGCTTCAATTTTATTTTTCATTAGATATACAAAAGTATAGTCAGAATAATCGTCAATAAAAGTATTAAATAACGTTTTCCATTTCTTGTTAAAGTTGCACCAAATTCATATATATTGGAGTGTATTAAATATAAAGACTTAGATTCTCTAACTATTGATTTATGTGAACTCTTTGTTATTTTAGCTTGACTACAAAAATCACACTTCGATCACATGACAAAGTCTAACATGCCAAATATAAAATCATACATGCAAACAGAAAGAGACATTTTCTTAATTTCAATATCTAATTTAAACATGTCATCAATGTACCCTTTGCCAAAAAAAAAAAATTAAAGATATCATATTTAGAAATGGTGTACAAATATTCCCATGTAGAGGAAGTAAACTCTACCTTACTTAGAAGAAAGCCATAAGCAATTTTTTTTTACAGCAACTTGAAATTGTTTATCTAAAGTCATACCTTGATCTCATGAGCTATATTCTAAATTTCATGGGATTGAAACTCCACGAATCTGTCATAGGTCATCTGATACTTGAGGTAGCAACTCAGAGCATGAATATCAGCAAGTCTATTAAGAATGTAATGCTTATAAAGGTAATCATTATCCTCCCATTGGGTTAATTTTGCAGTTTTCTTATCATTGTCTGTTTGTTTAGCTGTTTATGTGACCTATGGAATATCATCTTTCAGAACTTTGATAACCTTTTATTAATTAAGAAAAATAACATATTTTATTGTCATCGTTTGAAGTGACATCCCTTAAACCGAAACGGTTTGTTGAAATCAGAAGCAGAAGAACCTGTCCCAGTAATTTTGTCGGTAGACATGGCAGAACGAAACGTCTTAAAATTATTGTTTTTGTGTTTCGAAAAATGGTTTCAAAATAAATTTCAGCCACCAAAGATATTACTGGGTTAAGTTGCGAACTAGGTCGATCTCTTTAAGACGTTTCCCGACACTACCCAAATTGTGCAAGACAGACTATCAACTACGAAGTTTCCAAGATAAAACAACTCAGACAACTGTATCAGAGTTCTACTGCACTGTAGAAAATCGTTCTAGAATTACACCCTCAATATGGCGGTTAAAGCCACTCGTAATGTGGTACTATGACCACTCATAAATTGAAATGACTACGACACAAAAACCGCTCTAAAAGAACAGTGGTATTAGGACCACTCAAAAACTGAATCGACTACGACACAAAAACTGCTCTAAAAGGACGTTGGTATTAGGACCACTCATAAAACGAAGGTACTACGACATAAAAACCTCTTTAAAAGGATAGTGATATTATGACCACTCAAAAAATGAAGGACATAAAGAAAGAGGAGAAGTGACTCGGAAGTGCATTGAGCAGAAGAGGAAAAAGAGAGAAAGTTGGGAATTGTATCCAACTTTGTTTTTCACAAGTGTTTATAGTAATGGAAGCAAACCGACATATGTTAAATATCCAATACTTTAGTATTCGTAGAGGTGAAAACTACTCAATATATGAGAGCTTTCCAATGTGAGATTTCAACAAATTTTAAATTCACACACTAACATACTCCATGTTCCAACATGTGTTTTGTCACATGCGTTGCATACATTTTCTATGATTTTTCATCACTTTGTCAAAACAGAGAATAATAGTAATGACCGCTACCTATATATTTTATCGTGGCCATTTTTCGATTGCAGACATTTTTTAAAATCTTGCTTATCGATGGCTTAAGTAGATAGAAGAAAAAAAAAATGAAAACGTCTAGAGTTAGTGTGCTGATTTTTATTGAAAAATCAAAAAACTGAAATCCATTATTTTTATTGTGTTAGTATATACAAATGTAAAAGGGATAAAAATATATAGAGGAGCAAGAAGAAACAAGATAAAGTGAGATGAAGAAGATGAATTTTTGTTGAATTTGAAGAACCCTAATTTATTTTAATTTGCCTTTTTAGTATTTTTAATATAAAAATTATTTAAACAAAAATGATTAATAAATATTCACCTAATAAATATTTATAATCTTAAATAATAATTTTGAAAACGTTTAATTAAAATACAAATACTTAAAAAAAAGGATAATCATACTATATTCACCTAATAAGAGATAAATAATATCTTTGTACGAGGATTAAAAGATAAAAGATAAGAAAACATGTTTTTATTTTATCTCGGTCTATAGTTATAGGAAAAAATACTACTTGAAATTCACACAAATACGATGTTCAAATTTCGAACACATGACATAATATTCTGTTTAAAAAAACGGTATTTGTCAAACTATACTTTAGGAAGAATAAAGGGTAATTAAGTTTGCTTAATTAATATAATGATGAAGTGACATAGTGGCAATTAACTAATAGCGCATACCAATTACGAAACAAAATATGAACAAACTAGTTTCAATATAATTCTAAAATCTTATATATAAAAACATCAAACACGTCAAGCAAATACAAGATCCGTAGTAGTTCACTCGGTTAATTCATTAATTATCACGTTTAAGATTTGGAAAACAATAATCAAAGTTAGGTACAAAAGCACCACCAGAATTAGAAGAAGTAGCACCACCAGCAGCATCATCTCTATAAAACCCTTGATTATCAGAATCAAAACCATAACCATAAGAATAACAATTATTATTATTATTATTATTTGGAATTGGAATTGATGAAAAAGAAGCATTCTGCATTTGAGGAGGAGGCATAGCAAGTGCGGAAGTGCGTCGAACAGAAGCAGGTTCACCTTCGCTTTCGCGATAGCGTTGAAGGTAAAATGTTAAAGGTTGAACATAATCGTCGAAACCAAGTTTCCCCATCGCCCAAAGTAAATCTTCAGCTGTAACCGTTTTCCTTTGTTCTCTTTGACAACGCTCGTTTGCTTCGGAAGTTATGAAGCTTATGTACTCGGAAACGCATTCTTGAATGGTCTCTTTTGCGTCGTCCGAGATTTTTGCATGCGACGGAAGAATCCGTCGCATGATTCTTATCACATTTGCTATTGGCATGTATTGGTCTTGTTCCCTTACACCAGCCATTGTTGATTCAAATCACCTGAAATTTACACCAATGTAAATAAAATAAAATTATTTTTCTTTTTTATAAAATAATAACATATTTTCTCAACAAATGTAACTGGAAAATGTGGTTGTAGATCCCTTTTTTACTTCACAAAAACATGTTTATTGCATGTTTGTATTGATGAGTTACATAAGCTATTTTATATTTGTTTAAACAAAAATCGCTTTTTCTAAAAATAATCTCATTTAAAAAAAATAAATTATACACTCAGAATTCTTATTTTTATTCAATTGTAACAAACCGATGAAAACTCATAAAATATCATTATTTTTTAAATAAAAATGGTTATGTATTAAAAAAAATTAACAAATATAATTTAGTTTGCCAAAACATGATATTATCATGATTTCTCAAAATACACAACTAGTCCAAACATACATTTAGTTTTCCAAAATCACTTTAATGAATATTGAGTAACAATAAGTAATAAAACAGTAGTAAAAGAAAAAAAAAATCAAAAAAGTGTACCAATATTTAACAAGATTTTAAATAGCAATTGCAATAGCTAATAGGGAAACATCACAAACTATTAACAAAAATATTGTGGAGTATATCACGAATAAAAGCTGTTGATGCAGTTTGAATCTTGGTTGTAATGTGGTAAAAAAAAATAATATAAAAATTACGATTGCGGTTGAAGACTTTTTTAGATCAAAACATGAGATTATTCAATTATTTTAGATAAAAACAATAATGCATGAAAAGGAGAAGCATATATATATTTGTAAACTATTACTATATCTAAACATGATATTCAACTAAAGGCATGCAAAAGGAGAAGCATATATATTCTACACAAATGAAATAAAATGAATAAAAATTTTCAGCTTGAGCTTTCAACATGTTAATCAAACACCAACAAGAGCACTACCAAAGCCAAAAATGACATAATAAGAAAATAAAATGGTATAGATAATATAACCCAAATTAAACTTCACCTTGATATATCGATCTAGCTAATGTTGTTCTTAGAAAATGTTTATGAACTCATGTGGCTTTGAGAGAGAGGGGGTGCATGCAAATATATTATATTAATAAGGTAAAAATGGTGAATAAAGAATGGACAGAAGGAGAAGAAAGGGTGGATGAGAATTGAGAATTGAGAAGTGATTGTGAGTTTATTGAGGAAGACTATTTGATGCATGTAGTACTGACATTTATCACGCGCTCAACCAAATAACCAATCGGATACACAAGGAACATTTAATACTCTTGAAAATCTCACTCTTCATAAATCTTCAATGTATTTTGAATTTTGTTTTGATTCCTCTTTAATTTTAGTTTAGATCATCAAATTTCCACACTAATATTTAATGCATTTCAAAAATGAGAAATATGGTTGAGTAAAAAATATATACATGTATACAATGAGAGGGTGAGATAGTTGAATTTTAACTATATACCGTATATAAATGATTATGATTAAAAATTATTTAAGTGACACATAATCACTTTAAAAAGTCACATAACTTTTTTTTTTAATCTTGACAACATATGTGGCTGTGCGGTCAAGATTTAACTATTTCACTCTCATATTGTAAAACTCATTTTATTTGATATGTTCTATATATATATGGGGACGAAGAAAGCATTATTTATCCCTAATTATAAGTACCGATTTAAAAAAAAAATTGTCTCTAAATACAAATTACTAAATACATTTATTATTTTTTTGGGTCAAATTTTATGATATTAATACTACTAATTTATTTTGGAATATAAAAATTTAACGTTAAATACATTTATTCGCAATAGACAATTTAATAAATGCAACACATAAAATATACACATTAATTACACCATTAACTTTTCTTAATATATGTGAAAACTTAATGAAAGCTTATAAAAAGAAACAAATGGAGTATTATACTTAGGGGGTTTGATACACTTTTAATAGTACTCTTAACCTAACCAATTTTTACCGAACATTAATAACTTTTTGCTACCTTAAATTAGTTACTACATATATTTAAAAGTCTAGCGCAAGTTGGAAGTGTGTATTGATATTTTTAATTTGGGATGAACAATATAATACATGAAAAAAGATACAATATGACTAAATAATTAAATATATATATATATATATATATATATATAGTTGTAATCACATCAGTTAAATAAAAAATAAAATAAAATGATACTTCATAAAAAAATAAATAAAATAGCAGTGACCGAAGTGTATAAATTTGGTAATCTTTGACTTATTTTTTATTAATTATAATTAATTTTTGATATCTATGTTAGTCGTTGAGAGTCAACTATGACTGTATAGCTGCTTATATATACTGCTCGATGTTATATTTGTAAATTGCGAATACATGTCAGTATACTTCGACCTGTATTTCATGTTGTTAGAAAAATAAATAAACACTTAAAATTAAATAACAATCACAACACAAAAATATCGTGAAAATTTTGAAACAGGATAAAAAAGTTATGATTGTTGTCTAACGAAAATAAGATAATAACGCTGTGTGACAATTGTTATAATACATAGACTTCTCTCATACTTTTTATAGTCTGCGGTACATCCACACTCTCTAAAGTAAATATTTTTGAATTAAATTTCACAACACTCTAGAAGTATAAAAGAAAAGAAAAGAATTAAATTCAAGTTTAAAATCTTTTTAATTGGTGCGATTTGTAATAAAGAACTAAAGTTATATATATAACTTTGAACTCCATCTGTTTTTTACAATTCCAAACAATGCAAAAGTTTTTAATATTTTCCAACTTGTGTTTGGTGCTGGATGACTCAAACATTTTGCAGGACTCAATGAATTGTTAACTATCTAGGATAGAGGAAATATAGACTTAAGAATCAGGTCTCTGATTTGATATGTAGCATGGGGTAGTGTAATTAAAATAATTGGTATATTTGGTTTAACGGACAAATTATGTATAATAGCTGTGTTGCGAAGGAAATGTGATACCTTAGCCAATATTTATATATTTTATTTTATTTTTTGAATATTTTATCCGCTTCTAACTCTATAAAATTAATCTTAATTATTACTTCTATACAAATTATTCTGGGGTTAGGGTGTTATAGAATTAACATCGATGTGAAGTAAATACGCAATGTGATAGATTTAAATAACAAGTTAAATCATAGCCTCTTACGGAAAATGTTGACATAAAAACTATTTTAAACATATTTTACCATTTTGGAAGTGTATTTAACAATTCAAAAAATAATGATAAATTATTTTAAGCGACGCTTATAATTTCAATGACAAATTTACTGATTTTCCTTTTCCATGTAAACATACAAGAACCCATGTCAATTACTCATGCCAATTGGTTGTATTTCCAGATAAAAACATATTTAAATATATTTTTATTATTTATAAATAAATTATATTTTTATTATTAATTTTAAATTAATAATTGCACAACTCATCTTATTTTAACAATATACACAATCAACTCACATTATATTAGTCTTAATCTTAAATTTTAATTTTACCTTATTTAAATCTCTATTACATATTAATTAAACTCACATAAAATGCACTATTGTCGATCTTAATCTTAATTATAATGTTATATTAATTTCATCTTAATATCAATCTCAATAATATACACACTTTAACCTCCCACAAAAAATTACAATGTCAAACAAATGCCTCAACTACCTAAAACAACATTAACACAAAAACGTCATTAAAATATTAATACTTTATACTTTTCCACCAATTTGGGTATTGTCAATCTCATCTCAATCTAAATCTCATCTCAAACTTAATAATATGAACAAAAACATCATTGTTCTCAACTACAACGATTTTTATTTGCAAAATTTATTAGTCTTCAAAATAATGTTAGGTCATTAATGTGTTAATAGACATTGTTGATGGCTAAAATATTGCCAAGTTTGAATAAGTTTTGTTACAAATAAAGTGAATTGATATTTGAATGCTGTACTTCAAATTAAATAGCCCTTCTACTGCCTACTTAGTGAATGATATACTTCATTTGACTTATAATGAATGTCATTTTTCTTTTATTTCACACATATTAAAATATGACTATAAATAAGTTACTATCTCAATCTTAAAATCAAAAACGACAATTAATGTCTATGTCTAAGAGACATTGTCTGTTATTGTTGAGATCTTAAACATTTTTTAAAATTGATTCATGGTGGACCGTAGTCCATGTTCAAATTTGTCTTAGTTTACTTAGATGTAAGTTGTGGTACTTTTTATATTGAGGTTTGCACAATATGACTGTGACATATATAGAAAAATATAATACATAATTCATGAATAATAATTGTGTCGCAATTTAATATGAGAATATATCGAATTTTTTGACAAAAGAATATATTATTTTTTATAATATTTTTGACAAAAGAATATATTGAAACATAAAGATTAATACATACAAAAAAAGTTATATGCACATATTGTTAAAGTTTCTTTTTTTACTAAACACATATCATTAAAGTTATATTGATATACACATCTAAAATGAAATATTCTACATAAAAATATTAATACTTGAGCAAGACCGGCCTAAAGATAATGCAACTAAAGCAATCACCGTAAACTTTAAAAAATAATATAAATTTTTACTATAAAAATGTCTCTAATTATCTAAAAAAATAATATCTTCAAAAAATACCTCTAAAGGAGGCATTATAAAAAGTCATTTATTGAATTAATAATTTAAAAAATTATATAAAATCAATTATATTAATTTAATGAATAATTTTTTATTTTAAAGTGTTTTAAAGAAATTCTCAAAAAAATTAATAATTTTACTAAATACTTGACTTTAATATATCTCGTAATAAAATTTGTTTTAGTAGTTTCTTATGTCATGAGTCGATCATGTAGTTAAGTTACTATAAAAGCTATTTTTCATAGATATCATATATTAATATTTATATGTTTATATTCAAATTTTGGTATTCTAATAAAACTCCAATTTATTTTGATTTTATACATATTAAAACTGCTAAAGAAAAATATCGTGGTGACAATAAATCAAAGTAAAGGTCCACCTTACACCATTTTTTAAGTCCGTATTAAACAGTAAATTCTAAGAGAGCCGATCCAAGGGGAGGCAAGTGAAGCCACAACCTTGGGCCTCAAATATTTTTAGGCCTCAAATATTTTTAGGCCTCATTTATATTTTTGATTAAATTAATATTATTAATTGTTTTAATGTTAAATTTTTTAGTTTTTATGGTATAAATTTTACTCTAATTTTGATACAAATTAATTCAATAAAAAAATTACTCAATCAAGTGAATGTATTTAAAATTATTTATAAGTTGTTTAATATTGTGTAGAATTTAATTAATATACATTGTCGGTGTAAAAAGTTTGTACATTATCAATTAATCACAATTGTTAGATTATTAATAATGTTTGACTTTTGTCATAACTACTTATAAAGTCATCTACATGATTGATTATGATTTATTGTTTAAAACATTTTACACTGATAGTGCATACAAATTAAACTCTCTTGTATATGCGTGAAAAAAAAATTGAGTACTATAAAAATAATTAGGCTTACAAGACGTCGAATTTAATTATTGTACTTTTAAATGACTTCATATTAAATGTTGTTTTAAGCCTCTAAATTTATTGAATTGGCCCCGATTTTTTAAAAAATGATCGAGATGATAAATGTCACAATAATTAACTTACATAAATGTCATGTTGGGACCACCCTAAATTCTAACGTAGGGCGTGAATTGATGGGTGGCATAGCTTTTTCTTTAAAAACAGGATTCAATGTGACTCTAGTTAAATACGTTGATAAATATGGATATATAAAATATGAAATGCACCCTCAAGACATAAAATCTGCAGTAGCTCACAAGGTTAATTCAAGTGACGAACTTCGGGTTCGGATGAAGGTGAGAAGGTCGTAAGAAAATGGAGAGAAAAAGGGTGAAGGTGAGAAGAGGGAGACTAATTTATTTTTTGTATTTTATTAAAAAAAAGTATTTAAAACATTGCAATGTCACCTTAACAGTGTTAGAATTTTTTAATAGAAGTTGGACTGAGGGATAATTTAAAATTAAATCTGTATTTGTAGAGATGTGAATCAAATAAAAAACTTACGATGACCAAAATAAGAAAAGTATTATAATTGCAAAATACACTTATCATCCTCCAAAACGATTTTCTTATTGGTCCTTTAAGTTTTTGAAAAATACACTTATCATCATCTAAGTTTAAATCACCTCTAAGTTTAAACCAGTTTTTACTCAGGTTTAATCTTCGTTTTCTTCTTCATCATGCTCTTCTTAACCATCTTTCTCTTCTACTCCATCTTTAAAAAAATCTAAAACCCAAAATTTGTAATTACAATAGAAAAACTCAAAACATCGACTATGTGAATTAGAGAAAAAATCAAAATAATATATTCACTATTCCAACAAGAATTAAAAAGTGAATTGTTGTAAATAACGAGAAATTCACTGTAAATAAATGAATTGTTCGACCACTTTTTAATATTCTTCAAGATGTTAACTAATTGTAGAATTTGTTTTTTATTTTGTGACTTTCAAGAATCATTTTTTCTGTTCGTAAATGTCATGGAGGTTTTAAGAAGAGTTTTTTTTTTATGGGTTTCAAGAAGGTTTTTTTTATATGTTGCACAAATTAGTTTTTTTTATGGGTTTCAAGAAGAATTTCTTCATCCATCTTCCTCAATCTTCAATCGCAATTGAAAAAGGCTTAAGATTCCAAACTACATTTTCTTCATGCTTGCAACAATACAAATCAATATCTCCATCTTCTTCATCATCAACTTTCATCATATCTTTATAATAAATTTTAAAAATGTTCAAAAATAAACTATCAAATATCAAAAAATCTGAATATAAATTTCAGCTTGCAACAATAAGAATGACTAATAGTTCAAATGAAATATAAGTCAATAAAAGATCAATTCGAGAAAATTAAAAAACACAAACCAATATGGGAAATCAGTCAAACTTGAAGGACGGCTATGAGTTTCATTTTTCTAGGTTGAAATAATTCTAAGATTTCTTTTTAAAGTTATGAAAAAATTATTTTGTATTTTTTTTTCTAACATCAACATATTTATATACAAGTCAGCATATTGTAACAGTCATGTGACTTTTTCTTAACGAAACTTAAAAAAAAACCATAAAAATCTAAAATGGAAACTAAACTTACACGAAAAAATGTATTTTAACCAAAATAAAAAATATATATATAATATGGCTCATTGCATTAAAGTTCTTATCAGACTCTTAGAATATGAGTTTCTCGAAACACACAAATATTCTCAAAAAATCAAACTCTAAATTTTTTAGAACACATTTGTGCTCCGGAAAAATTTAAATTAAATTTTTCGGTTTGTATATCTAACAATCATCATTATTTGTCTAGAATATGATAATTAATTCTTACATTTTGACAAAATAGAATAAGTAATTTAAACTCTTACAAGGTACAATCAACAAAATAAATTGCAACTATGAACATATAGTTTACAATCATCCTTTGAAGTACCAAAATTACATCACATACTATTTTCTAAACAAAATATAACTACTAAGTGATATTCTCTGATTTTGACTCCAGCCTTAATTCCTTTCCTCTCTATAATACATAAGAAAATAAAGGTGAAATAATAATCTCAATGAACTCTTAAAAAGGAGAGGGGCAGTTTGAAAAGTTTTCTCAAAAACAATGAAAATTATCATAAATATGTTATGCTTATTATTAACCATTAACCAAGTATTTATAAGGGTAAGATAATAATCACAATGAACTCTTAAAAAGGGGAGGGGTAGTTTGAAAAGTTTTCTCAAAAACAATGAAAATTATCATAAATATGTTATGCTTATTATTAACCATAAACCAAGTATTTATAATCTTTTCTTTCTTTCTTTTAGTAGAAAAAAGTGCATTTTTTTTTCTTTTCTTGATTTAGAAAAGATTTATGGTTTTTATTTCATTTCTAATTAAGGAAAAACTTACTGTTATCTATTTCCTTTATAAGGAAAAGCTCCTCCAATCACTTAGATACGGGTAACCAAGATGGTTGGAGTCTTTTGTAAATATGGTCTGTCCATGACCCTAATTGGCGTCCCAATTGTTTTACCTTTACCCATTGTTTCATGCCTGAAACAAAGCTAAAATGCCCCACCGTTTATACTTGACCATACTTACCATGTCTTGTATATGCAATGCATAATGGACATCATGTATGTAATGCAAGATGCATATCATGGATGCAATGCACATTTAATCATCAATCAAATAGAAGTTTATTTCATCCAACAACATAATTTTGTAGCTGAACTTATAACTAGAATTCTAATCATTGATCAAGGGAGGTCTTAATTAAGTGATTGCTTAATTAGAAGCAATTATTAGTTTACGGATTCTAATCATGGAAACTTGGATTAGAGACAACATGACCAGAGGCAGACTCTGATCTAAGGAAGCATGATCAAAGGAAACATGGATCGGAGGCAGTACGACCAGAGGCAAACTCTGATCAGAGACAACAAGATCAGAGGAAACTTGGATCATAGGCAATATGAACAGAGGCAAACTATGATAAGAGGATGCATGATTAGAGGAAACTTGGATCAGAGGCAACATGACTAGAGGCAGACTCTGATCAGAGGCAACATGATTAGAGGAAATTTGGATCAGAGGCAGCCAGAGGAAACAGAATCAGAAGTAGCCAAAGGAAATAGAATCAAAGGTTAAGACTGATCAGAAGTAGGAAAACGCGTAAGAGGCAAAAACTGATCAAAAATTGAAAAACGCATCAGAGGGTTTGGGGAATACGTTAACACAAAGGGCATATCAATTTACCCTCATTCTTGCAATCATTAACACACCATAATCATTCACACAACGTATTTAGAATGAATGGATTTAGAAAAACTAAATGCTGACTTCAAACATTTTCTACATTCTAAACCTCAAAGTTTTGTCCTCACTCTCAGTTTTCTAAGTATCCCATCATTTCAACCCAGAAATCAAATCGAATCGGTAAAGTAAAACCATAACAAACCCAGAAAACCCACATGCAAGATGTGAAACAGTTCTAGGAAAAGAACTCACAATTTGCCAAAAAGAAATTTCTTTGATTCGAGTTGCTTATGGGATTTGTTTGCTTTCTCGGCTCTTATCTCTCTTACCCTTTATGCACTAGTTCGAATTTTAGACTCTTCAACCAGCTCCATATGCTTCTTCAGTGATACTTTGGATGGTTAATGGATTTTGAGAGGATGAAATGGACATGCAAAAAGTTCTAAGGAAATTAGAGTACTTCAGAGACTGTTGTCTTTGGAGAATATTTAGAAGGGAATGGAAAAATGAGAAATGGCGAAGATGATGAAAAATAATTGGTTGTTGGTGTGTTTTTGAGAAAAGATTGTAGCTGAAAAATGAAGGAGAGGAGCTAAAGAAGGAGTCATTACCCGTAAGTGAGGAAGAAGGAGAGAAGGAAAAGTGGCATGGTCTCCTTTCAACATTTGGACCTTATTAATACTACCATTTTTCTATTTCTACTTTAACTTAAGTCAACTATTACTAAAAATATAATATTATAAATAAATAATTTTTCTAAAAATAATTTAATAATTTAAGTTTAGAAAAATTTTCTAAAATAGTAAGAGGGTTGCTACAGTATACTAGAAAACTCAAAGTTTAAGTTTTCTGAAACACAATTGAAGATAGTGGGTAGAACAATTTGTAGAGGTATAGAGTAAAAAAAAAGGACAAAAAAGATAGTTTGTATAAATTATAGATTAGGAGTATATTTGTAGAGGTATAGAGTAAACTTTCCAAGAAAATGAACCAAAGTCTATTAAAAATAAGTTGTTTGATTTGATTTTTGAAATCTTTTCACAGGAAATACTAACCAAACTAATTGATGAATAATAGGTTGATTTTGTTCCCTTAAACGTGTTTCACATTTATAAAAATTTAAAAACATATTTATAAAAGACAAATTTATTTGTACACATACATGTACACTATAAATAAATGTCTTGCAAAATGCATATAGTACACCTGACATGATTTTAGATCACCTAACGTTTAATGATTTTATATTCAATATTCAGATGATCACATTGTGGGATTGGGATGTTGACAAAAAAAATCACTATGGACAAATAAAGTCATAATTACGAAAAATTTATTATTATAATTAAAAATATATTAAGTCTAATAAATAGTTATAATTAGTATTGATAATTGATCTTCATGTCATTTAATTAGCTAAATTTGTGATTCAATTTGGTCATAAAATTACTAATTAGATGTCTATATGATAGATGTCTATTTATTTAAACAACAAATCTACACTATAAACAATTGTCTTGCTTCAAATAAAATAATACACATGACACTTATCTAGCAAGCTATTCATTTATTATGATACTAACCTTCTACCTAAAGCCTTTATTTTCAAATGCAATAAATAATAATAGCATCTTTTAAAGCATATTCTACCTTTTTTTTTCTTCAAATAGACTCATAATTTGACATAGCATCTTTCAAATATATTCTACCTTTTTTAAAATAGACTCATGGTTTGAATACTTTGTATTTCAAAAAAAAAAACATTGAATACTTTATCACAAAAAAAAAATATGTTCTAAAAAATTAGTGTTGTTAATGTGCATTAAAACACATAGGTTTAAATATGTATTTGGTCCATGTAAATATAACAGTTTTCAATTTTAGTCTTGTAAATTATTTTGTTTGGATTTCATCCCTGCAATATCAGAAAACTTTATTTTTGGTCCTTAACGTCAAGTGGACGTTACAAAAATGTGAGTTGACAATGGGAAATATGTTTTTTGTCCCTGTAAATATAACCTTATTCAGTTTTAGTCGCTACAAAATTTTTTGTTTGGATTTCATCGTATTCATCACCATTAATCACAAGCCCAGAAAGTGAGTTTCAACATCTTCATCAACCCAACAATCCATATTTTCCCTCACCAAACTCAAACTCTTTCCCTTCATAATTCATACCTCACCTAACCCAATTTTTTCTATCAATAACTCTACCTCCAACCTCATCTTTTTCCTCTAATATCTCAAAAAAAAAAAATGATGATTAATCCTTAAAGATTAATTTTCTATTTTGTTAATCCTTAAAATTGTTAATTTTCAAAGATGATGATTAATCACCACGTTCCAAGCCGGAACATCCCATTCAACCATTTCATCAAACACCTTCAAACCACTCCTAACATCACCAACTCTCAAATACCCAGAAACCAAAACAGTACAAGAAACAACATTTCTATCAAACATTTCATCAAATACCTTCTGTGCATCCCTTAACCCCCTCAAAACCTTCGAATACGAATCGATAAGAGACGTTTGAACAACTAGGTAATATAAAAAAAATTAATCCTTTTTAAGCCTTTACAGGTTAATTTTCTATTTTGTTAATCCTTTAAATATTTAATTTTCAAAGATGAGGTTGATATTTTTTTTAGATAATAGAGGGAAAAGATGAGGTTGAAAGTAGAGTTAATGATAGAAAAAATTGGGTTAGATGAGGTATGAATAATGAAGGGAAAGAGATTGAGTTGAGTGAAGAAAAATATGGATTGTTGGGTTGATGAAGATGATGAAACTCACTTTTTGGGTTTGTGATTGATGGTGATGAATACTATGAAATCCAAACAAAAAATTTTATAGGGACTAAAACTGAACAGTGTTATATTTGCAGGGACAAAAAACATATTTAAACCAAACACATAAATGAAAAGGATTTTTGTGGTCCAAATATACTCAAATAAAATCACCAATCACATGATTGCATTTAACGTGCATAAATCTTGTGATAAAAAAACAATAATTTTTTACAAAATGTGATTAAAAAAAAATTGCATGTTTCAAAAAGTAATTGTATATATAATGACAAATAATTAACATATTCTTTTATACAAATTTCTTTCTTTTAGATTTTTCGTGCATTAAACATTTTCTTTGTTCTACATGCTACCTTTTCTCTCTATTTTTGTGAACTATTTTTTTGTTTCTTTAATCAATTTTTTTTATTATTATATTCAGTTCATATATCTAATTTTGCAAGTTCTCTGAGGTCCTCATCAGTGTTCAAACTAGGTATCTAAAGTTTCCCTTTTTTTAGGTCTTTATATTTTGGCTCATAAATTTTTGATGAGTGTATGGCAAGTTAGTAACCCAAGGAAATATCTTAGAACTCACTCAATACTTACAACTGTGGAACCAATATATGTCTTTTTACATCAAACCATTGATGTTTTTTGTTTTAAATATTTTAATATACTTATTTCTATGGATTATATTTAGAGTAAATACATGTATATTAAATAAACTTTAGAAGATACAATGCATTTTATACTGATTTTTTATTTTATTTTTTATTCAGTTTCGATCTATTATATTATGAAGTTAGGAAATCATTCATTCTTTTCATTTTTCAATTTAATTTTGTTTTGTTTTTTCATATATATGCAAACAGTGTTGGTAATCACATTTCGATTCTATAATAATTTTAGACTTTACATTCATATATCTTTTTTAACTCTGCAGATTAATATGTAATTCTATTATAAAAATATGATCAATTTCTATTACATTTTCATCTTTTCAAATTAAACCAGAAATGTAAGTGATGGAAACTTGAAATTACCTAACAGGATTGTTACATAATTGCAATAGGGCACCAATGATCAAAGTCATTGTGGTAATGTCTTTCGCAATAGATTTCTTTCTTTTTAAATTTTTCAAATTATGAAACTTAAGTAAAAAGAAATTATAATGGATACTTAACATATATTTTTCTGCTCCAGTCAAAAACACATATTTCTCTCTTAACTATTTTCGGGTTCAATATATTTGCTTTAGACTTCAACACAATAATGAACATCTCAAGTTTTCCTAATAAATGGGTATCCAGGATAATACTAGAAGGCAAAATTTGAAATATCACCCCAAAAAATTCAATTTTTTTTGAGTTTGCGATGTCTTCTCAATACTTATCTCAATCAATCAATATTAACATATTGATTTAAATGAATCTGTTACCAATAGGCATCTAAAATATATGCTATTTGGGGACATTATTCATACTATTATATGAAATTAGAATTTAAATAATTTTCACTTTAAAAAGTTTATGACTTTTAATGGTAATTGGCGTTTTTTCGACCATATAATACAATTGATTAATAGCATGATATTAATGTCATAGTAATAACCGAATTAATAATTAAAAAAAATGAATTAAATTGAAGGAAACAAACAAAATTAAATTGATTGCATTTTGATTTAGTGAGCTCGCGTGATAATAATATAGATCAATTTAAATAATAATAATAATAATAATTAAAAAAATATAGATTTATTCAAATATCATTAATGAATCTACAATCTACATCTACAATATAAATATAAACAATAAACAATTGTCTTGCTTCACATAAAATAATACACATGACACTTAACTAACAACTTAATTATTTATCGTAACATTAATGTGCTTATTTTTAAATGCAACAAATAAAAAGATTTTTTTTTTGAATAAAAAAAGGGGTATATTTCTAGACCTGTCAAAACGGGATATCCGGCCCATTTAGGGTCGGCCCTAACGGGTTGCGGGCTTCTTCGGACCGGGTTAAAAAGCCATGTTTTAATATGGGCTGTTAAAATACTACCCGAGCCCGGCCCTAGACGGGCTGCGGGCTGGGCGGGTAGCCCGCATATTTTTTTTCAATTTTTTATTATATTTTTAATTTTCTTGCGACTCTTTTAAAAATTTTCTTCATGCCCATTAAAAAACAACTTAGTTCGAAATTTCTTCATGCCCATTTAAAAACAATTTAGTTCTACATGCCTATTTAAAAACAACTTATATGATATTCTAGATCATTAAAAATACACAATAAAATAACACACAAACTAAGTTCGAAATTCGGATTTTCCAATTAACACAAACTCGATTCAAACAACACATTATCCAAACAACACACAAATTAAAATAAGTTCAAATTGCCAAAAACAACATAGATTTGTCTAGCATGAGTTTGTATGTGAGAGTGTCGTGAGTTTGTATGTGAGTGCCGTCACATTTCCCTTCAAAATAGGATTTGTACTTTGTTGTTTCTTTGTGAATTCTTAAAAAAAATTGGAACCGGCCCAATTTAATTTTTGTTTGTTCGGGTCTTTTTTTTTAAGATCAATTTTTACTCTTTTTATTTTTTTAAAATTGATTATGCGGGCTGCGGGCTACCCGGTACCCATACGGGCTAACCCTAATGGGTAACAGGTTTATTCGGACCGGGCTCAAAAGCCCTGAAAAAATTCGGGCTGAAATTTTTAGGCTCAAGCCCTAGATTTTAGCAGGCTGGGCGGGCCGGCCCATTCGGGCTAGCCCATTTTGACAGCTCTATATATTTCAAACATATTTTGCATATTTTCAATATAGATATCATAATTTGAATACTTTCTGACCACATCAATATTTTGTATATTCTAAAAAAGGAATGTTATTAATGTGTATTAAAACACATAAATAAAATTGATTTATTTTGGCCAAGTGCGATCAATTGTATCAAATAAAATCAAGTTATTAGTTATTACCATTTGATTACAGAAAAATAAAAAAATTGCTGAAACAATCTTAACATTCATGTTTCAAAAAAGGTATTGGTATATATAATGGCAAATAATTAACAAATTTTTTTATACAAATTTATTTTTAAAAAAAAACGAATTTGAAGAAACAAAGTTAACATCTATGTTCCAAACAAAGTATTGGTATATATAATGACAAATTATTACCCAATTATTACATATAAATTTCTTTCTTTTATAACTTTTTTCATTCAGTAAATCTTTTCTTTCTTTTATAATTTTTTCATTCAGAAAACTGTTTCTTTCTTTTCTTCTACACAATACCTTCTCTTTTTTAGTTTTCTTTAAT
>JBBPBQ010020324.1:40884436-40941169 GCA_037974755.1 Cicer yamashitae | reverse complement strand
TCGTTGGCGTTTTTGTTTTAATTCTTTCAATAAACCCATTTTTATGGATTTTATTTAGAGTAAATATTTATATTAAACTTCCGAATACATGATACGATATTTTATATTATAAAGTTATGAAATCATTCCTTCTTTTTAATTTCGAATTTATTTATTTTTTTTGATATTTTATATTATAAAGTTATGAAATCATTCCTTCTTTTTAATTTCGAATTTATTTATTTTTTTTGATATTTTATATTATAAAGTTATGAAATCATTCCTTCTTTTTAATTTCGAATTTATTTATTTTTTCTTCCTTATGTGGATAGTGTTTGTAAATATATAAATTTCTTAAATAACATGATGAATACAATTAGAAATCTAGATCAATAAAAATATAGGAACTAACTAGAGATATGGTTACATTTGCTAAAGTAGAAAGTTAAAAAATTAAAAATACACACATCAAGTCAAAACGATGACTTTGAAGACTTTTCGAGTACCTTTCAATATGAGAATAATTATTATGTGGACACAAATATTTGGACACATTTCGATAAGAAAAACATTTGAACACACAAAAATATATATTATTTAATTATTTGAAAAATATATATTATATAACTTTTTTTTACTTTTTCTTTTTATTGTGAGTGTGTCCAAACAATAACTACTCTCAAATGGAAATCATTTTCGTATCAAAAATCAACCTCAAATTTTGAATATATCCTTAATCTGAGCTCATATACATATACTAAAATTGTCATTTATTAGCAAGCAAATACTACAATGTTAATATTTGTAATGAAATATATTGTTCCAAAATACTACTGTGTTATTTAATTCATCAAATAGTTAAAGTTAATACTTTTTATATCTTCTAACTAAAAATAAGAATAATCTTAATGTCATATATATACTAATTATAATTTATTATATAAATCGTACGAAGGATAACTGTTTTTTTAATATCATCAAGATAAAAACAAGACAATTATAATACATTAACTATAATTTTTCACACTTTAATTTTTTCATATTATTTTTTTGAAAATAAGTCGTTAAAGAAGTTGTTAAAATGTATAATTTATACATGGGATTAAAGTTTGTCATTAATCAATTAGTTAAAATTTATTTTTTATATCTTCTAAATAAAAAGAATAATAATATATAAATGATATAACTAATTAAGAAAACGGTACAAGGGATAGTAAAAATGAGAACATTTAAAATACACAAACTATAATATTTGATTTTATAATAAAAATGAGAACAGTTATGATGCTCAAACTATAATTTTTTCACACTTTAATTTTTTTCACATTTTTTTGGAAATTAATCGCTAAAGAAGTCGTGGGAATTAATATACAAGATAAATATTTGTCACCAAATATTTGTCATTAAAGAATTGGTTAAAATGACTATATTTTTAAATATCATCGGCATAAAAATGAATACAATTTGCAATGAATTATTTAGAATTGTTTGAATTGAACAATTTTGTACGAGTAGATAGATGTGCAATGAATGTCATACTTGATTGATTCGATTAATTGGATTTGTGAATTTTTTCCTAGGATCAAATAAGAGTGTATTTGGTGCTTCGATTATAGGTAATTTTCTGTTTTTAAAATGGACAATCACCAAATACTTATGTTTTTATGATGCTATATTTAGTTCAATTGTATATCATATATATTAAAAACTACATGAATTATTATTAATTTTGTTTGATTAATATTATTTATCATTAGAAATTATTTGAATTTAGTTTATTTAAATTTTCATTATTATAATCATAGATTAAATTTCCACATTTAAAAAAAAAACCAAATATCAGACGATAATATATCCCGTGCTTGGCATGAGCTACACACTAGTTTTTTTATATTCAACAAACTTTGACTGATAAAAGTGTAATAAGTGAGTTTGCAATATTTTATCACAAAATTCAAATAAAATTAAAATTATCAAAAATATGTTTGAATTATTAACACAAGGAACAAATGTTTGTAATTTGTCAATTACTTAAAAAAGTTGGTCTTTCGTGAATCAATTAATTAAAATAGAAACATGTTTTTCATTAGTAGTAATATCTATGAATGTCGGTTGCATAAAAATTTGAAAAATATTATAATACACTTATTATAATTTTCTTCATAATAAAAATAGTCACTAGTCTGTTAGTTAAAATATTATTTTTCACAAATCAATTACTTAAAATAGAAACATGTATTTCATTTGTAGTGTGTCTCTTAAATATTTTCTACATAAAATTTGAAGAGAATTATAACACAATAACTATAATTTTTTATATAAACCACACAGGAGACAAATATTTTTCATATGTCAATTAATTAAATGAGAAATATATATTTTATTAGTATTGTATAAAATAAATATAAATTATTACTATTATTATTTACTATATAAATAAGATTTAATTCATATACACTATATTTAATTAAAAAATCATATACACTGTTAATGAAAAGTGTTTATACAATATAAGTCAATCAGAATCGTTAGATCATTAGAGATGCTTGACTTTTACCATAACTAATAAACTACTTTTAAAGTAATGTCTATGAATAGTTGTAATATGATCATAATGTAAATTTTTTTACACTGACAATGCATGACAATTAAACTCTATAAATTATACATATGATAAATCTTTTCACCGGTAAATTAGTTGATTGAAAGTCTCTCAAGGATCAATTATTATTATATAATAATTATGATTACTATATAAACCAATACACGATGCAAATACTTTTCATTGATCAATTTATTAAAAGTTGGCATGACAACACAAGTCACTTTTGCATGTACCTAGGTTTGGGAGTGTTGATATATGTCTCACCCCACTAATCAAATTACATATTTTAATGTGTGTGTTTATTCATTTTAGTTAATATCTTTTATATAGTAGAAATTTTAATCTCTTTTGTATAGGAAATATAATTTTAATATTTTTTATTTTATTACTATAATAATAATTAACAATAATAATTATTATTAATTATTAATTATTATTATTATTATTATCATTATTATTATTTTATTCTATAAATTATAATAGAGATTTTCTAACATACATCTGTCAATGTTTTAGAAAGAGTACATTAACAAGTTATAAATAAAAAATGGTTGAATACACCTAAAGATGTATGTTGTAAAATACTCTTTCTAAATAAATAGTAGGTGTATGTTAGCAATACCCATATACATTTTCTAGAATACACTCACTACTTTTTTAGAAGGAGTAGGTTAGGAAATTATAACTAAAAAATTGTTGAATACACTTATACACTTTAAGGTGTATGTTGCTAAAATACTCTTTCATAAAAACTAATTGGTATAGTCTAACGATCTTTATTATTAATAAATATGGTTTTTAAATTAATTATTTTACATATATAAATGGGTGTGGGGTCAGACGCGGAGATAGAGATCCAAATTTCAAAACAACCAAGAAACAAAGCGGGTACATATTTTCTCCGACCCGTCCCGTTGCCATACTTAGGTAAAAGGTTATATTTTAGTACTTATTTAATTTAAAGAGAAATCTGTATTTTATTATTAGTGTGTCCATAAATATTTTAACTTAAAAATTTGAATAACATTATAATACACCAATTTGATTAATAACAAAGCAAAACACAAAATTTCATTTGTAGTGTATCTTGAATATCTCTTAGTGTGGAACCTTAGTAATGTGAAACACATATTAATTATATTAGACAATACATATTTTGTATTATATAATTACCATAGTATAATGATATGAATTTGATTGATTCCTTATGAGTCAAAGAATCTAACCAAGTGAAATTTTCAAACAAAGTACTAAATAAAATAGTGAAAATAAACAAGAAAATGTGGAGAAGGAAGGAAATGAAAGAAATTCACACTCCACAAGAGAATGATAAAATTAAGTAAAAATTACTACAAGAGTAAAAGACTCTTGATAAAATTCAAATTTAGTTCAAGTAAGAATCTTAGAGAAACATTCACTAATCTCACCACAAAAGGTTTTTTTTTTTCTCTTCAAAATTATCAAATGTCTAGTTTACAATGAAAAGATATAACCTAACACAAAATAACACAATGTCTAAATTACACACAATTAATAGCATTGTGTTTAAGCTACCAAATATTTAGGAACACACAAGTCAAATATAATTTCTAATTAAAAGGTATGATTATTATATCTCCAAATTAAAAAAAAAAAAATTCTTAAGATAGTTTTATAACCAAGAAATTAAAATGATGTAGATCGATCTTGTCATAGGTTTTAATACTAAGAAAATCAACAATTTGTTGCTCTAATTATGCCTTTAGCTTTCTAGTCTTCACTCTAGTAAAGGACTCTTTCATTCATAGCTCTTGAAACTCATTATCCTTCATTTTGGATTGGTCTACATCATATAATAATGATAATTATATACTAATGAATTTATATTAATTTTTTAAAAACTTTAATTAATACTATAATATCAACCTTAGTATAGTAACTAACGACACACGACTTTAAGGTCTTCACTTTGTAACTTCAATGAACAAAGGTCAAATCCTACCTGAAATAGTTATAATAATTTTTCCTTCCCATTTTTCTTTTTAAATGACCCACAACATCTTATGTGAATTCACATGTTTTTTTCGCTAATGTACTAAAAAAAAAATATAGACTAAAATATATTTTTTGTTTTTTTAGTTTAGTACAGTTCCCGCTTAGGTACTTTAAGTTTTTCTTTCTTCTCGATTTAGTCCTTTAAGTGACACATTGTATGCAATGTTAACTTTTATGTTATTGTCTGCTTGCATAAATGCTCTTTTTTTTAGTAATTCTGTTAAAAGAAAAGTCACATGTGCATAACGGTGTTGATGTGACAAATTATAAAAGTAAACGATTTTCAAATTGATCTTTTAAATTTAAAAAAACTACACTTATAATCCTCTAAGTTTATATCAATTAAAAAAAAACCATAAAAAATCTAAAACGGAAAGTAAACTTATACGTAAAAATGTATTTTAATGAGAAAGAAAAAAAAAAAAAAAAAATATATATATATATAATGTGGCTTAGCGTGTATTTTTTCTCTTACTCCTATTTGTGTATAGTGTATATATATATGGCATGCTTTAGGAGTGTATATGTAATACCCTTAATTTTAAAATGTACTTTTTGTATTTTCGGGTGCTTTCATGTTGAATTATGAGGCTTTTTAGCTAGTTTTATTGGTATTTTGGATGTCAAAATGCCATAAATATTTTGTGGGTCCCGTTTTAAATTATTTGGCGAGAAATAATTTAATTATGTTGCGGAAAATTTATTACCGGACAATCTTGTTAAAAATATCTATAGTTGCAGAAAATTTTACCTGTCAATTGAGTTGCAATGAGAATGGATATTTTTATCAAAATTGTTGGGGTGTGTGAGAGTGTTTGTTTTGGTTGGTTTGGGATATTTATATATTTATATATATATATATATATATATATATATATATATATATATATATATATATTAGTATATATATATATATATGAAAGAAAAGGAAGGAAAGGAAAAAGTAAGCAACATTTTCCCTCTGTTCACGTGCCTACCTCCATCTTCCTCTTTTCTTCTTTTTTTTCAAAAACCCACATACAAAACCTCATATATCACCTAGATCCAAGCTTTATCTCGCGACGCGACTGAAGAGAAATTTGATCGTGATCACGTTGCGGTGCTTGGGAACTAATTTTCGCAGCTCTGTGCGAAGAGGGAATTTTACCGGAATTTTATCGCGGTGCCGTAATTGGCCGTTCGAGCTACCATCGAGGTAAGGGCTCATTCCAATTTTTAGCTTGCATATAGGACTCTATATGTGTATTTGTGGGGTTTGTTTTGATGGAGGTTATGTGTGAATTTGGGGAAAGGAATTTAATGGGATTTATGTGAGTTGTGGAAAAGAAATTTGGTGGTTTATGTTTAGCAATTTTGAGTTTTGATTTGGAGTGTTATGATTGAAAATTTTGGAAAATAAATTTGATGGGTTAAGGTGTATTGTTGTGAGAAATGAAGTTAATGCATTTTGTGGGTAAATGGTGAAATTGAATTTAATGAGTTTTGAGGTGTGGGTGATGGTGATTTTTACTTGGTATGGTTGATGTGTTTATGGGTAACCTCATGAATGTAGATATTTTCTTTATGTTTCAAGATGTGGGAATTTGAATAAATGCAAATTATGTGTGTATTTTGATTTGGTATGAATTGATGAGATTATGTATGTGGTGATTTGAATTCAATATGATTTGTGAATTCAATTTCATGTGATTTGAGGATTGTATGCATTGAGTATGCTCTGTGTTAAATTTGAGAATCATTAGTGTTAAATGAGCATTAAAAATGGGGAATCATTTAATAGCTGCATTTACTTAATGATTGTGGTGTCGAGAGTCAGAGTATGCTCATGCATTTCATAGTAGTGATAGTGGTGACCGGATGGGCCACGAGATGATTCCACGTGATTGGATGGTTCATCTTATCCTTACGAGGATTATCGCGTCGGTGATAGTGGTGACCGAATGGGCCACAGGATGATTCCACGTGATTGGATGGTTCATCTTATCCGTATGGGGGATGATTCCACGTGATTGGATGGTTCATCTTACCCTTACATGGATTATCGCGTCGTGCTAACTTGTGAGAGGTTGCACATTAGTAAATCGTGCTAGCCTGTGAGAGACTGCACCTTGGTAATTAGTACTAGTCTGTGAGAGGCTGTACAATTATGATTTACGCCCCTTCGAGGAGGGTTTTGTTGATATTCCGGAATCATGTGCATTGGCATATACGCATTGCATTAGGGTGCTTGGCACGCGAGTCATGTTTGACATGTTATGATGTTTGTATATGCGTACTTGATTGTGATGAGTGATTTGTGTTGTGTTGGTGTTTGTGATTGATTGAATTGGTGTTGAAAGTGTTGGAATGAATTTGGAAGTGTTGGAATGTTTTTGAAAGGGTTAAAAACTGATTTTCTACTGTTTTGACAGGTGTATTCGACTACACCTGTGTTGTAGTCGAATACAGATGATTAAATTAGTTACTGACTTGATTTTTTTTGAAGTGTATTCGACTACACAAGGTGCTGTATTCGAATACAGTTGAATGGAATGTTGTATTCGAATACAGACAGATTGTATTCGAATACAGTAGTGCTGTCAGTGCTATTTTTGCTGTTTTTCTGCTGTTTTCGCAAGTGTATTCGACTACACATAGGGTGTATTCGAATACAACAGTGCTGTTTGGTCCAAAACTTCATTTTTTAACCTTGTTTATGCATGTTTAACATATGTAAACCCTTCTTAGATGTATGCTAAGTTGAAGGGTGATTTTTATGCATTTAAAAACATAAGTGCTTTGTGATGTTTGTTAATTTCGGATTGGTGACCCTTTACAACTTTTGTGGAAATCTGAGCTTTGCCCTCAGATGAGATTCAGGATCGTCCTACCGGTTAGTACCCTAGAGAGGGGAAGGTAGTTAGTGATGCCTGATCGGAGCTGTGTCAGGAGTTTTGTGTTGGGCGCGTGGAGATCACCCGGGTTGTACAGTTTTTTTTGGTAGCATGATCAGACTAGGCGACGGTATAGGATCTAGAAGTCTTTCTTTTGTGGTTGTAATTATTTTAATTGGGAAGACTGTACCTATATTGTCAGCCTGACTTATTTTTTTGCTGGGTCCTTGTAAACTTTTGATGTGATTTGGAAGAATTTAAATACTTTGGATTTGTAATTTCTAAAATTATTTCCGCTGCTGTAAATTATATTGATTTTGTCGTTGTGTTACGACATTAAATAGTTTATCCAAAAGTATTTACTTATTCATTTATTTTAAAAAAAAAATTACACACGTGTTTTTGGTGTTAAAAATCGGGCTGTTACAGTATATATATAGCATACGTTTTTTTCTTTAAAATATAAAATGCGCTTTGCAAACATAACATCCGCAGTAGCTAACCAGGTTAATTCAATTTATGAATTCTGGGTTCAATTCCCAGCTGCAGACATAATTTTTTTTCACAAATTTTTATAGTTCTATTTATTTATAATTTAATAATTCATTTTAGTTTTTTTTGTCTCAATCATTGATTATTAATTAAAACATAAGTCCAAATAAATTCAGTTTATTTATTTAATAAATTACAATATAATTATTAACAAATTGACAATTTTTTTAACTCTATCTATTATTAAAAAATTACAGTAAAGAGACCCAATATTAAATTTTAGTCTAAAATATATCATAATAGGGACCAGTATTTATTAGGCGTTAAAAATATTAAATTTATAGAGACCAATTTGCAAATATTTTCCTTCGAGGTTCAATTTATATATAATTTAATCATTGATTTTAATTGTTTTGTCTCAGTTGTAACACTCCAAATTTTATAATAAAAATATTTTATTAATAAAATAGGATTTTAATTAATTAATTTAGTTTTAAAATTACTTTAGAATATATGTTGATAAATTTTGTGATTAATTTCCTTAATGGGTATTTTCTATGATGCATTAGTTTTATACATATTTGACTTCATGAGTAATATAAATAACTAATATTATATTTTACTATTTTATATTTTTTTCTAAAAATAATTGTAAGATCCATTACCAATTATCTAGAATATGGTAATTGGATCCATACACCTTAATAAAAACAGAGACAAATAACGATGAATAATAAATTAGAATTACCAAACATAACTGAAAACTGCATTCATAATTATAGTTTACAACTTGTTTAATAGATTCATAAAATATTACATCTAGAGAAGAAACTACAAATGTCGGATTACTCATAGAAATAAAAAAATAAAAAATAAAAAAACATCAAATTCTAATTTCAACCAGTCAGGAATTGATCTTCTGATGCAAAATATGCATCTCATGTTCCTTCAGCTGCTAATAAAAATAAAGTGGTGAGATGAAAAATCTTAGTGAGCTCTAAAATAAAGGGGGGTAGTTTCAATGAATTTTGCATAAAAAATGTATAAAACATGAAGACATTATGCATCTTAAGTTAAAACTTTCAGCTTTCATTTTCAGAAAAGCTTAACTTATAATAATCTTTCTTCTTAATTCTGAAAAACATATGCATGACCTCAAATCTTTTCCTTGGAATAAGGAAAAGTCGCCCAATTATCTTAATGTAGGTCACCAAGATAATTGAGACCAGATTGGTAAAGGTGGTCGGGCCAAACTCCAATCAGTGTCCTGATTGTTCTCCATTACCTGTTATTCCATGCATGGAACAACCTAAATGTCCCACCATGAATAAGGTCATGCATGATTTGATTAAAAAGAATGCATTGCACTTGAGGTGTTATGTATGTAATGCCTTTGTAATGTTATGTATGCAATGTATCATTCATCCATAGCACTTATAAATAACTTAACAATATATTGAAAATCAAGTGGGACTTAAATCCTAAGTCCTTGATCAGAGCTGGAACTAGAGGCAGACTTAGCTAAGGGCAGAACTCCTGACCAAAGGCAATGCATTTTTGAATAACAGATCAAAGACATCATGATTAGAGGCAAACTCTGACCAGAAGCAAAACTGGAAAGACGCAACATGACCAAAAACATATAGGTCAGAGGCAACATAATCTGAGTCAGAGGATATGTGACCAAAGGCAGAGTCAGAGTTAGAGTAACTTGGATTAGAGGTAGGGGCAGAGTCAGAGGAACTTGGATCAAAGGTGGAGGAGCTTGGATCAGAGGAAAGATAGAAGGGAAACAATAAAGGAAAAATGGAAGGAGAAAATCAGAAGCAAAATGGAAGAAGAGAAATCAGAAGCAAAATAGAAGAGTATTATCATAGAAAATAAAAGCATTTCACTAGAGGCAAAAGCATAAGTAATTTACCAGAGGCAAAATACATGAAATCATAAAACAGCTAACATGCAAAAACAGAAAGAGAAATTAGAGGCAGAAATACTGAAAGTTGAGAAATAGCATTAGAGGCAACATGCCCAGAAGCGTAAGTTAATCATCAGGGGTAGAATGTCCAAAAATTATGAGTTTTGAATCAGAGGCAAGAAAAAGAGAAGGCACTGAGGGCATACATATTAGTTCCATTGTAAGTTGAACATCTAAACAATCCTTAATCGTATTTTTTTCTAGATTCCTAACTAACTTATCAACATAATCATCACACAATTAAAATGCATGATAATTAAACACAGTTTTGGGTGCAGATTTCACAAACACCTACATGCTTAAAAGTTCCACTTCTTTACTTTCTTTGAATTTTTCTAACCTCTTTTTACCCAAAAACAATTTCACCAATAAATGAAGAATTTTCAATTAACTTAACCCACAATCCCTCATGCTAAAATAATTTAATGTAAATAACTCACATAAATTTGCACTAAAGAAGAAGAAGGTTCTGGCCCAAATCAGTTATGAGCTCCTCTTTAATTCGTGTTTCGTGCTTCAGTTCAAATTCTTCTTGTCTGGATTGTGCTTTCCTTATTTCACTGATCTGAGTCCATTCCCAAAGATGAAGAGGCAGAATCCCGCTTGCAAGGATGTTAGGCAGATTTGAGGGAGTTCAGTGAAATTTTAGTCTTGGAAGATTTGGAAGATAAGGAAAAATGGAGGATTTGGGAGATAAGGTGAACAGTCACAATGGGGTTATCATTCAGGCTGGTTACAGGAAGGAGACGAGAAAAATGAGAGAATGAAATTATCCTTTTTGCTCTTTGGACATTCTCCATATTATATTTTTGTCCATTTCTATTTAATTAAAATTCTTTATTTCTAAATTGATGTGTTAATACTTTTACTACACTTTATTTTTAATATATTTTAATAAAATGGGTTATTGCATTCTCCCCCCTTAAATAAAATTTTATCCTCAAAATTTGATAATTTACCTATTGGAAGAGGTAGGGATTGAAGTAGCAATGTCAATTTACAAGGAAGGGGGTTTGAATTATAAATTCACCCTTTTAAAAATTCCTATTAAAAACTTAAGAAAACAACTCAAGATTGATCTTGATTGTGAAAACAGAAAACGGAGAACGTTCTTGGTTTCTGACCAGAAAACGTAAAACGTTCTTGGTTAGTTAAAATCAACAATTTAACTTATCTATTTAACTTGATAATCAAACAGACTGAAAGTAAATAGATAAGGGAAGAGATACCACACAAGGATATATCCTGGTTCACCTAACTTGAGCTACGTCCAGTCCTCACAACTGTGAGATTTTCCACTAAGTGTTCAAACGGAGAACAATCTCGGTTTTACACCATGAGTTCAGATCAACGTTGATCTATTACAAAGTTAAACCTTTCCACCCAGAAAGGAGTTCAAACAGGTCGCCTATCAATCTTTAGATAAGAGTTTACAGTTCACCTTTTAATCATAAAAGGATTTTCTACAAACTACTCAAACTATACTCAACACTTATAGTCTTGGGTTTACACGATTATGATTTAAAGTGTTTTGTCAGAATATGAGAAAGCTCAACATTTGTTTGAAATTTGATTCTTTTGACTGAGTAATACAATAGAATGATTCTAGGAATCAAATGAGAAAAATCAGAACTGATTCTATGTATGTGAGTGAGAGACTTTCAAGTATGATTGTAAGTAAGTGATGGATTTTCTTAGCACTTGAAGTTCTAATTTTCCTTGAGCTTGGCCTTCTTTTTATAGGCTTTAGGAAGGTTAATGATAGCCAAAAGAGCCGTTGGAAAGTGTTATGCTGTCATGTGTCAGATTTGACCAAAGACCAGACTTTATGAATTAAAAATTTTCATGTCTTTGAACATTATGCGTTCTGCTTCTGTGAAGGGAATGGCTGGTCTGAAGCTTCTCATTCTTGAACAACTTTGATTGTGTTTAATGATCCTTTGATTCTCAGATATATGATTGATGCATTCAGTTCAAGAAAGTGTTTTTGATTCGCGCAAAACAGGCTGGAGAATGATGAAATAAGGCTGGAGAATGATGTAACAAGGCTGGAGAATGATGGTCAGTAAGCTGAAGAATGTTCGTATCATTCTGGACTGATGTCATCATACTGGAGAATGATGTTGATTGTGACACCCTAAACCCCAAATAAATAAATAAAATTTAATTTTCTTATTTTTAAAACAATGAAATCCTTCATATAAACAAATATAAAAAAATACTAAACATTTTTTTTTATTAAGGAAAAGAGCATCACGTAATCGTAGCAATAATTAACAAAATCCCTTTGGAAACACACATACACAAGTTTAATGATAATTGTAAATGTAGTCCCAACCCGATGTCACTATCAGAGCGGAAATTCCCAAAATAAACTATGTTAACAAATGATGTTAACAAAAAGGTAGAAAATAGAAGTCTTCGAGATAATACGGCTTCCTACACTTCAAGAGCATTAATCTTCACCTGCAGCTTGCGACTCGTCTGCGTCCATCGCAAACGCCAAACACAAACATCGAGGGGTGAGTTTCGAAATTATGTAACAATATAAAATACACGAGAAGAACACACAATCAGTCAAACAGTACAATTAAGGAGAACATTCAATAATATAATATCTAAGGTTAATCCGATTCAATCACAATAAAACAGTTACAAGGATAAAATGCTATGCATGTCCTATACTCTATACTTCATCATTCGGTACCATTCTACTCTGAAGTACTTGGTTAGGAGGCCTGATACTATGCCACTACAAGAGTGGACGGACAATTCATGAATGGCCAAGTCCTCATAGATCCCCTCAACTCAACCCAAGACACATATACGCGACGGTCGGGATACTCTTGTGTTGCACGGTAGATGTATTAGGGAATAACCCACTAATCCACTTAGGAATTTCCCACTAGATGTACCCCCAAGGTCTATCAGTCTTACCTTACAGTTCGACTGTAGCCCTCCACGATCAGGCTCATTCAGTTGTACTTCCCCAAATCACTAGGTTTGTCAGACCCTCCCTATATGATGACAAAATAGTCCTAACTCCAAAATCTACAACATATATCTCAGACTTACTCGACCATCACAACTCAATAAATTTTAGTTTGACTTCACAATATTCATCATTATATGTATATCAGTCAATCACAATTCAATCCCAATATTTGGTTTACACTACTCACAATGCACAATCCAATCTTATCAATCGCAATAAAAAATCAACAAGTAGCACATTCAAATAATTTCACGATTTCAATCAAATAGCAAGAACACTCCAATATAAATTATTCATACAGTAACAATCAGCATCACATTTCATAAAATCATTCAACGTGCAATCTTGCTATAAAAAAATTCACAACAATTCTATAGGTTGCTAAATTATATTTTAGTCCTCACTGTTACCATTCATATATTATTAATTAATTATTATTGCTCAATAGGGCTCGACCGTACGTAATGAGCCCCGGATGAATATTTGGGAATTTCGGTATTCCCGTTCATCTCACGTTATTTTATACTCATAAAATCGAACCTCATCTCACCCCTTACCTTAGTCGAAGATTCCTCCCAACGAAGCCGATCCGCTGATTTAATGTGTCGCGTCTTCGCCAACCACCGTCTCTAACAGTCCGCGAAAGAAAATAAATCAATGCAACAACCAATACGAATTAAGTACTTGCTGCAATAGATATATAAATTATTTATTAAAATTAATTAAATAAACTATTTGCTACTTATAATATAACTAAAATATATTTAATATCATCAACTATCCATATTAGTATACCAACATAAAAACAAACGTCTAATTTTAATTAAAATAAAACAGACTCACATAGTTAAATAAATATGGCATATATCTATAGTTTGGGTGTTAAACAATTTGGGATTATTTATTTATTCATATATAGATATATATAAAATAGAGAATACAATTACACATGTTCATGTAAGGGAGAATTTGAAGATAAAACAATTTTATTAAGAATGCTCAAACCAAAACTTCTCAAACAGAAGTTACAGATAAATGCAGCTTCAAACAAAAGTATATTGAGTCTCCAAATTGCTTTTCTTATTATTAGGTTCAACAATACATCTTCACAATTATTTTGAACCCACATAATTTTCTGCAGAGCAAAGATAAAAGCCAACTAAGTCATACTAAATCAAATGGACAGCCTTATGACGAGTTGCATTGTGGCCATTTAACAGGATAAAAAACATCGCTGCAATAATCAACACAAGTCAATGCGGCTGTAGTCATTTTTTTTTTTGTTGGAAAATAGTCTTAAAATGTTAATAATCATCATCAGATTTTTCGAACAACAACTTCTTGCATGAATTGAAATTAGTGTCTATATCTTTAACTACTTCCTTAAAATCTATAAGCTTAGAAGAACATTCTTGTATCTGAAGAATCACAATTTATTTCAATCGAGAAGCTTGTATAAGCTAGCAGCTAATCCAATTCGAGCTTCAGTACATGATGTTAAGAACAATCCTAATCCTAAATCAATATAAAACTAGTTCACATACCTGGTTGTGGTTTCCAATTGGAAATGGGAATTTGGAATTGAAATTGGAAATAGGAATGGATATTGCGGCTCTGAGAAGCTATACGTGCGCCAATCCTCTTTTTCTTTTCTGCCAGGCTTCTAAGGGACGGGTAGCTAGGTTTCCTCTTATTTATGTTATTATTATTATTATTATTATTATTAGCATTCTTATTATTATTATTATTATTATTATTATTATTATTATTATTATTATTATTATTATTATTATTATTATTATTATTATCAACCCATTCTAATAGTGCTAAAGGTAACAATTAGTGTAACAACACAAATTCACTACTTGTATTAATTTATTTAAATATATATATATATATATATATATATATATATATACATATTTTACTTTATTTTATTTTTGTAAGTTAAATATAGTTAATATTAATAATTTAAATCAATTACTAAGGCAAACACACAAGACACACATAAAAATTAGAACACATATTAACACTCATATAATAATAGTAGCGTATCATCATACTATTAAAATAAAATAATGAGAAATTGGGGTGTTACATTGATCATTTTGGAGATAGTTGTTAATCATTCTGGAGAAAGATGTTTGCTGCTGAAGATCATGTGTAACATGCTGGAGAATGTTTATCAATCTAGAGACAGATGTTATACTGCTGTAGAATGATCATTTGTCACTTTTGCTTTGAGTTGTACCTTTTAATATTTGATCCTTTTGAGTAATTATTTTGCTCATATGAGAGTTGTATATTCCTAGTATATGAACTGGAAATTCATTCGCAATTTGCAAGAGCTTTCCTTGCATTAAAAACTGATTTGATGTTGCTTGATGAAAATGACAAAACGTGGAGAACGTTCATGGTTTTGCCAGAATTTGTCAACAACGTTCTGGGTTCTGTTTTGTTCATTTTATGCTCTTTTTCAAATGATTTTGCTTCTGATTTATGGCATAGTGTGATCATTGATTGTTGTATTTGATCATCTTCTTCATGAAGATTCTATCTTGAAGATGTAATAATCATTCTCTTGAATGATTGATATATGATACATTGCTTTTGAGATTATTTTATTATTGAGTGGATACTTATGCACTTTGATGAAGTGAATGACGTCTTGCTTGTTCACTTATTCAATTCATGTTCCTTAAACAAAACTCAAGTGCAATCATTAGTATACCACCATTCATAAAACTTAATCTTTTATTTTATAAGGTTTGTTGTCATTAAAACATACATAAAAAATGTTTTTGCCTCAATAGGGATATTCCCTTTGCATATTAGCGCATGTCTCCTATGTAGCTTCCTCTGAAGATGAGCCTTCGCATAGAACCTTCACTGGGGGGATAACTTTGTTCCTCAATGCCTTTATACTTCTATCAACAATCTGAACTGGCACGAGATTGTATGTGAGGTTGGGTTTAAGTTGGAGAGACTCATGGTGCAAGATTTGGTGAGGGCTTGGAATATATTTCTTTAATTGGGAAACATGTAAAACATCATGGAGATTGGATAAAGATGGTGGTAGGGCTAATCTGTAAGAAGAGGGACCTATCCTCTGCATAATTTGGAAAAGTCCAACAAAGCGTGTGCTAAGCTTTTAACTTTCTGCACACTTCCAATACCGACACTAGTAACCCTTAGAAATACGTGGTCACCTTCCTCAAAATCTAAGGGTCTCCTCCTATCGTCAACTTAAATTTTCTGCCTACTCTGGGCTATCCTTAACTTATCCTTAATGATCTTGATTCTCTTAGTAGTTTATTGGATAACCTCAGGCCCCATAATCGCCTTGTCCCTACCTTTGACCAACATATAGGGGTTCTTCATTTCCTTCCATACAATGCTTCATAAGATGCCATGCCTGTGCTAACATGATAAATATTTTTTTATGAAAATTCCACCATAGACAAGTATGTGTCCCAACTTCCCCCATCCTCCAATATGCAAGCTCTTAACATATCTTTCAAGGTTTGGATGGTCCATTCAGTTTGGCCATCAGTTTGGGGATGATAAGCAGTATTGAGGTATAACCTAGTCCTCAAAGACTTTTGAAAGGCTTTCCAAAACAAGGAGGTAAATTTGTGGTCCCTATATGATATTATCATGTGAGGTACTCCATGTAATCTTACTATCTCCTTTATAAATAATTTGGCTAACTTAGGGGCATTATAAGTAGTCCTAACAGATAAGAAGTGGGTTGACAATCTGTCTACAATCACCCAAATGGAATCATACCCTGATTGAGTATGAGGTAGTCCTACTACAAAATCCACGAAAATAGAATCCCATTTCCATTCAGGTATGTCTAGAGGCTACAGTAGACCTGTTGGCCTCTGATGTTCTATTTTATCTTTTGACAAGTCAAACACTGGGCAACAAAGGTAGCCATATCATTCTTCATGTCTGGCCACCAATAACGCTTCTTAAGATCCTGATACATCTTGGTGGCTCCAGGGTGAATGGTCAAGTGGCTCTTATGGACTTCCTCTAATATTATTTTCTTTAATTCCTGGTCTCTAGGTATCCTGATTCTATTTTGAAATAGAATTGTCCCATCTGTTGCCCTTGAAAATTTGTCTTGAACTTTCTTAGCCTGTAATTCTCAATCTAGTTCTTGGGACTGCCTAATTTGATCCATAAGATCATTGGTTATTTCCAATTGGTTTAAAATAATTCCCCCTCAAAGAGGTGTCATCTTCCGATTTAAATCTCTAAAGTTTTCTATTAATATTAGTTCCTGAATCATCATATATTATATATGTAGTGTGTAAAATACATGTTTTTGATGATACAAAAGACCAATGGTGATAATGCTCAAAGCGACAAGCTCAAAAAGAAGAAGTCTTCAAGAAGTCTCCAAACATCTTATTGATATATAACATCTTCTCATAATAGATGTTTTATGTAAAGGTAAATGATACAACCCATAGTTCAAATACAAAGAGAACCTTACATCCTTGCATATGCATAAACAGTATTTTCAAAAGTCAAAAATTATATTTTCAAAGTATTAGAATTAATATTTTTGACAAAATACAAAAGTGTATTCGAATACAATATCGGTGTATTCGAATACAGATGAAAAATTGCTAAGTCAGTAGCTAAAACCCTTCATCTGTATTCGGCTACATCCTGATGTATTCGAATACACCCAGCAAGTCAGTGGCAAAATTGACCAATCTGTATTCGACTGCATCAAAGTGTATTCGGCTACACAGTGTTAAATTTGAATAAATTTGAACGTTGCAAGAAGTGTATTCGAATACACCTATCCTGTATTCGAATACAACTGGAAGCAATGCAATTTTTCAGTTCTGAATCGAATCTAAAACATTCCAATTCTTCCTCAAACCTCTTGGATCAATGGCCACGAATCTGAAGAGATGTTTATGGACTATAAGTACATCATAACTTCAGATTCACCAACAACAATCCTACTACACAACTTTAAAGACTTTGAACAAACTTTTCTGAATTTTTCTCAAAGTCATTTTCATAAATTCAAGTACTTGCATATCATTTTCATATCCTTAACTAAGGTTCTCAGAGTACTTGAAACAATCTTGGATTGTTATCATTCTACCTCTTTCTTACTCCTATACTCTTATCAAAATCACAAGTGTTTGTAAAAGAAAGTTGTACTTTCTTTAAGTGTTTTATCTAAGATAGTAGTGTGCTATCCTAGAAGGTTTGTTAGAAGATTGTAGCAAAGGTCCTAGGGTGAGGACTTGTACATATTCTGACAATAGTGAAGGAAATCTCTTGTGGTGAGCAAGAGGACTGGATGTACCCTTGGTTATAAGGGGAACCAGGATAAATCTGCTGTGTTCATTTCCTTATTGTTATCTACTCTTTCACCTACCATCATTAAACACAAAAATCGATCACTTAAATTCTGAAAACAACTAAAATTTCCAAACACCTAATTCACCCCCCCTCTTAGGTGCACATTTGATCTTACAATTGGCATCAGAGCAGGTTCAAGGTAACTTACTCCTCGATCAATAACTCATTGCTTCCGCACAACCAGTTTTCAGAGACGGTGGCAGCAGTAACAAACCACCATGTTTCGTCGGTGAGCATTATGATTTTTGGAAGATACGCATGCAAGCATATCTTGAAGCACAGGGAGACTATATATGGGATGCTGTCGAAAATGGTCCTTACATCCCAACAATAGTAATCAATGACAAAGAAGAAATCAAGATAAAGAATTCCTGGACCGATGACGATAAAAGGAAAGTGCTGTTTGATAAAAAGGCTAAAAACATTTTACAATCAGCATTAGGTATGGATGAATTTTTCTGCGTATCTCATTGTAAAACAGCCAAAGAAATATAGGACACATTGGAAGTAACCCATGAAGGCATCGTAGAGGTAAAAAGATCCAAACTTAATACACTTTCTCAAGAATATGAATTATTTCGTATGCAGCCTGGGGAATCTATATTAGACATGCAGAAAAGATTCTCCCACTTAACAAATCACTTGACAGCCCTTGGAAAGATTTTCTCCAACGATGAACTAAATCTGAAAGTATTAAGGTCACTAACAAGGGCGTGGCAACCAAAGGTGACAACAATATCCGAAAAGAAAAGCTTATCCAAGATGTCACTTTCCGCATTATTTGACAAACTCCAAGAACATGAAATTGAACTTGGAAGATTAGAGCAAAATGAAACCCAAGAAAAGAAGAGCAAAAACATTGCTCTAAAGACCGAATCAAAGGAAGTAGTCAAAGACGAAATTTCTGATGAAGACGAAAACATTAACATCCTTGTTAAGAAATTCGGTAAATTTCTTAAAAATGACAGAAACTTCAAAAAGAAGAACTTCAGAAAGAAAGATAGCTCTACTTCCAACCAAAATTTCACGTGCTTTGAATGCGGAAAACAAGGACATATCAAAGTAGACTGCCCAAATCTTATCAAGAAGAATGCCGGTAAAAGAAAAGACTTCAAGAAAGCATATATAGCATGGGAAGATAACGATATAAGTTCATCATCAGAAACTGAAAGTGATGAATGTGCTAATGTTGCACTAATGGCTTCACATCATTCAGATGACGAAGAGGTCAGTAACTTAAACACTCTTCATTATAATAAAACTAATAGTGAATTAATCATAGAATACAATGAAGCCCAAAACGCTATAAAGGAACTTCTTGTTGAATGTAAAAATCTGCTTAAACAAGTGTCAATACAAAAGAAACAGATCTCATGTCTTAAAGAAAAAATTGACATTATGGAAAAAGATGCTGAAAAATCAAAGCAGAATTTTACATGCAATAAATGTGACTCCCTTTCATTTAAAATTGTTCAATTAAATAGAGTGATTGAAAGATATGAAAAAGGACATATAGGATTGGAAAATGTTCTAAACATGCAAAGATATTCAAACGATAAAAGTGGTCTTGGATTTTCTAAATTTGACAAACTAAGCACAAATAAAACCATTTTTGTCAAATCAAGTACTCAAATCAATTAAGGAAATGTTACAATTTTACAAAAAGGTCATCCTTATAAGGAGAAAATTACTAAAAATAAACTTCATACATATACTAGTAAAATTCTTACTTTTTCCTATTGTGGTCTTCATGGACACACACCTAATGCCTGTCATATAAGAAACATTAGCATTCCTAAAGGGCATTGCGTGTGGGTAAAGAAAGGTACTAACCCTCAAGGACCCAAAGCACATTGGGTACCTAATAAAATTTGATTTCAATTTTGTAGGTATGCACACAAAGTACTTCGAATTTGTGGTACTTAGATAGTGGGTGCTCCAAACACATGACGGGTGACATAACAAAATTTTCAGCCTTGACCCTTGAATCAAAAGGATATGTAGTCTATGGAGATAATAATAAAGGAAAAATCTTAGGTATTGGAAAAGTTGGAACAACCCCTTCTCCGTCAATTGAAGATGTTCTGTATGTTGAAGGCCTAAAGCATAATCTCATAAGCATTAGCCAGCTATGTGACAAAGGACACAAGATAGTCTTCAACAAAGATGAGTGCATCATTCAAAATGCAGCAACAAGTGAAATTCAATTTATCGATAAACGTTTCAAAAATATTTTTATACTTAATCTTGACGATTTATCCTTGAAAATGAAATGTCTTTTGGTAAGCGACAACAATGATGCATGACTATGGCATAAAAGAATTGCACATATCCACATGGATCATTTAAACAAACTAGTCAAGCATGATCTTGTTGTTGGATTACCAAAAATGAAATTTGTCAAGGATAAATTATGTGACGCTTGTCAAAAAGGTAAACAAACAAAAACTTCTTTCAAACCTATAAATGTTATATCAACTACAAGACCACTTCAATTAATACACATGGATTTGTTTGGTCCATCAAGAACTAAGAGTCTTGGTGGAAATTCATATGGACTAGTGATTGTTGATGATTTTTCAAGGTACACATGGACCTTATTTTTGGCAAGTAAAAACGAAGCTTTTAAAGCATTTAAAAATTATGCCAAACTAGTTCAAAATGAACAATCATCCAAAATTGTATCAATTAGAAGTGATCATGGTAGAGAATTTCAAAATACCTTGTTTGAAGAATTCTGTGAAGAAAATGGAATTTTTCACAATTTTTCTGCACCTAGAACACCTCAACAAAATGGGGTTGTTGAGAGAAAGAACATATCCTTGGTAGAACTTGCAAGAACTATGCTAAGTGATTCAAGTCTACCAAAGTACTTTTGGGCAGATGCCGTAAACACGGCATGCTATGTTACTAACAGAGTGAACATTCGGCCAATTCTTAAAAAGACTCCTTATGAACTCTACAAAGGAAGAAAGCCCAATATCTCTCATTTCCACATCTTTGGGTGCAAGTGCTTTGTGCTAAATAACGGAAAAGACAACCTTGGAAAATTCGATGAAAAAGCAGATGAAGGTATTTTTATCGGTTATGCATTATCTAGTAAAGCATTTAGAATTTTCAATAAAAGAACTTTAATTGTAGAAGAATCAATACATGTAACTTTTGATGAAACTAACCCCTTGAAAGAGGACAAAGCTATTTCTTATGATGATGATGACATTGAAAGTAGTGATCCAAGTAAAGAACATCAAATTGATCAACCAAGTCAAGAAAGTGAAGTCAACATTGAAAAAGAGAATGATAAACTCCCAAAGGAATGGAGAACCCATCAAGATCACCCAATTGATAACGTTATTGGTGATATCAACAAAGGAGTTACAACTAGACTCAAACTACAAGATGCGTGCTTAAACATGGCATTTGTTTCTCAAATCGAACCCTCCAAAATTGGTGAAGCACTAAAAGATGATCAATGGATACTTGCAATGCAAGAAGAACTTAACCAACTCGAAAGAAACGAAGTATGGGAACTTGTTCCTAATCCAGGAAATAAACACATAATTGGTACAAAATGGGTGTTTAAAAATAAACTTGACGAAAATGGTATAGTTGTTCGCAACAAAGCAAGATTGGTCGCCCAAGGATATAATCAAGAAGAAGGAATTGATTTTGACGAAACATTTGCTCCGGTCGCAAGGTTAGAAGCAATACGTTTACTACTTGCTTATGCTTGTTCTATGAACTTTGAATTATTTCAGATGGATGTGAAAAGTGCCTTTCTAAATGGATACATCAATGAAGAATATGTCAAACAGCCACCCGGCTTTGAGGACTTCAAGAATCCTACACATGTATTCAAATTAAGGAAAGCTCTCTATGGTCTAAAACAAGCACCAAGAGCTTGGTACGACACATTGAGTGCCTTCTTGTGTGAAAGAGGTTTTGAAAAGGGCAAAGTTGACAAGACATTATTTATTAAACGAAATAATGGTCACACTTTGCTGGTCCAAATCTATGTTGACGATATCATATTCGGTTCAACAAACAATGAAATATGTGAAGAATTCTCATTGATGATGCAAGGTGAATTTGAAATGTCCATGATGGGAAAATTAAACTATTTTCTTGGTCTTCACATCAAACAACTCAAGCATGGCATCTTCATCAATCAAGCAAAATATTGCAATGAATTACTAAAAAGATTTGAAATGGAAAATTGCAAAGAAAGTGCTACTCCAATGGGTTCAGGAACATATGTTGATAAAGATGAATTCGGTATATCAATAGACATTTCAAAATATCGAGGTATGATTGGTTCTCTATTATATCTAACGGCCAGCCGGCCAGATATTATGTTTAGTGTTTGTTTGTGTGCAAGATTTCAGGCGGATCCTAAAGAATCACATCTTGTAGCAGTCAAAAGAATCATGAAATATTTGAAAGGAACAATCAACGTAGGACTATGGTATCCGAAAGGTAGTATCTGTAGTCTCGTTGGATATTCTGATTCAGATTATGCAGGATGTAAAACCGACCGTAAAAGCACAAGCGACACTTGTCATGTCTTGGGAAATGCACTCGTATCATGGTCATGTAAAAAGCAAGCATGTGTTGCACTCAGTACTGCTGAAGCCGAATATATAGCAGCAGGAAGTTGTTGTGCACAAATTCTGTGGCTCAAACAACAACTTTGTGATTATGGACTTGATCTCGGATGCATTCCGTTACGATGCAACAACACTAGTGCGATCAATATTTCAAAAAATCCAATCATGCACTCTCGAACTAAACACATTGATATACGACATCATTTTTTGCGCGATCATGTGCTTAAAGGAAATATTGAAGTAACCTTTGTGGATACTCATAATCAACTAGCGGACATCTTCACTAAACCACTTCCTAAGGACTCATTTTACAAAATACGACGAGAACTCGGCATCCTAAGTGAAAATGATCTTTAAATATAAGGTACTTTGTCATCATTATTCAAAAGGTATTAGTTTTTCTCTTGATAGCATGTTAGAATTCAGTCATCTATGCTTACATATGTCTACCTTACCTTATATTTGTAATTATATCCAGTATTTGGTATGTTCTATATGCTTTATTCCTTTCAGTTTCAAATAAATGGAAGATGTAGCCGAATACAAATTCTAGGTATCAGAGTGTAATCAAATACACATTTTCCCAGAACCACTCAGTATCAGAATGCTTCCATCTGTATTCGAATACACTCAAGTGTATTCGACTACACCTTCAGGTTTTTTTGTTATATTTAAAGCCGCGACAGTTTTTGCACTCATTCATTCATTTTTAGGTATTCGAATACAGCCTTCCTCGAACACCATCTTCTTCGTTCAACTTGTCTTCCTCTACAAACTGTTTACCCCTTCGTTATTACTTCCAATCCTGATCGCATTCTACCCCTATCCTTCCTTCATTCAGATTTCACAGACTCAAACCCTAAACCCCCAAATTTCTCTCAAACAATATGTCCAAACTCTCTTCCGCTGTTCAGGACGCACGCAAACGAGGGCCCAGAACTAAACATGCATGTGTGGGTTCTTCTAAGAAACGCACCAAGAACACCAACATCACGGATTTGTCACGGCTCTTACACACACCAGAAGAAATTGCTCGGTTTCGAACACTCTACTCCGACAAACGGCTTATCATCCCAAAATTCGGTACTTTAGACTCTTTTTCTGCATTTCAATTTCCTGCTTTACTTAAAGCTCAACGTATGGAAGAGTTTATCAGTTACAAAGGTCCTATCTATTCCGATTTAGTTAGGGTCTTTTACTGCAATTTAACTAGGGATGGAAAAATGCTGAAATCTCGTGTCAAAGGAAAAAGTATTGTACTCGATTCCCAAATTATTGGTGACATTTTGAAAATTCCCTGTGAAGGACAGAAAACTAGTCCAAATAACCTCTGTAAATGGTCTGGTGTTCCCAAATATGATGCTTATGTGACTCTTTGTCGTTTTAACAAACAAACTATGGAACAGAAGCGTAGTCAAGCCGGTTCAAAATTTGCTAAGCAACGATATGGCGTTGGTAATCTCACTGTTGATTATCGATTGCTTCATTATTTCTTAAGTTATATTTTGGTCCCCAAAGCTGGTAACTATTCTCAGATTTCAGAGTTTGAACTCCAAATTATGTACTATATGTTCGAAGGCCTTCCTCTCAATTGGGCATATTTTGTTAAATCAGTCATGTTTACATCCAGAGAGGCTGTTGGTTTGCCTTACGCCAAGGAGGTCACTCGCATTCTCGAACACTTCGGAGTGGACTTCTCTGAGGAAGTTTTGTATACCGTTACGAAGGACAATCTGCTGGATTTAAGTGTCCTTCCTAGTATGAAAATTGTTTGGCACGAACCGCTTCAGAAGTACATCCATATGAGTGATCTTGGTCAAACTTCTGCTACTCCTGATGGCGCTCCTACCACTGTGACTGATGCTGCCCCTGACGATGATGACGCCAAAGAGATACCGCATCTGATGATGATTATATCTCTAATCGCATGGTTATGGCCAAACTCGATTCTCTTCAGACCTGCCTCTCCGATTTCACCGCTTCGGTTGCTACTCGCTTTCAGACTCTCGAATCCACCATCGCAACCAACTAGAGCAGCCTGATTCATGAGATGTGTATTTTATCCGACAAAATTGATCATCTCCATCTCCCGCCTGGCCATCACTGATTCGCATTTAGTTTCCTAGGAATAGTTGGCATTTTGTTTTCTAGATTCTGCTTACTTTCATGTTTTGGTATGATGTAATCTTTGCTACTTTCTGTTCCGTTTTGACGTTGTATTATGACTCTTATGTGACTTTATCTGCCTGCTTGTTTCTTATGTGACAATTATTGGCTTATTATGATTCTATTCTGTTTTATTACTTAATTTATTATTGCTAGTCTTCTTCTTTTTGATCATGTCAAAAGGGGGAGCAAATATGTGTGTTGTTGTCCATTAAACTATCCATGTAGGAACCCAACACACATACTCCTTTGATCATCCAACTCAGAAGTACGCATACATTACGGGGGAGTATGATGCGCATACATTACGGGGGAGCATGATGCAAACTATCAATAAACAACAAATGGTTTTGTCATAATCAAAAAGGGGGAGAATGTAAAATACATGTTTTTGATGATACAAAAGACCAATGGTGATAATGCTCAAAGCGACAAGCTCAAAAAGAAGAAGTCTTCAAGAAGTCTCCAAACATCTTATTGATATATAACATCTTCTCATAATAGATGTTTTATGTAAAGGTAAATGATACAACCCATAGTTCAAATACAAAGAGAACCTTACATCCTTGCATATGCATAAACAGTATTTTCGAAAGTCAAAAATTATATTTTCAAAGTATTAGAATTAATATTTTTGACAAAATACAAAAGTGTATTCGAATACAACATAGGTGTATTCGAGTACAGATGAAAAATTGCTAAGTCAGTAGCTAAAACCCTTCATCTGTATTCGGCTACATCCTGATGTATTCGAATACACCCAGCAAGTCAGTGGCAAAATTGACCAATCTGTATTCGACTGCATCAAAGTGTATTCGGCTACACAGTGTTAAATTTGAATAAATTTGAACGTTGCAAGAAGTGTATTCGAATACACCTATCCTGTATTCGAATACAACTGGAAGCAATGCAATTTTTCAGTTCTGAATAGAATCTAAAACATTGCAATTCTTCCTCAAACCTCTTGGATCAATGGCCACGAATCTGAAGAGATGTTTATGGACTATAAGTACATCATAACTTCAGATTCACCAACAACAATCCTACTACACAACTTTAAAGACTTTGAACAAACTTTTCTGAATTTTTCTCAAAGTCATTTTCATAAATTCAAGTACTTGCATATCATTTTCATATCCTTAACTAAGGTTCTCAGAGTACTTGAAACAATCTTGGATTGTTATCATTCTACCTCTTTCTTACTCCTATACTCTTATCAAAATCACAAGTGTTTGTAAAAGAAAGTTGTACTTTCTTTAAGTGTTTTATCTAAGATAGTAGTGTGCTATCCTAGAAGGTTTGTTAGAAGATTGTAGCAAAGGTCCTAGGGTGAGGACTTCTACATATTCTGACAATAGTGAAGGAAATCTCTTGTGGTGAGCAAGAGGATTGGATGTACCCTTGGTTATAAGGGGAACCAGGATAAATCTGTTGTGTTCATTTCCTTATTGTTATTTACTCTTTCACCTACCATCATTAAACACAAAAATCGATCACTTAAATTCTGAAAACAACTAAAATTTCCAAACACCTAATTCACCCCCGCCCCCCCTCTTAGGTGCACATCTGATCTTACATAGTGACTTTCTACTCAAGGCATCTGCCACTACATTGGCCTTGTCTGGGTGGTATCTTAGCTCAAATTCATAGTCTTTCAAGAATTCCAAACTTAATGATATTAATATTACTAAGTTATTTTGGAATGTAAAAATTTAGCAATAAGTACATTTATTCACAATGGACTATTTGGTAAAAGTAACACACAAAATATACACATTAATTACACTATTAACTTTTCTTAATATATGTGAAAAACTCAATAAAAACTTATAAAAAGAAACAAATGGAGTATTATACAATTATAATTTGATTCACTTTTATATATTACTCTTAACCTAACCAATTTTTACCTAATGATTAATAACTTCTTACTACCTTAAACTAGTTCCTACACATATATCTAAGAGTCTCGTGCAAGTTGGAAGTGTGTTTTGACATTTCTAATTCGGGATGATCAATATAATCCAAGAAAAAAAATAATATATATATGAAGAAAATAGTAATGGCCAAAGTGTATAACTCTCGTTGAAATCTTCGTCTTATTTTTTATTAATTATAATCAATTTTTGATATCTATGTTAGTCGTTGAGAGTCAACTATGACTGTATAGTTGCTTATATATACCGCTCGATGTTATATTTGTAAATTGTGAATTCATGCCAGTATACTTCGACCTATATTTCATGTTGTTAGGAAATTAAATAAACACTCAAAATTAAATGACAATCACAACACACAAAAATAACGTAGAAATTTCAAAATTGGATAAATAATCATGATTGTTGTCTAACAACAATCAAATAATAACACTATGACAGTTGTTACAATACGTAGACTTATGTCATACTCCTTATAGCTTCGGGTATATCCACACTCTACAAAGTAAATATTTGAACTAAATCTCACAACACTCGAAGAGTATAAGAGAAAAGAAAAGAATCAAATTCAAGCTTAAAATGTTTATAACGGGTGCGATTTGTAATGAAGAACTAGAGTTATATATATAACTTTAAACTTTCTCTTTCTTTACAATTCCAAACAATGCAAAACTTTTCAATATTCTCTAATTTCAACCAAATCCATCGTAATTTTGTAGGGTCATCTGCCACTTCATACTATTACATGATTTTGATATACTCACTATGCGTTTGGCATTGCGATAACACTGACGTTATGCAGGACTAAATGAATTGTTAACTATCTAGGATAGAGGAAATATAGACATAAGAATCAGGCCTTTGATTGGATATGTAGCATTGGGGCAGTGTAATTAAAATAATTTGTATCTTTTGTTTAACGGACAAATTATGTATAATAGTTGTGTTATGAAGGAAATGTGATACCTTAGTCAATATTTATATATTTTATTTTATTTTTTGAATATTTTCTCCACTTGTAACTCTATAAAAATTAACCTTAATTATTACTTTACTATATAAATTATTTTGGGGTTAGAGTGTTATAGAAGTAACATCAACGTGAGATAAATATGCAATGTGATAGGTTTAAATAATATGTTATATTATAGCCTCTTACCGAAAATGTTGACATAAGGACTATTTTAAACGATATTTTACCATTTTGGGAGTGTATTTAACAATTCAAAAGATAATGATAGACTATTTTTAGCGATGCTTATAATTTCAATGACAAGTTTACTGATTTTCTCCTTTTCCATGTAAACATACAAGAACCCAGGTCAATTACTCATGTCAATCGGTTATATTTTTAGATAAAAACATAAATTTAAGTATATTTTTATTATTTATAAATAAATTATATTTTTATTAATAATTTTAAATTAAATAATTGCACAAATAATCTTATTTTAACAAAATACACAATCAACTCATATTATTTTAGTCTTAATCTTAATTTTTAATTTTACCGTATTTAAATCTCTATTACATATTAATTAAACTCACATAAAATGCACTATTGTCGATCTTAATCTTATTTATAATCTTATATTAGTTTCATCTTACTCTCAGCCTCAATAATATACACATTTTAATCTCCCAACACAAAAACATCATTAAAATATTAATACTTATACTTTTCCACCAATTTGGTTATTGTCAATCTCATCGCAATCTAAATCTCATCTCAAACTTAATAATATGAACAAAAACATGATTGTTGTCAACTACAACAATTTTTATTTTCAAAATTTATCGGTCTTCAAAATACATGTTAGGTCATTAATGTGTTAATAGACATTGTTAATTGCTAAAATATTGCCATGTTTGAATAAGTTTTGTTACAAATAAAGTGAATTGATATTTGAATGTTGTACTTCAAATTAAATAGCCCTATCAGTGAATGATATACTTCATTCAATTTATAATGAATGTCATCTTTTTTATTTCACATATATTAAAATATGACTATAAATAAAAGAAATATAATGTTTTTTCAAAGGCTAAAGATAATATATTACGAAATAAGTACAAGATGTACTAAAAATTATAGGTACACAAGAGTATCAAACATTACATGAAACGAAAGCAAGTCTAACACAAATAAGGCTTACAAGTTACAACCCAATCAAAAAAGCGAAACCCCCACTACAAGTGAGAAAACCTCAAATATCCCCATTTTTTGTAAGCACCATGGATTAAAATCACAAACAAAACCACCTACACATTTTTTCTGTAGGCAAATTAAACAACCTCCAAAAACGATCACACAATAAACCACCCCCAATGCTCGAACCAAAATAAAGTATCCAGCCCCATCCACCACAACTTTAACCATATTGTCTGCAAACCAACTCCTATTACCCTCTCTACCCCCCTCCGACAAAAAATAAATAACATGTTTTTCACCGTCATAAATGTAACGTAGAATATAATATTTTGGGACAAATGTACATAGTATTAACTACAATATATAATTGGAAAATAATAATAATAATAATAATATATTAAAAATTGAAAACGACTTTTATTTTGAAATAGTTTTTTTATTAAAGTAACAATTATTTTGAGATGGAGGAGTAAAAAGAGAGGAAAACTAGACTAATAGTTTTATGACAACTACTCTCGTTTAATATAAAAATAAATGAGATGATTTGTTACATTAAAAACTAAAATTTAAGGTACTTAAAGATATCTTTAATTTGTAAATTGTTGTATAAATTTAACTTACTATAGAAAAAAATATTTAGTTAATTCAACGATATTTTTTAGTATGAGCAATTGTTAAAAAGATGAACTATATTTTTGGATCAACGTTAGTTTATGGGTGAGTTATTTGGCGGATCACGTTTATAAATGGTCTACGGTTGACTGGTACTTAATAACCATCGAAAATTCTAATAACAAATGACAATACTTTCAAAAGTAATAGTTTAAGACACTTTTCATTTTTAAGAGTAAGACGATGATCTATGTCATTTTTAAGAGTAAGACGGTGATCTGATTGATGTCAATTCAATATGAGATATATATTTGTTTTTCTTATTTTTATTGAACTGGTATTAATTAAGTTACTATCTCAACCTTAAAATCAAAGACGACAATTAACGTCTATGTCTAAGAGAAAACGTCTATTATATATGTTATCGTTGAGATTTTAAACATTTTTTAAAATCGATTCATGGTGGACAGTAATTCATGTTAAAATTTGTCTTAGTTTATTTAGATGTAAGTTGTGGTACTTTTTATATCGAGGTTTGCACAATATGACTGTGAATTTTTTGAGGTGTGTCACAATTTAATATGAGAATATATTGAATTTTTTGACAAAAGAATATATTATTTTTTATAATATTTTTGACAAAAGAATATAATGAAACATAAAGATTATTTTTTATGGGTTTCATGAAGAATTTCCTCATCCGTCTTCCTCAATCTTCAGTCGTAATTGAAAGAGGCTTAGGGTTTCAAACTACATGTTCTTTCTGCTTCCAACAATACAAATCAAAATCTTCATCTTCTTCATCATCAACTTTCATCATAAATTTTAAAAATGCTCAAAAAATTCCAATTTAAAAGAAAAAGTAAATCTAAAGTTAAAACATAAAATATCCAAAATTCTAAATATGAATTTCAGCTTGGAACAATAAGAATGACCAAGGCCGACCCATGACCTTGTGTAGGCAGGGTCACCGCACAGGGCCCCAAACTTTTGAGAGCTCCAAAATATTAGTTATTAATTGTCAACGTTTACAAATTCTTAGATGTCTTCCAATGGTCTAGTAGCAGAATGCAATGTTTTCATGCGTTTTTAGTGATTCTTTTTATTATGAGTCCAATTTTTAAAATTAGAACAGGACCCCAAAATGTTTAAGACGACTTTGAGAATGACTAATAGCTCAAATGAAATATAACTTAATAAAAGATCAATCCAAGAAAATTAAGAAACATAAACCAATATGGAAAATGAGTCAAACTCAAAGGACTGCATTGAATTTCATTTTTCTAAGTCAAAATAATTCTAAAGATTTTTTTAAAAGTACTTAAAAAAATTATTTTTTATTTTTTCCACATCAACAACGTTATGTACAAGTCAGCATTGTAACAGTTAGTTTTATAACAGAACTAACAAAAAAAAACATTTTTATAAACATACTAAAGCTTAAAGGTAAGATTGCTAAAGAGATGTAATTTATACGACTATGTCAACAACAACAAAAACCATATAAAATCAAAAATCTAAAACGGAAACTAAACTTACACGTAAAAATGTATATAATGTATATAATGTGGCTGATTGCATTGATAGGTCTAATAGTACTTTAGTGTTGTATATGACATGGTTTAGAGCATCTACAACGATGAACTCAACATGAGTTCATTAAATAGAGTCACTGTGTCACATCATCTTGAAGCAATCCATTATTTTTTACTGTTTAACTTTAAGAATTATATTAGGTCCCACAACTTTAATTTATATATTAATATTTTATTTATATTTAGTTTTATTACAAATTTAAATATTAATTTAAATATTTCAATTAATATTATTATACATTATTTTAATTTAAATTTAAAATAAAATTGAACTTAAATTTTTATAGAAGCTTAAAGAAAAAAACTTGTGTAACAAAAATTGTAAAAGAAAAAGTAAGAGTAAGAAATACAAATTGTTCCAATTAATAAGAAAATGTATTTCATATACAAATTAACGGTAAAAAATGTCAATAGTCATAAATTAAAAAAAAGCTAACAGTCATAAATTTATTATTATTAAATTGTGAAAATACTGTTCCTTCTTGACGTACCCGCAACGACAGTTTGACACAACTCCAACAGTCAACTCCAAAAATTGAATTTTACGTAACTCCACACTGGCGGACGAACGTATTTGGCAACCGTTGGAGATACTCTTAGGAGTGTATATATATAGCATACGTTTTTTCTTTAAAACGGGTTTCCATTTGTATCTTAATTTACATTGATATATAAAATAAAAAATGCAGTTTGCAAACATAACATTCGTAGTAGGTTAATTCAATTTATGAATTCTGGGTTCAATTCCTAGCTACAGAAATTATATTATTTTTCACAAATTTTTGAGATTCTATTTATTTATAATTTAACCAGTGATTTTAGTTTTTTTTGTCTCAATCATTAATTATTAGTTAAAACGTAAATCCAAATAAATTAAGTTTATTTATTTTTTTAATAAATTACAATAATTATTAACAAATTGACAGTTATCTATTATTGAAAAATTACATTATAGACCCAATATTATATTTTAGTGTAAAATATATCATAATAGGTACCATTATTTATTAGGCATTAAAAGTATTACATTTATAGAGACCAATTTGCACAATTTTTAAAATTATATAGATTAATATGAAATTTTTGGAAAAATATAATGATCATTTTACCAAATTATGTGCAAATTTTTAAAACATATAAAATATTTAATTTTTGAAATTTTTTTAAATATAGAGACCATTTTAAGATTCATATTTTATAAAAGTGTCCCTAAATATAAGCCCTTATACAAATTACTAAATGCACAAATTACTCATTTTGTGGCAAACTTATAAAATATTTTGTGGCTGAAAAAAACCCTCACAAATTACTGACCGAAAAAGCTCTCACAAATACTAAAATTCAAATTTGTTGTTATTTGTGGCGGAAAAAGCCCTCATAATGGATTTAAATTTCAGCAGAATTTTGTGAGGGCAATAGCCCTCACAAAATTACACCGTTGAGCATTTGTGAGGGCATAGGCCGCCACAAAATCACACATTTGTGAGGGCAAAGGCAGCCTCAAAGTCACTCGTTTGTGACTGCATAGGCTGCCACAAAGGGCGTATCGTACCATTAGCATTTATGGCTGCATAGGCCGCCACAAAGTCCATATTTCTGGCTGCAAAGGCCGCCACAAAAGTCCACATTACCGTCGGCATTTGTGGCCGCTTTGGCCGCCACAAAGGACTTAAGATTAGTACAAAAAATTTATATACTTTTACGGTCTCTATTTTTGTTTATAAGGACTTATTTTATGAAAAAGTTCATTAAATATAATTTAAAATTTTATTTTAATTTATATATATATGGTCTCTATTACGATTTATTATATTATTTGTAAATGCTCACTTAATTGATATATAAAGTATGTCATAATTTATTATTTAGTAATTTGTAAATGTTAATAACAATATATATAATGCTTTTGATAATTATCAGTATGTTCCGTCATTTTCACAGCAGCTTCCTCAACCTCAAGCAGATCCAGCTCCATACCGACCAACTATGCCAACAGCTGGCTTAATCAGACCATATTTAAATCAACCTCAACCAGCTATGGCTTCGTCGACTAGTCGTGGTGTACTTGAAGATGAATTGCAATTTCAAACCATGTTGTCTCCAACACCAATTAATAATACTTTTGAGGGACTTTTGTCGTTGGGTAATATTCCATCAAATAATGATGGAGGGAGTGAAGCTAATCATCAGAGCAATTACTATGATGATTGATGTATTTGAATAATATTTGCTATTTTTATTTTTGGTTTGTATGAATTTATGGTTTGTATGAATTTGCTATACATTATTATTTAATTATGGTATGTTTAATTTTTAGTTTGTATGACATAATTTATTAATTTTGGAATGTTTTATTTTGTTTGGTATATATAATTTAAATTTATAATTTTATATAATTTATTAATATATAATATTTATTTTAAATTGAATATAATTTCAAATATAATTTATTTTGTTTGATATATATAATATATTAATATATAATATTTATTAATATATAATATTTATTTTAAAGTTAATGCATTTCCTAAACCCTATTTGAATGATATTCTACCTTTAATTCTTTATCCTACTTCTGAACGTTCTATTATACCTCTGAATGTTATATTTTACCTCTAATTCTTTTTATTTTGGTTGCCTCTGGTTCTACTTTATTCTGGATGCCTCTGGATCAAGTTTTCCTCTAACCGAGCTGCCTCTGGTCCAAGTCTTCCATTAACCATACTACCTTTGGGCCAAATCTTCCTCTAACCAGGCTGCCTCTGGTCCAAGCATTCCTCTGACTAGGCTGCATCTAGTTCGAGTTTCCTCTGACCGAGCTAACTCTGGTCCATGTCTTCCTCTAACCAAGCTGCCTCTGGTCCAAGTCTTCTTTTCACTAGGCTGCCAATGGTATAAGCTTTCCTCTGACTGGGCTGTCTCTGGTCCAAGCTTTCCTCTCACCGGGTTGCCTCTGGTCCAAGTCATCCTCTAACCGGGTTGCCTCTGATCCAACATTTCCTCTGATCAGAATGCCTTAGTCCAATGACTTCCTCTAATTAAATATTCGTTCTAGTTAAGATTTCCTCTGATGAATGACTTGAAGCTAATCTTATCTTCTAATTAACATATTGTTATGTTAAGGATTAATTTAATTACTTGTGTTTGATGTGACAATAAGATATGCATTATATCTATTATGCATTGCATATATAAGGTAATGACATGCATGGTCCAAAGAGGTTATTGTGGGACATTAAGGATTATTTTAGGCATGAAACAATAGGTAAATGAAGAACAATCGCGACGCCGGTTGGGGTCATGACCAAACCAACTTTACCAAGAGGTCCTCAATTATCTTGATGATTCACATTAAGATAATTAAGGAAACTTTTTCGTATTTTAAGAAAAAGAAATGATGATGAAGCTTTTCCATACTTTTAGGAAACGAAAGAGGACATGAAACTTTTCCGTACTTTAAGGAAAAGAAAGGATCATGAAGATTTTCCATACTTTAAGGAAAATAAAGATGACATGAAGTTTTTCGGTACTTTAACGAAAACAAAGGATCATGAAGCTTTTCCATACTTTAAGAAAAAGAAAGAGGACATGAAATTTTTCCGTACTTTAAGGAAAAGAAATGATCATGAAGTTTTTCCATGCTTAAAGGAAAAGAGGAATATGAAAGTTTCCATGCTTAAAGAAAAGAAGAAAAAAAATAAAGTAGAGCTTAAAGATTTTGTTAAATGAAATTCATTGTTATGTCATGTTTTTCATTACATTTAAGGAAATTAATTTTTATGGGTTTCAAGAAAGATTTTTTATATGTTGCACAAATTAGTTGTTGATTTTGTTTTTATGGGTTTCAAGAAGAATTTTCTCATTCATCTTCGTCAATCTGCAGTCGCGATTGAAAGATGCTAAAGGTTCCAACAAACACAAATCAAAGTCTTCATCTTCTTCATCATCAACTTTCATCATATCTTTATCATAAATTTTAAAAATGCAAAAAAATTCCAATTTAAAAACAAAGCAAATTTGAAGTTAAAACAAAATATCTAGAAATCTAAATATGAATTTCAGCTTGGAACAATAAGAATGACCGAGGCCGGTCCATTGCCTGTGCAGGCGGGGCCACCGCACAGGGCCCCAAAATATTAGTTATATAATGTCAACGTTTATAAATTATTAGATATCTTGCAATGGTCAAGTGGCAGAATGCAATGTTTCCATGCATTTTTAGTGCTTCTTTTTATTAGGGACCCAATATTTAAGATTAGAATATGGGATCCAAATAGTTTAAGACAATTCTGAGAATTACTAATAGTTCAAACGAAATATAACTTAATAAAGGATCAATCCGAGAAAATTAAAAAACATAAATTAATATGGGAAATGAGTCAAACTCGAAGGACTGCTATGAGTTTCATTTTTTGGGTTGGAATAATTTTAAGAATTTTTTTAAAAGTAATTACAAAATTTATTTTTTATTTTTTCCACAACATTATTATGTATAAGTCAGCATTGTAACACTTAAAAGAATATTTTTGTAAATAGTCTATAATTTAAAGGTTAAGATTGCAAGAAAAATGTAATTTATATGACTAAATAAAAAAATAAAAAAAACCATAAAAAATCTAAAACGGAAACTAAACTTACACGTAAAAATGTATTTTAACCAAAAGAAAAAATATATATAATGTGGCTGATTGCATTGATAGGTCAAATAGTACTTTAGCTATGTATATGGCATGCTTTAGGAGTGTATATACATGGCATACGTTTTTGTTTTCTCCTTTAAAACGGATTTCTATTTGCATCTTAATTTACATTGATATATAAAATACAAAATGCGCTTTGCAAACATAACATCCGCAGTAACTCATCAGGTTAATTCAATTTATGAATTATGGGTACAATTCCCAACTGCGGAAATTATAATTTTTTTCACAAATTTTGAATATTTTTTCTCATACTCCTAGTAGTGTATAGTGAATATATATATATATATATGACATGCTTTAGGAGTGTATATATATAACATACGTTTTTTTTTTTAAAACAGGTTTCCATTTATATCTTAATTTACATTGATATATAAAATATAAAAGGCTCTTTGCAAACATAACATCCGCAGTAGCTCACCAGCTTAATTCAATTTATGAATTATGGGTTCAATTCCCAGCTGAGGAAATTATAATTTTTTATTTATAATGTGGCTTAGCGTGTATTTTTTCTCTTACTCCTAGTAGTGTGTAGTGTATATATATATGGCATGCTTTAGGAGTGAATATATATAGCATACGTTTTTTTTCTTTAAAATGGGTTTCCCTTTGTATCTTAATTTACATTGATATATAAAATATAATATGCGCTTTGCAAACATAACATCCGAAGATGCTCACCAGGTTAATTCAATTTATGAATTCGGGGTTCAATTCCAAGCTGTGGAAGTTATAATTTTTTTCACAAATTTGTAAGGTTTTATTAATATATATATAGAATATGTTTTTTTTCTTTAAAAAGGGTTTCCATTTGTATCTTAATTTACAATGATATATAAAATATAAAATGCGCTTTGCAAACATAACATCCGCATTAGCTCACCAGGTTAATTAAATTTTTGAATACTTGGTTCAATTCCCTGCTAAGGAAATTATAATTTCTTTCACAAATTTTTAAGGTTTTATTTATTTATAATGTGGCATAGCGTGTATTTTTTCTCTTTCGCCTAGTAGTGTATAGTGTAGATATATATGGCATCCTTTAGGAGTGTATATATATATAGCATATGTTTTTTTTCATTAAAACGGGTTTTCATTTGTATCTTAATTTACATTAATATATAAAATATAAAATGCGCTTTGCAAACATAACATCCGCAGTAGCTCACCAGGTTAATTCAATTTATGATTTCTGGGTTCAATTCCCAACTGCGGAAATTATAATTTTTTTCACAAATTTTTAAGGTTTTATTTATTTATAATACAATCATATATATAATATTCTAACCAAAAAGAAAAATTAAATATATAATGTGGCTTAGCGTGTATTTTTTCTCTTACTCCTAGTAGTGTATTTATATATGGCATGCTTTAGGAGTGTATATATATAGCATACGTTTTTTTTCTTTAAAACGGATTTTTCATTTGTATCTTAATTTACATTGATATATAAAATATAAAATGCGCTTTACAAACATAACAACCGCAAGAGCTCACCAGGTTAATTCAATTTATGAATTCTAGGTTCAATTCCCAGCTACGGAAATTATTATTTTTTTCACAAATTATTAAGGTTTTATATATTTATTTATAATATAATCATATATATAATATTTTAACCAACAAGAAAATATAGATATATATATATATAATGTGGCTTAGCGTGTATTTTTTCGCTTACTCCTAGTAGTGTATAGTGTATATATATATGGCATGCTTTAGGAGTGTATATATATAGCATACGTTTTTTTCTTTAAAACAGGTTTCCATTTGTATCTTAATGTACATTGATATATAAAATATAAAATGCGCATTGCAAACATAACATCTACAGTAGCTCACCAGGTTAATTCAATTTATGAATTCTGGGTTCAATTCCAAGCTGTGGAAATTATAATTTTTTTCACAAATTTTTAAGGTTTTATTTATTTATAATATAATCATATATATAATATTTTAACCAAAAAGAATATATATATATATATATATATATATATATATATATTTTTAATGTGGCTTAGCGTGTATTTTTTCTCTTACTCCTAGTAGTGTATAGTGTATATATATACGGAATGCTTTAGGAGTGTATATATATAGCATACTTTTTTTTTCTTCTTTAAAACGGGTTTTCATTTGTATCTTAATTTACATTGATATATAAAATATAAAATGCGCTTTGCAAACATAACATCCGAGGTAGCACGAGGTTAATTCAATTTATGAATTCTAGGATCAATTCCAAGCTGCGGAAATTATAATTTTCTTCACAAATTTTTAAGGTTTTTTTTATTTACTTATAATTTAATCATATATATAATATTTTAACCAAAAAGAAAAAATATATATCTATAATGTGACTTAGCTTGTATTTTTTATCTTACTCCTAGTCGTGTATAGTGTATATATATATATGGCATGCTTTAGGAGTGTATATATATAGCATACGTTTTTTTTCTTTAAAACGGGTTTCCATTTGTATCTTAATTTACATTGATATATAAATTATAAAATGTGCTTTGCAAACATAACATCCGCAGTAGCTCACCAGATTAATTACGTTTATGAATTATGGGTCCAATTCCCAGCTGCGGAAATTATTATTTTTTTCTCAAATAATTTAATCATATATATAATATTTTAACCAAAAAGGAAAAATATATATATAATGTGGCTTAGCGTGTATTTTTTCTCTTACTCCTAGTGGTGTATAGTGTATATATATATGGCATGCTTTAGGAGTGTATATATATAGCATAGGGTTTTTTTTCTTCTTTAAAACAGGTTTCCATTTGTATCTTAATATACATTGATATATAAAATATAAAATGCGCTTTGCAAACATAACATCCGTCGTGTTCCAATAATTGTTTGATCTTGTGGATCAGGAAAAAGAGTCCAGACTTCATTCTTCTCAAACTAAAGAAGTTTTCTTTCATCGCATCGATCCAAGATTGATCAATTATTGCTTCTTTGATGGACTTTGACTCTACATGAGAAATCATTGCCATGTTGCTGTTTGCATCGTCTTTGAATGATCTCCTTGTTCTAATGCCATCAATTGTATCCCCAATTATTTGATTTGGAGGATGATCATCTACAAGTCTCCAGCTTTTGGGAGGAGTTTGAAACGGAGACTGTTTATCAATCTCGTTTTCCTGAAGATCAATCTTCTGCGTTTGCCCAGATTGTTCTTCCTCATCCTCATCTTTCTTTTCCAACTCAAGATCATCAAACTCATCAAATAAAATGTGCATACTAATTTCAACAATTTTAGTTCTCAAATTAAAAACACGATATCCTTTAGATTCCATTGAGTATCCTAAAAATATGGCTTTGTCCGATTTCGCATCAAATTTTCTCAAGTTGTCTTTATTGTTTAATATGTAGCAATAACAATCAAAGATGTGAAAATATGAAATATTTGGTTTTCTATTTTTCCAGATTTCATAGGGTGTTTTATTTATAATTTTTCTAATTGAAACACGATTCAAAACGAAACAAGAGGTGTTTATGGCTTCAGCCCAAAAATATTTTTCCATATTGGATTCTTCCAAGATTGTTCTTGCCATCTCTTGCAAAGTTCTATTATTTCTTTCAACAACCCCATTTTGTTGAGGAGTTTTTGCACAAGATAGATTGTGAGAGATGCCAAGTTCTTCAAAAAATGTTTTGAAAGATGCATTTATAAATTCACCTCCATGATCACTTCTTACAGCGATGATATTTGATTCTTTTTCATTTTGAACCTTTTTACAAAAAAATTTGAAAGTATCAAATGCATCATCTTTTTGTTTTAAAAATAACACCCATGTGTATCTAGAATAATCATCAACAATTACAAATCCATATTTCATGCCTCCTAAGCTAGTGGTTTTGATGGGACCAAAAAGATCAATGTGAAGTAGTTCAAGAGGTTTTTTAGTTGATATAAACTCTTTTGAATGAAAACTACTTTTAACTTGTTTTCCTTTTGCACATGCTTCACATATCTTTTTCAAAATTGATTTTAGGAAGTCCTCTAACAAGATCTAATTTTGACAAATTTGAAATTGTTTTCATACTTATATGTCCAGTTCTTTTATGCCGTATCCATTTGTCTTTATTCATGGACATGAGGCAAGATTCAACTGGTAATTCTTCAATATATAAAATGTAAAGGTTTTTCTTTCTAGATGCAGAAAATATGATTTCTCTAGAAGTTGCCAATCTCACTTCACATATGTTTGGTTTAAAAATAACCTCAAAACCATTATCACAAAGTTGACTAATGCTGAGAAGGTTATGTTTTAATCCTTCAACATATTGAACATCATTGATTTTGGCAGAATTTATTTTACCTATTGTTCCATTTCCTTTTATCTTGGCTTGATCGTTGTTTCCAAATGTTATGGATCCTCCATCTTTTTTTGATAAACGACATGAAGCAGTTCTTGTCACCCGTCATATGCCTTGAACAGCCACTGTCCAAAAACCATGGCCTTTTCTTGACATCTTGAGATCCATCCTACATGATGTGTTATATCAATTTTAGGTACCCACTTGATTTTGGGTCCTGAGGAGTTAGTTTTAAAATCTGATTCCTTCTTGGTGTTTAAAATAGTCTCATAGTGACTAATCTTGGACCAGGAGGGATGTTTTAGTTGCCTGTTTTTGAAAAGGTTTGGAAAAATGAATTTTAGCTGATTTTGATAAAGCTTCAGATTGATCTTCGTTTTTAACATCAGCTGAAAATCGATCCTGTTTTTTCAGATTTTGAGAAAATTTTGCCTTTGCTCTAAATTGTTCTTCCTTTTTAAAACTCTTTTTCTTCTTGATTTTTTCATCCTTTTTTTAAAATAGCATGCAAATTCTAAGTGTCCAATTTTGTTACAGTATGAACATTTGATTTTGCAATTTCCCTATTTTCTTTCAGGAACAAAGAAATTTCCATACAATTTTTATTTTTGAGTTTTATCAAAACCAATCGCAGCTTTATCAAATATCCCTACTTGGGATCCCATGATTATCTGAAATGTCTCAATAGCTTGAATGAAATTCATTAAATCATTTTTAAGAATTTCAATTTCAGCCTTGAGAAGATCGTTCTCCGTTTGGGATGAAGATAGATCTTGGCTTTCAGAACTTTCAGATTCAGAACCTTTAAGTTAAGATTCTTTCAGGTTTTGAATGATTTCTTTAAGTTTATCATTCATAGCCTGAACTTTCTCTTTCTATTCTTTTTCTTTATGAAATTTTTCTTTAAAGGAACTACATTATTGAATGAGAAAGTTTGAATCATTTAGCAAATTATCAAATTCGATTTCCATTTCTTTACATACAAGATGGTTCAGAATCTGTTACCTCTGTATCTTCATTGTTTGCCATCAAACACAGGTTTGCTTCTTCAGGTTCATCTGTATCTGATTCATCAGAATCATCCCAGGTTGCCATCATTGATTTTTTTCTTGAAAGGAAATTTCTTTGGCACCTTTTTGTTTAATGGACATTCCGTTTTGTAATGTCCTTGTTTGTTGCATCCAAAGCAAGTGATTTTGCTTTTATCTATTTCAGCTTTGAAATCCTTTTTGTCTGGGGATCCTCTTTTGATCTGATCTCTTCTCCTTATCATTCTTTGTATCTTTCTTGTGAGAAGAGCAATCTCTTCATTAGCATCTTCTTGACCATCTTCTGAATCACTTTTCTCAATTGTTTATTGAACACTTGGTGAGCTTTGAGATGCTTTTAAGACTATTACTTTTCCTTTCTTTATAGGTTTATCTTCCAGTAACAGTACCTCATGCGCCCTTATAGTACCAATCAGTTCTTCCAATCCCAGAACTTCAAGATTCTTTGCTTGGCTTATGGCTGTCACCATTGGTCTCTACATGATTCGGAGACATCTCATGATTTTTCGTACCCTGTCTTGTACTGAATGTAACACTCCAAATTTTATAATGAACTATTTTATTAATTAAATAGGATTTTAGATAATTAATTGTGTTAAAATTATTTTAGAATATATGTTGATTAGTTTTATGATTAATTTTCTTTATAGGTGTGTTTTCTATGATGTGCTAATCTTGTACATATTTGACCAAATATGTTATACGAATAATAAATGTTATATTTTATTATTTTATATATTTTTCTAAAAATAATAGTATATTAGTGTAAATATTTTAAAGAATAAGATTTTAGGTGATTTTACGTGTATTTGTGAGTTGGTAATTAATATCATATTTTCTTGTATGTTTAACTAATGTTAAATGTCTTATCACATATTTATATTTTAATTGTTTTAAGTATCTCTTATTTTAATTATTTATTTTATAAATAATTATTTGAGATATTAGTAATGTTGTGTTTGATTTCCTTATTTTTATATATGTGTTATGCCATTGTGATTTTATATATATTTATTATGATATAATAACAAATATAAAGTGTGATTTATTTTATAGTTTTGATTATTCTCTAATGATGGTAATATTTTAATTTGAGTGTTTTGAAACATAAGTATTATTATAGTGATAGTTTTGAATATAAGAGTTTTGGTTATTAATGTGTTTTAAAATATTAATTACTTTATTTTTTGTGTTTAAAAAAAATATCTTTGGTAATTGTTGGTAAAAAAAATAATTAAAATGTGATTCATAGGTTAGGCCCATATGGAAGTAAAGCCTAATTAAATAATAATAATAATAATAATAATAATAATAATAATAATAAAATATAAGGAAGGAGGAGTAGTAGGAGCCGCCTAAGGAATAGAAAACATAAATTAGGATTATCGTTTGGCACCGATGACCGATAACTGTTTCAGAAAAGTTTCTCCATTTTCGCCCAAATTTTAGTATGTTGTTTTATTCATTTAGGTAGTCAAATAAACATACTTCCTCAGATTTTTAACCATCTCAATTTCTCTCTAAAATACCCGACTTCTCCGTTTATAAAATTCCTTATTTTGCATCGTTCTTCTTCACCGTGACTCCGATTTGAGTGAAACCAACGCCAAAATGATCGTGTGAAAAATGTCTATATTATCCACTAATTTGTTTTCTGATTTATGGTAAGTTTCCTTGACCGAATTTTAAAATTAGTTTTAGAGTGGCTTCTCATAATTTATTTTTAATGTTTACCCATAAATTGTGGAGTTAGATCGATTGAAGGACAAAGAGCCGGAGAATAAAAGTTGTTTTCTCGTGGAATCATATTCGTGTGTGAAAGCGTCGAAATAAGGTAAGGGGTGAGAGAACGTTTGAATTCATGAGTATAATATATTGTGAGTTGAACGGGAAAACCGTATTTCCCAACGATTCAACCGAACTTGCTACCTACGGCAGTAGCCCTTTGAGGGATAAATTAATTAATGTGCAAATATGGAAATTGTGAGATTAAAATATAGAATAGAAATATTTGTAAGGTGTTGATTGATTTAATTTCTTTAAATGTGTGGTATTTGATGTTATTGTGATATTGAGTGTCGAATTAATTTTATGTATATGTTTGATTAGATGAGTTTATGTGATATGATAATAAAAGATGGATGTGTTGTGATAATTTTATGTGATGATGATGATGTATGAATAATAATTTTGATTTCATAAATTTGTGATAAGTTTATGTGATGAGGTACGATTGATGATAGTGATGCTCTAAATTTGTGATGAGTTATGCAATGATGATGATGTGTGATTTATAATAGTGATGTTATGAATTGGTGATGAAAAGATTGAAGTAACCTCTAATGAAATAATTGTGATTCCAATTTGTGTTTGAGATGACGGTCTTAATGGATTATCATAGGCCAACGAGGGGAGAAAATAAATATTGAGAATTTGTGAAGTGGAGATTATTTTGTCATCATATAGGTAGGGCCTGACAAGCCTAGCGATTTCAGGGAAGTACAACTGAATTGAGTCTGATCGTGGCGGTCTACTGTTGAGCCTTAAGGCAAGATTGTTATACCTTGGAGGTATTCGGGTGGGGAATTCCTAGGTGACTTGGAGGTAGCACTCCAAATGTCGGGAGCTACCATGCAACACACGTTTACCTCGACTGTCGCGTATATGTGTCTCGGGTTGAGTTGAGGGGATCTATGAGGACATGGCCAATTTGAATTGTCCGTCCACCGGGATGGTGGCATAGTCTCAGGCCTCCTAACCAAGTACTTAAGAGTTAGAATGGTACCACATTGCGAAGTAGAGTCTAAACTCATTCATAGCATTGCATTTTCTTGTGATTGTTTTGTTGTGATTAATATGTGTCGTGTGCGATAATAATTATTCTTAGATGATTTGATGTTATAGTGAAATGTATTGACTTTCCTTGAGTGGTTTTGACTTTATAATGTTATGTTTTTCTTTGAAGAATGTCTGTCTAATGATACGGTTTATTTAGAATTAATTGCGTGTTCTCCTTACTTATATTATACTATTAACATGATTTCAAAACTCACCTCCTTCGTTGTTTGTGTTTGACTGGCTTGGCCCTGCGTTTGCGAAATCGCATTACAGGTTAATGAGTCTTGAAGTTCAAGTTTGGGAGGAACCCCGCTCTGATAGGTGATACCGGGAATTAAGAGTTGTAATGTGTATTTTACTTATGTAATTACAAATGACTTTTTATATGAAAACCTTAGTACGAGTAAGTCTTGGGAATTAAATCACAAAATTCTAGTTAAATCAAGTTTATTTATAATTTTCCATTTGTATCTTAATTTACGTTGACATATAAAATATAAAATGCGCTTTGCAAACATAACATCCGCAGTAGCTCACCAGGTTAATTCAATTTATGAATTCGGGGTTCAATTCCCTACGGCGGAAATTATTTTTTTTTTCACAAAATTTTAAGGTTTTATTTATTTATAATTTAATCATATATATAATATTTTAACCAAAAAGAAAAAATATATATATAATGTGGCTTAGCGAGTATTTTTTCTCTTACTCCTTGTAGTGTATAGTATATATATATATATGGCATGCTTTAGGAGTGAATATATATAGCATAAGTTTTTGTTCTTTAAAACGGGTTTCCATTTGTATCTTAATTTACATTGATATGTAAAATATAAAATGCACTTTGCAAACATAACATCCGCAGTAGCTCACCAGATTAATTCAGTTTATGAACTCTGGGTTCAACTCCCAGCTGCAGAAATTATTATTTTTTTCACAAATAATTTAATCATATATATATATATAATATTTTAACCAAAAAGAAAAAATATATATATAATGTGGCTTAGCGAGTATTTTCTCTTACTCCTAGTAGTGTATAGTGTATATATATATATGGCATGCTTTAGGAGTGTATATATATCCGCAGTAGCTCACCAGGTTAATTCAATTTATGAATTTTGTGTTCAATTCTCAGCTGTGGATATTATAACTTTTTTCATTAATTTTTAAGGTTTTATTTCCTTATAATTTAATCATATATATACTATTTTAACCAAAAAAAATATATATATATATAATGTGGCTTAGCGTGTACTTTTTCTCTTACTCCTAGTAGTCTATAGTGTATATATATATATGGCATGATTTAGGCTTAGCGTGTACTTTTTCTTTAACACGGATTTCCATTTGTATCTTAGTTTACATTGATATATAAAATATAAAATGCGCTTTTCAAACATGACATCCGTAGTAGCTCACCAGGTTAATTCAATTTATGAATTCTGGGTTCAATTCCCAGCTGCGGAAATTATAACTTTTTTCACAAATTTTTAAGGTTTTATTTATTTATAATTTAATCAAGTATATAATATTTTAACTAAAAAGAAAAATATATATATATAATGTGGCTTAGTGTGTATTTTTTCTCTTACTCCTAGTAGTGTATAGTGTATATATATATAGCAGGCTTTAAAGGTGTATATATATAGCATACGTTTTTTTTCTTTAATACGGGTTTCCATTTGTATCTTAATTTACATTAATATATAAAATATAAAATGCACTTTGCAAACATAACATCCGCAATAGCTAACCAGGTTAATTCAATTTATCAATTCTGGGTTCAATTCCCAACTGCGGAAATTATAACTTTTTTCACAAATTTTTAAGGTTTTATTTATTTATAATTTAATCAAGTATATAATATTTTAATTAAAAAGAAAAAAATATATATATAATGTGGCTTAGCGTGTATTTTTTCTCTTACTCCTAGTAGTGTATAGTGTATATATATATAGCATGCTTTAGGAGTATATATATATAGCATACGTTTTTTTTCTTTAACACGGGTTTCCATTTGTATCTTAATTTACATTAATATATAAAATATAAAATGCACTTTGCAAACATAACATCCGCAGTAGCTCAACAGGTTAATTCAATTTATGAATTCTGGGTTCAATTCCCAGCTGCGGAAATTATAACTTTTTTCACAAATTTTTTAGATTTTATTTATTTATAATTTAATCAAGTATATAATATTTTAAGCAAAAAGAAGAAAATATATATATATAGTGGGTTAGCGTGTATTTTTTCTCTTACTCCTTGTAGTGTATAGTGTATATATATATAGCATGCTTTAGGAGTGTATATATATAGCATACGTTTTTTTTCTTTAACACGGGTTTCCATTTGTATCTTAATTTACATTAATATAGAAAATATAAAATGCACTTTGCAAACATAACATCCATGTAATACCCCAAATTTTATAATAAATTATTTTATTTATCTAATAAGATTTTAAAGAATTAATTTAGTATTGCATGCGTTGGAATATATGTTGATTAATGATTATGATCAATTTTCCTTACATGTATATTTGTTGTAGTGTGAGAATTTTATAGATATTTAATTTAGTGAATAAGATAAATTATTAATGTTCTATTTATTTATTTTACCTAATTATCTTTATGAAAATTATTAGTATTTTAATATGAATATTTTAGAGAAAATGTTTTTAGTATGGAGTAAAATAAATTATTTATTTATTAATGATTTTTTTTATAAAAAAATGATGAATTAAACAAACTCCAGTTCTATGGAAATGACTTTTGTTAACGACACCGTTTCTTCTCACTTACAAAACAAAAACCGGAACCCTACCATAACCGTCACTCCCCAGTACCCACTCTTCCAATCGATCTGGTGGCGGAGATTCTACGTAGGTTACCCGTGAAACTCCTCCTTCAACTCCGATCCCGAGTTCTCCAAGAAGTACCTTCGCATGTCAAAGTCTTCTCAACAACACAACCGTCTCATCGATTCAAGTCAGGTTCCCTAACATTTTCAACAACTTAACATATGCTGCGTGTTTGTCTTGCGACGATATCATTTGTTTCACTAATAATGATAGTTTCCCCCTTTTGTGAAATCCTTCCATTAGATGATTCAATACTTGTTGTGTTTATTTTTTTAATTATAAAACTAATCAATACGTTCCCATTTACTGTTCTATAGGTAAATCGGGTGTATTAATTGGTTGGTATATGATGTTGAATAGTTCCATTATTTCTCTTGATTTGTTTCAAAACTTTTTTAAAGTATAAAATAGGAGTGTTTGTATCAATTGTATACCATTCCTTATATGGAAGATCCCATATATATTCTTGTGATGAGAATTTGTATATCAGGGAGGATTCAATATTTAATACCAACAAAAATTGGCTGTCTATTATTTCAAAAAAAAAAATGGTAATTATAATAAGACTGATTTGTAGTGATTCCATGAAGAAAGAAGTCTACTTTGAAAGAGTTTGATATCAGCTTGTTCCTCATCTTGTGATTTAAATGCATGTTATTCGACTGCAACATATAGACAAGGATTTACGAAGGCGAGACGCACATGCAATAAGTTATTCGAGTCGGTTGTTGTTGTGAAGTTCTGTATCTTCTCTAAGGCTGCGGGAAATCTTCAATCAAGGTAAGGGGTGAGATGAGGTTCGACTTTATGAGTATAAAATAATGTGAGATGAACGGGAATACCGAAATTCCCATATATTCATCCTGGGCTCACTACGTAGGGTCGAGCCCTATTGAGCAATAATAATTAATTAATAATACATGAATGGTAACAGTATGAATGGTACCGTGCAACACAAGAGTACCCCGATTGTCGCGTATATGTGTCTCGGGTTGAGTTGAGGGGATCTATGAGGACACGGCCAAATTGAATTGTCCGTCCACTTGCGTGGTGGCATAGTATCAAGCCTCCTAACCAAGTACTTCAGAGTTAGAATGGTACCAAAGAAAGAGGAGGAGTCTAGAGTATAAGAGCATGCATAACATTACTTGATTTGTGTGTTTACTTACTTGATGTTGTGGATTGTATCAATGTTTTACCTTGATTATTCTTGTTAATTGTGATTTGATATGATACGGTGTTGAATATATTTTACGTGTTCTTCTCAATTATTTTATACTATTACATATTTTGGAAGCTCACCCCTCGTTGCTTGTGTTTGGCGCTTGCGAGAGCACGCAGTCATTTCAGGTTATCGGTTGGTGATCCACGCTCTGATAGGTGATACTGGGTGGGAGTAATTTGTCGGATTTTGTTGAGTTATGAACTAATTTAGATTTTTGTAAATTCGATCGATCAATTGTGTTATTTTTATCTTTTATTCGGATGTAGAAATTAATTGTCTCTCAGTTTAGAACGTGTTTTTATGTCAGAAATTTTTATTTAATAAACCTCAACTATATTCGATATTAAAGGATTTTTAATTGAAAATTTTTATGCAAGCATTTTGTGTAAGTATGAGTGTGACGTCTTGAACCTTATAGTTAAAAAAAAAAAATTTGTATACTCTATCTTAGAACCGCTGCGAATCTCTTTCAAAACTAACGCATTTTACTTTCTATTTCCATTTTGGTTTAGGGTGTCACAATCCGCAGTAGCTCACTAGGTTAATTCAATTTATGAATTCTGGGTTCAATTCCCAGCTGCGAAAAATATAACTTTTATCACAAATTTTTAAGATTTTATTTTTTTATAATTTAGTCATATATATACTATTTTAACCAAAAAGAAAAAATATATATATAATGTGGCTTAGCGTGTACTTTTTCTCTTACTCCTAGTAGTCTATAGTGTATATATATATATATATGGCTTGATTTAGGAATGTATATATATAGCATACGTTTTTTTTTCTTTAGAACGGGTTTCCATTTGTATCTTAGTTTACATTGATATATAAAATATAAAATGCGCTTTTCAAACATGACATCCGCAGTAGCTCACCAGGTTAATTCAATTTATGAATTCTGGGTTCAATTCCCAACTGCGGAAATTATAACTTTTTTCACAAATTTTTAAGGTTTTATTTATTTATAATTTAATCAAGTATATAATATTTTAACCAAAAAGAAAAAAAATATATATATATAATGTGGCTTAGCGTGTATTTTTTCTCTTACTCCTAGTAGTGTATAGTGTATATATATATAGCATGCTTTAAAGGTGTCTATATATAGCATACGTTTTTTTTCTTTAACACGGGTTTCCATTTGTATCTTAATTTACATTAATATATAAAATATAAAATGCACTTTGCAAACATAACATCCGCAATAGCTAACCAGGTTAATTCAATTTATCAATTCTGGGTTCAATTCCCAGCTGCGGAAATTATAACTTTTTTCACAAATTTTTAAAGTTTTATTTATTTATAATTTAATCAAGTATATAATATTTTAACCAAAAAGAAAAAAAATATATATATAATGTGGCTTAGTGTGTATTTTTTCTCTTACTCCAAGTAGTGTATAGTGTATATATATATATAGCATGCTTTAGGAGTGTATATATATAGCATACATTTTTTTTCTTTAACACGGGTTTCCATTTGTATCTTAATTTACATTAATATATAAAATATAAAATGCACTTTGCAAACATAACATCCGCAGTAGCTCAACAGGTTAATTCAATTTATGAATTCTGGGTTCAATTCCCAGCTGCGGAAATTATAACTTTTTTCACAAATTTTTAAGATTTTATTTATTTATAATTTAATCAAGTATATAATATTATAACCAAAAAGAAAAAAATATATATATATAGTGTGGCTTAGCGTGTATTTTTTCTCTTACTCCTAGTAGTGTATAGTGTATATATATATAGCATGCTTTAGGAGTGTATATATATAGCATACGTTTTTTTTCTTTAACACGGGTTTCCATTTGTATCTTAATTTACATTAATATATAAAATATAAAATGCACTTTGCAAACATAACATCCGCAGTAGCTCACCAGGTTAATTCAATTTATGAATTCTTGGTTCAATTCCCAGCTGCGAAAATTATAACTTTTTTCACAAATTTTTAAGATTTTATTTATTTATAATTTAATCAAGTATATAATATTTTAACAAAAAAAATATATATATATATATATATTATGTGGCTTAGCGTGTATTTTTTCTCTTACTCCTATTAGTGTATAGTGTATATATATATAGCATGCTTTAGGAGTGTATATATATAGCATACGTTATTTTTCTTTAACATGGGTTTCCATTTGTATCTTAATTTACATTAATATATAAAATATAAAATGCACTTTGCAAACATAACATCCGCAGTAGCTCACCAGGTTAATTCAATTTATGAATTTTGGGTTCATTTCCCAGCTGCGGAAATTATAACTTTTTTCACTAATGTTTAAGGTTTTATTTCTTTATAATTTAATCATATATATACTGTAAGACCCTTAATTTTAAAACTCTAATTTATGCAATTTTAGTATATTTGGTGTTAAAGTGCTGAGGCATTTAGCCCAATTTTAATTCATTTTGTGAATCAAATACCAAAGGCATATTTTATTAGAGTTTGTTATATGTTTACTATATATATATTTTTATATATATATTTTTAGATCCGGTTGAAATTATTCGTCAAAGAATAATTTATTTATGTTACGGAGAATTTATTACCGGACTGTTTTGTTAAAAATATATTTGGTTGCTGAAAATTTTACCTGTCAATTGAGCTGCAACGGGAATAGATATTTTTATCAAAATAATTGGAGATGTGAGTAATGTGTGTAAGAGTTGTAATTATTTGTGGGTTGGTTTAGTATATATATATTTAATTATATATGTTAGTGTGTTAGTAATATATATTTATATATATATATATATTTAGTAAGTTATATATATATATATATATATATATATATATATATATATATATGTGTGTGTGAGAAAGGAAGGAATCAGGGAAGGAAAAAGAAAGGAAAACATTTCCTCCAAGTCGTGAACGTCTTTCTTCTTCTTTCTTTCTGTTTCGCGAAGAAGGTGTTGGTGGGTTTCAAAACCGCCAAACATAAACCGTCACTTCTCACCTAGATCTAAGCTTCCTCTCGCGAATTGACAGAAGGGAAAGTTGCTCCTTGCCACGGTACGGTGCTAGTGAGCCAACTTTGGAAGCATCGTGTGAAGCGAAGTTTTACGGTGCTAGTTTAAATTTTTTATATTTAAATCTATTAAACACTTTTTTTTAGTATTTTATTTGAAAATAGTAACTATAAACAAATTAATGGTACTTAGTAAACTAAAATGGTTGGTGGATTATGTGTAACCAGTGGCTAATAGTTGTTGGGACATAGGTTGGCCACGGCCACCCCAAAATTTTCTCTAATCTTTTAAAAATACTTCTTATTTTATTTTATTTATAATACTATAATTTGTTAAATAAAAATTAATATAAATTAAATCAGGATTAAATCAGAATTTTGAGTTGTTTTAATGTTGGGTTCTATAATTGGTGTATTTTATGAGTTGAATTGCGGTTGTTGAGTTATGTTGTCGAGATATATGTTTCAGTCTAATATGTGAAGATAACATACTATATGTGCATTTTTTCTTGTTACATGTATTTAAAATTTTAGAGTTGTCTGAATTAGTTTCAATTGATATTGGGGTGACTGCTGCTGAGCTTAACATAATCACTACTACATCTTAAGGTACTTGTTATTGTTTTGTTTAATGCATATTTTACTTATTTATTATTTCTCCTCACTTTTATTATTAATATTTGTTTTTGCAGATTCCAAATTGTTTCATTCCATACTTTGAGAAACTTGTTAAGTGCTTGTACTTGAAGTTGACATTTCTTAGAATTGATGAATTTTCATATTTTATTGATTTACTGTTTTTGAATTTATTTATGTATTTGAAGATTGTTGGATTTATTTTTTTGTGTCAGAAGTTGATGAGTTTTCTAAAGAATTGCATAATTTGATTGAAATTTTATAGTTTTGAGACATTTAAGTATTAAATATATTTTCATTCAATATGTTTTCCTGTAAAATAAAAAAATAGGTTATTATTTATGTATGACCTGCCAACCCAACCCAACCCAACCCGTTCTTGATCGGGTCGGGTCGGTTCGGGTTAAATAAAAAAATATGGGTTTAAAACTTAACCCAACTCAAAGATAATCGATCGGGTCGGGTCTTGGGTTTTGTCAAAACCCGCCCAACCCAACCCACGTACACCCCTAGTGAATATATATAGCATACATTTTTTTTCTTTCACACGGGTTTCCATTTGTATCTTAATTTACATTAATATATAAAATATAAAATGCACTTTGCAAACATAACATCCGCAGTAGCTCACCAGGTTAATTCAATTTATGAATTCTGGGTTCAACTCCCAGCTGCAGAAATTACAACTTTTTTCACAATTTTTAAGGTTATATTTATTTATAATTTAATCAAGTATATAATATTTTAACCAAAAAGAAAAAAAATATATAATGTGGCTTAACGTGTATTTTTTCTCTTACTCCTAGTAGTGATTAGTGTATATATATATATACCATGCTTTAGGAGTGTATATATATAGCATACGTTTTTTTTCTTTAACACGGGTTTCCATTTGTATCTCAATTTACATTAATATATAAAATATAAAATGCACTTTGCAAACATAACATCCGCAGTAGCTCACCAGGTTAATTCAATTTATGAATTCTGGGTTCAATTCCCAGCTGCGGAAATTATAACTTTTTTCACAAATTTTGAAGGTTTTATTTATTTATAATTTAATCAAGTATATAATATTTTAACCAAAAATAAAATAAAAATATATATATATATAATGTGACTTAACGTGTATTTTTTCTCTTACTCCTAGTAGTGTATATTGTATATATATATATATAGCATGCTTTAGGAGTGTATATATATAGCATACGTTTTTTTTCTTTAACACGGGTTTCCATTTGTATCTTAATTTACATTAATATATAAAATATAAAATGCACTTTACAAACATAACATCCGCAGTAGCTCACCAGGTTAATTCAATTTATGAATTCTGGGTTCAATTCCCAGCTGCGGAAATTATAACTTTTTTCACAAATTTTTAATGTTTTATTTATTTACAATTTAATCATGTATATAATATTTTAACCAAAAAGAAAAAATATATATATATATATATATATAATGTGGCTTAGCGTGTATTTTTTCTCTTACTCCTAGTAGTGTATAGTGTATATATATATGGCATGCTTTAGGAGTGTGTATATATAGCATACAGTTTTTTATTTAACGGGTTTCCATTTGTATCTTAACTTACATTTATATATAAAATATAAAATACGCTTTGCAAACATAACATCCGCAGTAGCCCACCAGCTTAATTCAATTTATGAATTCTGTGTTCAATTCCTAGCTGCCGAAATTATAACTTTTTTCACATATTTTTAAGGTTTTATTTATTTATAATTTAATCAAGTATATAATATTTTAACCAAAAATAAAAAAAAATATATATATATATATATATATTGTGGCTTAGCGTGTATTTTTTCTCTTACTCCTAGTAGTCTATAGTGTATATATATATGGCATGCTTTAGGAATGTTTATATATAGCATACGTTTGTTTTCTTTAGAACGGGTTTCCATTTGTATCTTAGTTTACAGTGATATATAAAATATAAAATGCACTTTGCAAACATAACATCCGCAGTAGCTCACCAGGTTAATTCAATTTATGAATTATGGGTTCAATTCCCAGATGCGGAAATTATAACTTTTTTCACAAATTTTTAAGGTTTTATTTATTTATAATTTAATCAAGTATATAATATTTTAACCAAAAAGAAAATATATATATATATATATATATATATAATGTGGCTTAGCGTGTATTTTTTCTCTTACTCCTAGTAGTGTATAGTGTATATATATATATAGCATGCTTTAGGAGTGTATATATATAGCATACGTTTTTTTTCTTTAACACGGGTTTCCATTTGTATCTTAATTTACATTAATATATAAAATATAAAATGCCCTTTGCAAACATAACATCCGCAGTAGCTCACCAGGTTAATTCAATTTATGAATTCTGGGTTCAATTCCCAGCTGCGGAAATTATAACTTTTTTCACAAATTTTTAAGGTTTTATTTATTTATAATTTAATCAAGTATATAATATTTTAACCAAAAAGAAAAAAATATATATATAATGTGGCTTAACGTGTATTTTTTCTCTTACTCCTAGTAGTGTATAGTGTATATATATATAGCATGCTTTCGGAGTGTATATATATAGCATACGTTTTTTTTCTTTAACACGGGTTTCCATTTGTATCTTATTTACATTAATATATAAAATATAAAATGCATTTTGCAAACATAACATCCGCAGTAGCTCACCAGGTAAATTCAATTTATGAATTCTGGGTTCAATTCCCAGCTGCGGATATTATAACTTTTTTCACAAATTTCTAAGATTTTATTTATTTATAATTTAATCATATATATACTATTTTAACCAAAAAGAAAAAAATATATATATAATGTGGCTTAGCGTGTACTTTTTCTCTTACTCCTAGTAGTCTATAGAGTATATATATATATGCCATGCTTTAGGAGTGTATATATATAGCATACAGTTTTTTATTTAACAGGTTTCCATTTGTATCTTAATTTACATTAATATATAAAATATAAAATGCACTTTTCAAACATGACATCCGCAGTAGCTCACCAGGTTAATTCAATTTATGATTCTGGGTTCAATTCCCAGCTGCGGAAATTATAACATTTTTCACAAATTTTTAAGGTTTTATTTATTTATAATTTAATCAAGTGTATAATATTTTAACCAAAAAGAAAAAAATATATATATAATGTGGCTTAGCGTGTATTTTTTCTCTTACTCCTAGTAGTGTATAGTGTATATATATATAGCATGCTTTAGGAGTGTATATATATAGCATATGTTTTTTTTCTTTAACACGGGTTTCCATTTGTATCTTAATTTACATTAATATTTAAAATATAAAATGCACTTTGCAAACATAACATCCGCAGTAGCTCACTAGGTTAATTCAATTTTTGAATTCTGTGTTAAACTCCCAGCTGCGGATATTATAACTTTTTTCACTAATTTTTAAGGTTTTATTTCTTTATAATTTAATCATATATTTACTATTTTCACCAAAAAGAAAAAAATATATATATAATGTGGCTTAGCATGTACTTTTTCTCTTACTCCAAGTAGTCTATAGTGTATATATATATGGCATGCTTTAGGAATGTATATATATAGCATACGTTTTTTTTCTTTAGAACGGGTTTCCATTTGTATCTTAGTTTACATTGATATATAAAATATAAAATGCGCTTTTCAAACATAACATCCGCAGTAGCTCACCAGGTTAATTCAATTTATGAATTCTGGGTTCAATTCCCAACTGCGGAAATTATAACTTTTTTCACATATTTTTAAGGTTTTATTTATTTATAATTTAGTCAAGTATATAATAATTTAACCAAAAATAAAATATATATATATATATATATATATATATATATTGTGGCTTAGCGTGTATTTTTTCTCTTACTCCTAGTAGTGTATAGTGTATATATATATAGCATGCTTTAGGAGTGTATATATATAGCATACGTTTTTTTTCTTTAGAACGGGTTTCCATTTGTATCTTAGTTTACATTGATATATAAAATATAAAATGCGCTTTTCAAACATAACATCCGCAGTAGCTCACCAGGTTAATTCAATTTATGAATTCAGGGTTCAAATCCCAGCTGCGGAAATTATAACTTTTTTCACAAATTTTTAAGGTTTTATTTATTTATAATTTAATCAAGTATATAATATTTTAACCAAAAAGAAAAAAAAAATATATATATATATATATATAATGTGGCTTAGCGTGTATTTTTTCTCTTACTCCTAGTAGTGTATAGTGTATATATATATAGAATGCTTTAGGAGTGTATATATATAGCATACGTTTTTTTTCTTTAACACGGGTTTCCATTTGTATCTTAATTTACATTGATATATAAAATATAAAATGCACTTTGCGAACATAACATCCGCAGTAGCTCACCAGGTTAATTCAATTTATGATTCTGGGTTCAATTCCCAGCTGCGGAAATTATAACTTTTTTCACAAATTTTTAAGGTTTTATTTATTTATAATTTAATCAAGTGTATAATATTTTAACCAAAAAGAAAAAAATATATATATAATGTGGCTTAGCGTGTATTTTTTCTCTTACTCCTAGTAGTGTATAGTGTATATATATATAGCATGCTTTAGGAGTGTATATATATAGCATATGTTTTTTTTCTTTAACACGGGTTTCCATTTGTATCTTAATTTA
>JBBPBQ010020324.1:40852246-40876214 GCA_037974755.1 Cicer yamashitae | reverse complement strand
TTAGCGTGTATTTTTTCTCTTACTCCTAGTAGTCTATAGTGTATATATATATGGCATGCTTTAGGAATGTTTATATATAGCATACGTTTGTTTTCTTTAGAACGGGTTTCCATTTGTATCTTAGTTTACAGTGATATATAAAATATAAAATGCACTTTGCAAACATAACATCCGCAGTAGCTCACCAGGTTAATTCAATTTATGAATTCTGGGTTCAATTCCCAGATGCGGAAATTATAGCTTTTTTCACAAATTTTTAAGGTTTTATTTATTTATAATTTAATCAAGTATATAATATTTTAACCAAAAAGAAAATATATATATATATATATATAATGTGGCTTAGCGTGTATTTTTTCTCTTACTCCTAGTAGTGTATAGTGTATATATATATATAGCATGCTTTAGGAGTGTATATATATAGCATACGTTTTTTTTCTTTAACACGGGTTTCCATTTGTATCTTAATTTACATTAATATATAAAATATAAAATGCCCTTTGCAAACATAACATCCGCAGTAGCTCACCAGGTTAATTCAATTTATGAATTCTGGGTTCAATTCCCAGCTGCGGAAATTATAACTTTTTTCACAAATTTTTAAGGTTTTATTTATTTATAATTTAATCAAGTATATAATATTTTAACCAAAAAGAAAAAAATATATATATAATGTGGCTTAACGTGTATTTTTTCTCTTACTCCTAGTAGTGTATAGTGTATATATATATAGCATGCTTTTGGAGTGTATATATATAGCATACGTTTTTTTTCTTTAACACGGGTTTCCATTTGTATCTTTATTTACATTAATATATAAAATATAAAATGCATTTTGCAAACATAACATCCGCAGTAGCTCACCAGGTAAATTCAATTTATGAATTCTGGGTTCAATTCCCAGCTGCGGATATTATAACTTTTTTCACAAATTTCTAAGATTTTATTTATTTATAATTTAATCATATATATACAATTTTAACCAAAAAGAAAAAAATATATATATAATGTGGCTTAGCGTGTACTTTTTCTCTTACTCCTAGTAGTCTATAGTGTATATATATCTATGGCATGCTTTAGGAGTGTAGATATATAGCATACAGTTTTTTATTTAACGGGTTTCAGTTTGTATCTTAACTTACATTGATTTATAAAATATAAAATGCGCTTTGCAAACATAACATCCGCAGTAGCTCACTAGGTTAATTCAATTTTTGAATTCTGTGTTAAACTCCCAGCTGCGGATATTATAACTTTTTTCACTAATTTTTAAGGTTTTATTTCTTTATAATTTAATCATATATTTACTATTTTCACCAAAAAGAAAAAAATATATATATAATGTGGCTTAGCATGTACTTTTTCTCTTACTCCAAGTAGTCTATAGTGTATATATATATGGCATGCTTTAGGAATGTATATATATAGCATACGTTTTTTTTCTTTAGAACGGGTTTCCATTTGTATCTTAGTTTACATTGATATATAAAATATAAAATGCGCTTTTCAAACATAACATCCGCAGTAGCTCACCAGGTTAATTCAATTTATGAATTCTGGGTTCAATTCCCAACTGCGGAAATTATAACTTTTTTCACATATTTTTAAGGTTTTATTTATTTATAATTTAGTCAAGTATATAATAATTTAACCAAAAATAAAATATATATATATATATATATTGTGGCTTAGCGTGTATTTTTTCTCTTACTCCTAGTAGTGTATAGTGTATATATATATAGCATGCTTTAGGAGTGTATATATATAGCATACGTTTTTTTTCTTTAGAACGGGTTTCCATTTGTATCTTAGTTTACATTGATATATAAAATATAAAATGCGCTTTTCAAACATGACATCCGCAGTAGCTCACCAGGTTAATTCAATTTATGAATTCTGGGTTCAATTCCCAGCTGCGGAAATTATAACTTTTTTCACAAATTTTAAAGGTTTTATTTATTTATAATTTAATCAAGTATATAATATTTTAACCAAAAAAGAAAAAAAAAATATATATATATATAATGTGGTTTAGCGTGTATTTTTTCTCTTACTCCTAGTAGTGTATAGTGTATATATATATAGCATGCTTTAGGAGTGTATATATATAGCATACGTTTTTTTTCTTTAACACAGGTGTCCATTTGTATCTTAATTTACATTAATATATAAAATATAAAATGCACTTTGCAAACATAACATCCGCAGTAGCTCACCAGGTTAATTCAATTAATGAATTTTGGGTTCAACTCCCAGCTGCGGAAATTATAACTTTTTTTACAAATTTTTAATATTTCATTTATTTATAATTTAATCAAGTACATAATATTTTAACCAAAAAGAAAAAAATATATATATATATATAATGTGGCTTAACGTGTATTTTTTCTCTTACTTCTAATAGTGTATAGTGTATATATATATAGCATGCTTTAGGAGTGTATATATATAGCATACGTTTTTTTTCTTTAACACGGGTTTCCATTTGTATCTTAATTTACATTAATATATAAAATATAAAATGAACTTTGCAAACATAACATCCGCAGTAGCTCACCAGGTTAATTCAATTTATGAATTCAGGGTTCAATTCCCAGCTGCGGAAATTATAACTTTTTTCACAAATTTTAAAGGTTTTATTTATTTATAATTTAATCAAGTATATAATATTTTAACCAAAAAAGAAAAAAAATATATATATATATATAATGTGGTTTAGCGTGTATTTTTTCTCTTACTCCTAGTAGTGTATAGTGTATATATATATAGCATGCTTTAGGAGTGTATATATATAGCATACTTTTTTTTTCTTTAATACGGGTTTCCATTTGTATCTTAATTTACATTAATATATAAAATATAAAATGCACATTGCAAACAAAACATCCGCAGTAGCTCACCACGTTAATTCAATTTATGAATTCTGGGATCAATTCCCAGCTGCGGAAATTATAACTTTTTTCACAAATTATTTAGATTTTATTTATTTATAATTTAATTATATATATAATATTTTAGACAAAAAGAAAAAAAATATATATAATGTGGCTTAACGTGTATTTTTTCTCTTACTCCAAGTAGTGTATAGTGTATATATATATAGCATGCTTTAGGAGTGTATATATATAGCATACGTTTTTTTTCTTTAACACGGGTTTCCATTTGTATCTTAATTTACATTAATATATAAAATATAAAATGCACTTTGCAAACATAACATCCGCAGTAGCTCACCAGGTTAATTCAATTTATGAATTCTGGGTTCAATTCCCAGCTGCGGAAATTATAACTTTTTTCACAAATTTTGAAGGTTTTATTTATTTATAATTTAATCAAGTATATAATATTTTAACCAAAAATAAAATAAAAATATATATATATATAATGTGACTTAACGTGTATTTTTTCTCTTACTCCTAGTAGTGTATATTGTATATATATATATATAGCATGCTTTAGGAGTGTATATATATAGCATACGTTTTTTTTCTTTAACACGGGTTTCCATTTGTATCTTAATTTACATTAATATATAAAATATAAAATGCACTTTACAAACATAACATCCGCAGTAGCTCACCAGGTTAATTCAATTTATGAATTCTGGGTTCAATTCCCAGCTGCGGAAATTATAACTTTTTTCACAAATTTTTAATGTTTTATTTATTTACAATTTAATCATGTATATAATATTTTAACCAAAAAGAAAAAATATATATATATATATATATATAATGTGGCTTAGCGTGTATTTTTTCTCTTACTCCTAGTAGTGTATAGTGTATATATATATGGCATGCTTTAGGAGTGTGTATATATAGCATACAGTTTTTTATTTAACGGGTTTCCATTTGTATCTTAACTTACATTTATATATAAAATATAAAATGCGCTTTGCAAACATAACATCCGCAGTAGCCCACCAGCTTAATTCAATTTATGAATTCTGTGTTCAATTCCTAGCTGCCGAAATTATAACTTTTTTCACATATTTTGAAGGTTTTATTTATTTATAATTTAATCAAGTATATAATATTTTAACCAAAAATAAAAAATATATATATATATATATATATTGTGGTTTAGCGTGTATTTTTTCTCTTACTCCTAGTAGTCTATAGTGTATATATATATGGCATGCTTTAGGAATGTTTATATATAGCATACGTTTGTTTTCTTTAGAACGGGTTTCCATTTGTATCTTAGTTTACAGTGATATATAAAATATAAAATGCACTTTGCAAACATAACATCCGCAGTAGCTCACCAGGTTAATTCAATTTATGAATTCTGGGTTCAATTCCCAGATGCGGAAATTATAGCTTTTTTCACAAATTTTTAAGGTTTTATTTATTTATAATTTAATCAAGTATATAATATTTTAACCAAAAAGAAAATATATATATATATATATATAATGTGGCTTAGCGTGTATTTTTTCTCTTACTCCTAGTAGTGTATAGTGTATATATATATATAGCATGCTTTAGGAGTGTATATATATAGCATACGTTTTTTTTCTTTAACACGGGTTTCCATTTGTATCTTAATTTACATTAATATATAAAATATAAAATGCCCTTTGCAAACATAACATCCGCAGTAGCTCACCAGGTTAATTCAATTTATGAATTCTGGGTTCAATTCCCAGCTGCGGAAATTATAACTTTTTTCACAAATTTTTAAGGTTTTATTTATTTATAATTTAATCAAGTATATAATATTTTAACCAAAAAGAAAAAAATATATATATAATGTGGCTTAACGTGTATTTTTTCTCTTACTCCTAGTAGTGTATAGTGTATATATATATAGCATGCTTTCGGAGTGTATATATATAGCATACGTTTTTTTTCTTTAACACGGGTTTCCATTTGTATCTTATTTACATTAATATATAAAATATAAAATGCATTTTGCAAACATAACATCCGCAGTAGCTCACCAGGTAAATTCAATTTATGAATTCTGGGTTCAATTCCCAGCTGCGGATATTATAACTTTTTTCACAAATTTCTAAGATTTTATTTATTTATAATTTAATCATATATATACAATTTTAACCAAAAAGAAAAAAATATATATATAATGTGGCTTAGCGTGTACTTTTTCTCTTACTCCTAGTAGTCTATAGTGTATATATATCTATGGCATGCTTTAGGAGTGTAGATATATAGCATACAGTTTTTTATTTAACGGGTTTCAGTTTGTATCTTAACTTACATTGATTTATAAAATATAAAATGCGCTTTGCAAACATAACATCCGCAGTAGCTCACTAGGTTAATTCAATTTTTGAATTCTGTGTTAAACTCCCAGCTGCGGATATTATAACTTTTTTCACTAATTTTTAAGGTTTTATTTCTTTATAATTTAATCATATATATACTATTTTCACCAAAAAGAAAAAAATATATATATAATGTGGCTTAGCATGTACTTTTTCTCTTACTCCAAGTAGTCTATAGTGTATATATATATGGGATGCTTTAGGAATGTATATATATAGCATACGTTTTTTTTCTTTAGAACGGGTTTCCATTTGTATCTTAGTTTACATTGATATATAAAATATAAAATGCGCTTTTCAAACATAACATCCGCAGTAGCTCACCAGGTTAATTCAATTTATGAATTCTGGGTTCAATTCCCAACTGCGGAAATTATAACTTTTTTCACATATTTTTAAGGTTTTATTTATTTATAATTTAGTCAAGTATATAATAATTTAACCAAAAATAAAATATATATATATATATATATATTGTGGCTTAGCGTGTATTTTTTCTCTTACTCCTAGTAGTGTATAGTGTATATATATATAGCATGCTTTAGGAGTGTATATATATAGCATACGTTTTTTTTCTTTAGAACGGGTTTCCATTTGTATCTTAGTTTACATTGATATATAAAATATAAAATGCGCTTTTCAAACATAACATCCGCAGTAGCTCACCAGGTTAATTCAATTTATGAATTCAGGGTTCAATTCCCAGCTGTGGAAATTATAACTTTTTTCACAAATTTTTAAGGTTTTATTTATTTATAATTTAATCAAGTATATAATATTTTAACCAAAAAGAAAAAAAAAATATATATATATATATAATGTGGCTTAGCGTGTATTTTTTCTCTTACTCCTAGTAGTGTATAGTGTATATATATATAGAATGCTTTAGGAGTGTATATATATAGCATACGTTTTTTTTCTTTAACACGGGTTTCCATTTGTATCTTAATTTACATTAATATATAAAATATAAAATGCACTTTGCAAACATAACACCCGCAGTAGCTCACCAGGTTAATTCAATTTATGAATTCTGTGTTCAATTCCCAGCTGCGGAAATTATAACTTTTTTCACATATTTTTAAGGTTTTATTTATTTATTATTTAATCAAGTATATAATATTTTAACCAAAAAAAGAAAAAATATATATATATAATGTGGCTTAGCGTGTATTTTTTCTCTTACTCCTAGTAGTGTATAGTGTATATATATATAGCATGCTTTAGGAGTGTATATATATAGCATACGTTTTTTTTCTTTAACACGGGTTTCCATTTGTATCTTAATTTACATTAATATATAAAATATAAAATGCACTTTGCAAACATAACATCCGCAGTAGCTCACCAGGTTAATTCAATTTATGAATTATGGGTTCAATTCCTAGCTGCAGAAATTATAACTTTTTTCACAAATTTTTAAGATTTTATTTATTTATAATTTTATCAAGTATATAATATTTTAACCAAAAAGAAAAAAATATATATCTATAATGTGGTTTAGCATGTATTTTTTCTCTTACTCCTAGTAGTGTATAGTGTATATATATAGCATGCTTCAGGAGTGTATATATATAGCATACGTTTTTTTTCTTTAACACGGGTTTCCATTTTTATCTTAATTTACATTGATATATAAAATATAAAATTCACTTTGCAAACATAACATCCGCAGTAGCTCACCAGGTTAATTCAATTTATGAATTCTAGGTTCAATTCCCAGCTGCGGATATTATAACTTTTTTCACAAATTTTTAAGATTTTATTTATTTATAATTTAATCAAGTATATAATATTTTAACCAAAACGAAAAAAATATATATATAATGTGGCTTAGCGTGTATTTTTTCTCTTACTCCTGGTAGTGTATAGTGTATATATATATAGCATGCTTTAAGAGTGTATATATATAGCATACATTTTTTTTCTTTAACACGGGTTTCCATTTGTATCTTTGTTTACATTGATATATAAAATATAAAATGCGCTTTTCAAACATTACATCCGCAGTAGCTCACCAGGTTAATTCAATTTATGAATTCTGGGTTCAATTCCCAGACGCGGAAATTATAACTTTTTTGACAAATTTTTAAGGTTTTATTTATTTATAATTTCATCAAGTATATAATATTTTAACCAAAAAGAAAAATATATATATATATAATGTGGCTTAGCGTGTATTTTTTCTCCTACTCCTAGTAGTGTATAGTGTATATACATAGCATGCTTTAGGAGTGTATATATATAGCATACGTTTTTTTTCTTTAACACGGGTTTCCATTTGTATCTTTGTTTACATTGATATATAAAATATAAAATGCGCTTTTCAAACATAACATCCGCAGTAGCTCACCAGGTTAATTCAATTTATGAATTCTGGGTTCAATTCCCGGTTTCATAAATTATAACTTTTTTCACAAAGTTTTAAGGTTTTATTTATTTATAATTTAATCAAGTATATAATATTTTAACCAAAAAGAAAAATATATATATATATATATAATGTGGCTTAGCGTGTATTTTTTCTCTTACTCCTAGTAGTGTATAGTGTATATATATATAGCATGCTTTAGGAGTGTATATATATAGCATACGTTTTTTTTCTTTAACACGGGTTTCCATTTTTATCTTAATTTACATTTATATATAAAATATAAAATGCACTTTGCAAACATAATATCCGCAGTAGCTCACCAGGTTAATTCAATTTATGAATTCTGGGTTCAATTCCCAGATGCGGAAATTATAACTTTTTTCTCAAATTTTTAAGATTTTATTTATTTATAATTTAATCAAGTATATAATATTTTAACCAAAACGAAAAATATATATATATATATATATATATATATATATATAATGTGGCTTAGCGTGTATTTTTTCTCTTACTCCTTGTAGTGTATAGTGTATATATATATAGCATGCTTTAGCAGTGTATATATATAGCGTACGTTTCTTTTCTTTAACACGGGTTTCCATTTGTATCTTTGTTTACATTGATATATAAAATATAAAATGCGCTTTTCAAACATGACATCTGTAACACCCCAAATTTTATAATAAACTATTTCAATTATGAAATATGATTTTAAATAATTAATTTGGTGTTAATATTATTTTAGAATACATGTGATAAATTTCGTGATTAGTTTTCGTTATACGGGTGCTTTAGATGATGTGCTACTATTATACATATTGTACCACATGAGTAATCTAAATAACTAATATTATATTTTATATATTTTTCTAAATAGTATTTTAGTGTAATATTTTAAAGAATAAGATTTTAGAAGATTTTAAGGGTATATACTTGTACCAAATTAATGTAATATTTTTTTGTACGTTTGACTGATATTAAGTATGCACGTAGTTATATTTCAATTATTTATAACTATTTTCTATTTTTAATTATTTATTTTATAAATAATTATCTCAGAATAGTAGTGATATTGTGTTTGATTTCCTTTATTTTTATATACTTGTTATGACATGGTGATTTTATATATATTTATTATGATTTAGTAATTAATATAAAGTTTTGATATTATATTTATTTATTTTTATAATTTCGACTATTCTCAAATGATGGTAATATTTTAATTTGAGTGTTTTGAAAAATAAGTATTATTATAGTGATAATTTTGAATATAAGAGTTTTGGTTACTAACGTATTTTAGAAGATTAATTATTTTATTTTATATAGTAGTAGTTTTGAAATATTAGTAATTAAATTGTGTTAAAAAAATAACTTTCGTAATTGTTGGTTTTATTAAAATAATAATAATAATAATAATAATAATAATAATAAAAAGAGTAAAATGTATTTCATGGGTTAAGCCCAAGTAAAACCTAATTAAAGAATAAAAGAACAAATAGAGGAAGAGAAAGGTATGGGCACGGCAGGCAGCAGCTTCCAAGGAGGAATTGGAGGAAAAATAGAAGAAAATTGATACCGGTGATCGATAATTGTTTCAGAAAATTTTCTCCGTTCTCGTCCAAATTTCAGTACGTTGTTTTATTCATTTAGGTAGTCAAATAAACATACTTTCTCAGATTTTTAAGCGTCCCAATTTCTCTTTAAAATATCCGACTTCTCCGCTTGTAGAATTCGTTATTTTGCACCGTTCTTCTTCACCGTATGTCCGATTTGAGTGAAACCAACGCCAAAACGATCGTGTGAAAAGTGGCTATATTATCCACTGATTGGTTTTCTGATTTATGGTAAGATTCCTTGACCGAATTTCGAAATTAATTTCAGAGTGCCTCCTCATAATTTATTTTTAACGTTTACCCATAAACTGTTGAGTTAGATCGATTGAAGGACAAAGAGTCAATGAACAAAGGCTGTTTGCTCGTGGAATCGTATTCGTGTTTGAAAGCGTCGAAATAAGGTAAGGGATGAGAGAGCGTTTGAATTCATGAGTATAATATATTATGAGATGAACGGGAAAACCGTATTTCCCAACGATTCATCCGGGGCTTGCTACGTACGGCAGTAGCCCTTTGAGGGATAAATTAATTAATGTGCAAATATGGAAATTGTGAGATTAAAATATAGAATAGAAAATATTTGTAAGGTGTTGATTGGTTTAATTTCTTTAAATGTGTGGTATTTGATGTTATTGTGATATTGAGTGTCGAATTAATTTTATGTATGTCTTTGATTATATGAGTTTATGTGATCTGATAATAAAAATGGATGTGTTGTGATAATTTTATGTGATGATGATGATGATGTATGAACAATAATTGTGATTTTATAAATTTGTGATAAGTTTATGTGATGAGGTACGATTGATGATAGTGATGCTCTAAAATTGTGATGAATTATGTAATGATGATGATGTGTGATTTATAATAGTGATGTTATGAATTTGTGATGAAAATATTGAAGTAACCCCTGATGAAATAATTGTGATTCCAATTTGTGTTTGAGATGACGGTCTTAATGGAGTATCATAGGCCAACGAGGGGAGAAAATAAATATTGTGAATTTGTGAAGTGGAGATTATTTTGTCATCATATAGGTAGGGCCTGACAAGCCTAGCGATTCCGGGGAAGTACAACTGAATTGAGCCTGATCGTGGCGGTCTGCTGTTGAGCCTTAAGGCAAGATTGTTAGACCTTGGAGGTATTCGGGTGGGGAATTCCTAGGTGACTTGGAGGTAGCACTCCAAATGTCGGGAGCTACCATGCAACACACGTTTACCCCGACTGTCGCATATATGTGTCTCGGGTTGAGTTGAGGGGATCTATCAGGAAATGGCCAATTTGAAATGTCCGTCCACCGGGATGGTGGCATAGTATCATGGCCTCCTAACCAAGTACTTCAGAGTTAGAATGGTACCATATTGAGAAGTAGAGTCTAAGCTCATGCATACCATTGCATTTTTGTGTGATAGTTTGTTGTGATTAATATGTATTGTGTGCGATGATAATTTCTTAGATGATTTGATGTTATTGTGAAATGTATTGATTTTCCTTGGTTTTGACTTTATAATGTTATGTTTTTCCTTGAAGAATGTTTGTCTAATGATACGGTTTATTTATGATTAATTGCGTGTTCTCCTTGCTTGTATTATACTATTAACATGATTTCAAAACTCACCTCCTTCGTTGTTTGTGTTTGACTGGCTTGGCCCTGCGTTTGCGAAATCGCAGTTATTACAGGTTAATGAGTCTTGAAGTTCAAATTTGGGAGAAGCCCCGCTCTGATAGGTGATACCGAGAATGAGAGTCATAAGTTGTATTTTTATTTGTTTAATTAGAAACCACTCTTTGTATGAAACCTTATAACTAGTAAATTTTTGGAAGTAAATTAAGAAATTCTAGTTAAATCAAATTTTATGGAGATTGTACTATTTTATAGGAGGAAAAAGTTTAAAGTGTTCATTTTGAATTTTGAGGGATGTGATATCTCAAATTAATTATAAATTTTTTTATTCCCTTGAAAACGTATTTGCTTTACCCGTTGCGAATTAAAGTTAAAAATTCTATTATAAATTATTATATATTATTTTGGGGTTTAGGGTGTCACATTAGTGGTATCAGAGCAGGTCTGTCCAATCAGGCCGAGTGGGTCAAGTGTCGGTTTAGTGTTAGTCAAATGTTAGTTGTGTCGGTTGTGTTTTCTTGAGTAATAATTCCTTTCCATAACATGTTTTTTATTGTTCCCCGTTATATTATTGTGTTAAGTGTTATGTGCTTTTGTATTATTATACATATTTTTGTAATTACTAATTAACTGTTTATTATTTGCTTACACAGATTGTGTTATGAATTCTAAGTTCCTACCTAAGTGAGTAAATAAACCATGAAATTACTTGTTAAGATGTGAGTATATTTTAATTATTGACAAGATTATGTTAGTTACTTGTTGAACTAAGTGAGTAAATAAAGCATGAAATTACTTGTTAAGATTTGAGTTAATTTTAATTGTTGACAAGATTATGTTAGTTACTTGTTGAATGATCTTGTTGCTTGTTGCTTGTTTACCGAACTATGATTTTTGCACTCTTGTTTTATATGAATAGTTGGAAATAATAATTTTGATTGACCACATGTATGTTTTTCACTTACGTAACCTTAGTTTCAAATGTCAGACCTCACCAAGTAGTTGTTTTAAAGTTTCATTTTCACCCTTAATCAATTTAAAATATTTAGTCTTGATATGAATCTGTTTAAAGTGTTTGATCTAATAACTAATTGATTGAAACATTGATTTCCGTATGAATTATATGTTTAAAACTTGAGTATTTACTTTTACTAGGTACAAATTGTTATTTTTTTTGTTGAAACTCAATTTAGACAAAAAAAAAGGATGTTTCGTTCTAAACTTTGATTTAGATAGGAATTATGTCTCTTATCTTTAAAGTTTTAATTTTGACTAAAAAAATTCTTATTTTGATTTATGTTGGTTTGTGTGAAGAAAAAAATCAATTTTAAATTGTGAATGTTAACTTTAAATCACTTGATAGTGTTGATGGTTGTATCTAGATGAGTAGAGTTTTGATATTGGTTTTGAAAATAATTTAGAATGATTGTCTTGATTGTAAATAGCATGAAATTCATATTATTAGCAATAGTAATTCTTGAATATTAAAGGTTAGTAGAACTTAGAATTTTTTTTTAAAATGACATTTTGAGGGAGTTAAAGTTTACTTATTTTGTAAGATGAAAATAACTTTTATTTGAATTACTCTTGATTATTTTAAAGAAATTAAATTGAGTTGAATTTTTGTTGATTTATAAAATAACAATAATTCTATACTACTGATTTTATTTAATGTTTAAAATAGCTTAAAATTTACAACATGTTTTAATATGTCTTGTTTTTAAGAAAATTAAAAAGAGTTGTTGTTATGTTGGTTAGGGGATGGTGTGAATATTGAATCGTGAGGGTGTTGGAATATTTGTTTGAAATGGTTGATTTTCTGATTATGATATTATGAACTCATTAGAGTTTAACTTGATGTTATAGTTTTAGATTTTAATAACTCATTAGTGATTTATAATTGTACTAAATAAAAAAAAAAAGGATCAAATGATAAAATGTCTACTAATTGAGAAAGAGAAGGAAAACAGAAGGAAAAAAAAAAGTTTTTAAAAGAATTATCTCAGTAGTGAAACTCTTTTTGAAAATTTATCTAAATTTTGGATTCTATAATCGATGTATTTTATGAGTAGAATTGTAGTTGTTGTGTTATCATTGTCAAACCATATCTATGAGTTTAATATAAGAAACTGACATGTATGTAAAATTGATGGTGTGTTATGCTTTAGACCAATTTTGTGCCTTGATAGAAACTGATGATGCATCTATAGACATGTTGAGTAGTTGGTGTGAGAGGAGACTGTTATTTTGTTGATTTGTCAATTAGTGTAATTCATTATCATAACCAAGTGTGTCTTATGCTTTGTGTCATGTGCACTACTTTAATGTATATAAATATACAATTTTGTTTTTTTTTTTGTAAATTTTTGAGAAAATAAGAAAATAAATTAGAACTATTTTGGAAGTGTTAATTTATTGGAAATTTTTTTTTATCTATCTATATATATAATTTAAATTTTCTTTCAAAATATAAGTTGAAAATAATAATTTTTATAATAATTGATTATTTAGAAATGTGTTTTTGACGATTAATTTTAACACAAGAGTACCACCTCTTAGCTTTCTAAATGAGACCTGCCTCCATTATATAACACAGTTCATTTGCATGAATTTTACAACTCTAACTTTGGGCAACAATTGTTAGTTCTGTTTTTCTACTTATATAATTTCTTTGAGGAAGCAAACCGTCCTAGAATATATATTTTATCCTGTTCTCAACAACATCCAATGTGATCCCATTCTTCCTAACACCATTCATAATTTTATAATATTGTGATCAACCTTTCATTTTTCATTGATATCAAGATTTTTTTTTTCCGATATAATTTCTTAAGCTAATGGGTTGGTGCCTTGGTGGTGGGAAGTGTAATATGCATACACTAGTTTCTGGTTTCTAGATTCTAGGGCCATGTTATGATTCTTATCACTATTGTAACTAGTTGTAAATTACAAATAAATTATTGCAAATGTGTAATCAAGTGAATTTTTAACTTGAAGTAAGGAGTAGGAGTTGTGGCGCCGCCTTCGCACTCTTGAAACATGTTAAAAAGTCTTTCAATTAGCTGTGTTTGAGTTTAAATGACTATAGTTATTGTTACCGTAAGTAATTGACTCCATGAGTAGGAGGGATTAGCTACCCCGATGACTCATCGTCGATAAAAGAGATGACAATAACTCGTTATTATTATCGTATTTGCACTTGTTGATATTATTTTGATTGACTAAAAACATGGTTGTCTCTTATATCATTTTAAGCGACTTAATTAAATTAGACTAATATCTTACATTAGTATATTTTGTCTTAACGCTTGTTTGCTTCTAGTAGCAGCCTAGAACTATTTTGAAAGTCTTACTAAGAATGAACCGTATGTGTAGAAGTTTTAAAGCTAGACTCTCGGTGTGTTTTGTGATTATGTTTTGAATATAATATGTTATTACACAACTGATTAGTATTGGTGTGATTATTTTTCCTATTTCAATATTCGCTATGATTTTGTATATTTTATTGGATGCAACGTGAAATACCAATTTAACTCTGATATGTTATGTAAACATGTTCCCTAGTTTTAATATGATTATGTTTGTTGATTATTAATTTTGTACAATTTCGTGTCATATGGATTTAATTTTTCTTTTTATATTCCTTAGATGTAATTCTTTTAGAAGATTAAGTGTAAAGTAAAATCACATTCTTTAGTAGCTTGAATTTCGGGGACGAAATTCTTTTAAGGTGGGTAGAATTGTAACACCCCAATTTTTATAATAAACTATTTTGTTAATGAAGTAGGATTTTAAATAATTAATATGGTGTTAAAATTATTTTAGAATATATGTTGACTAAATTGATGATTAATTTTCTTTATATATGTGTTTTCTATGATGTGTTATTCTTGTACATATTTGACTAAATGAGTTATATAAACAACAAATATTATATTATATTATTTTATATATTTTTCTAAAAATAATAGTATTTTAGTGTAATGTTTTAAAGAACAAGATTTTAGTCGATTTTACGTGGATAGGCGCGTACACAATTAATGTGATATTTTGCCTGTGTGTTTGACTATTTAAAAGATTAATTACTTTAATTATATTATTTTATAAAATATTTTATTTCATTATTTTATAAAATAATGAAAATAAAAGAAAGGAATAAAATGTGTTTTATCGGTTGGGCCCCAAAAGTAAAATCTAATTAATAATAATAATAATAATAAAATAATAATAATAATAATAATAATGAAAGAAAAAGAAAAGAAAAAACAGAAGAACAGAGAACTAGCGTTCCCATCGTCTTCTTCGTTCATGCCGCCTCCATAACCGTTTTCTTCTCCTTCTTCTTTCGTCGACCATGACCATTATAGTGAGTGTCGTGCAAAACCGAGACCACATTTGTGATCATTGTGATCTCCTCTTTCATTCTCAACCTGAATCGCAAATTGAAACGTCCTATTCCTTCTTGTCAAAAATCACACCTCCACCGTTTGATCAAGATTTCGGGCACCACGACTACTCCCAACGAAAACCGAAACCATATTTGGACTCCACGAAACACCCTCTTCCATTACCTACGCTTGGAATCACCAATCGTTAAACTTCAAAAAATGGGTTTTCACCCTCGTCGCGACTGTGTTGTCGAATTTCGGCCAGCACGTTCATCGTCCTGAAAAACTGATAGCATTTTTGGATTTCTCTCGTCAAAACCTTCAAGAAGCACTACTCATTTGTGTGTTTCGGTGAAGTTGACGTCGGACCCTGTCGGCGCTCTAGCACGTCGGTGAGACCTTTTCTAATAACCTATTCCACGACATTTTGAATATGTTTCTTCGCCTAATATTTTTATTAATTATATAACGCTGATTTTTATACCCCGCGTAAATTGTCAGCCATGTTTCATTGATTCTGCAAATTCGTCGATGCTTTTGGACTTGTTCGTTGCACGTTGTCGACATCTCATGGTTGCTGAAAATCATTCTGGTCCTTACATCTTATGAAAGCGTCAGATTGAGGTATGGGGTGAGAGAGAGTTCGAATTCCTGAGTGTAAATTAAGTGAGATGAACGGAAAAACCGTATTTCCCATAATTCATTCGGGGCTCGCTACGTATGGCCGAAGCCCTCTGAGTAATAATTGACTAATGAGAAAACTTGAATTTGGTGAGGTTAAAATACGAGTTAGAAACTTTTATAGGGTGTTGTTTGATTTAAATTTTGAAGAATTGTGTGGTAGTGGAATTACTATAGAATTGTGTATTTGACGTATTCTGTGTTTTGTTTATATCTACCTTGATACTGTTATATGATATAAAATGTGATGAATTGTTATTATTTGCATTTCAATTGAAGTGGTGTGTATTAATGATTTAGTATTATTATCTGTGAGTGAAAATCATATATTGTTGGAGTTTGTGTATTATGATGATAAATTTTGAAGGTAATATATAACTATGAAAATATGAATTGATGATTACTTGTTGACTTATGATGTTACCACCTTGATGAGTATCACGAAATGCATATTGTGTTTTATTGAATAGGGATGAATTCGACCTGTGCCAATGATGGTTCTCTTAATGGAGTGAGTAATCTAGGCCAACGAGGGGAGAAAATAGATGTTGATAATTTTTGAAGTGGAGATTATTTGGTCGTCATATAGGTAGGGCCTGACAAGCCTAGTGATTCCGGGGAAGTACAACTGAATGAGCCTGATCATGGCGGTCTGCTGTTGAGCCTTAGGGCAAGATTGTTAGACCTTGGAGGTATTCGGGTGGGGAACTCCTAGGTGACTTGGAGGTAGCACTCCAAATGTCGGGAGCTACCATGCAACACACGTTTACCTCGACTGTCGTGTATATGTGTCTCGGGTTGAGTTGAGGGGATCTATGAGGACATGGCCAAATTGAATTGTCCGCCCACTTGCGTGGTGGCATAGTATCAGACCTTCTAACCAAGTACTTCAGAGTTAGAATGGTACCAAAGAAAGAGGAGGAGTCTAGAGTATAAGAGCATGCATAACATCACTTGATTTGTGTGTTTACTTACTTGATGTTGTGCATTGTATCAATATTTTACCTTGATTATTCTTGTTAATTGTGATTTGATATGATACGGTGTTTAATATATTTTACGTGTTCTTCTCAATTATTTTATACTATTACATGTTTTTGAAGCTCACCCCTCGTTGCTTGTGTTTGGGGCTTGCGAGAGCGCGCAGTCATTTCAGGTTATCAGTTGGTGATCCATGCTCTGATAGGTGATACTGGGTGGGAGTAATTTGTTGTGTTTTTTTTTAGTTATGAACTAATATTTGTTTTGTAAACTCTATCGATCAATGTGTTATATTCGATCTTTATTCGAAGATAAAAACTAATTGTCTCTAAGTTTCGAACATGTTTTTATGTCAGAAATATGTGTTTAATAAACCTCGGCTATATTTGATGTTAAAGGATTTCTAATTAAGAATTTTCATGCAAACGTCTTGTGTAAGTGTGAGTGTGACGTCCTGAGCCTTATATTTTAAAAGGAATTTTTTTATACTCTATTTTGGGACCACTACAAATCTCTTTCAAAACTAGTGCATTTTACTTTTTATTTAAATTTGGGTTTAGGGTGTCACAAAGTTGATCGTGATCATGTTGCAGTGCTTGGGAACTAACTTTCGAAGCGTCGTGCGAAGCGAAAATTTGTCGGAATTTATCGCGGAACCGTAATCAGTTGTTCGAACTACCATCGAGGTAAGGGGCTCCTTCCAAACTTTTAGTTTGCATTTAGGACCTTATTTGTGAGGTTGGGGAAAATAAATTTGGTGGGTTTGAGGTGTGATGTAGTGAGAAATGAATTTAATCCATTTTGTGAGTAAAATGGTGAAAATTGAATTTGATGAATTTTGATGTGTGGGTAGTGGTGATTCTTGCCTGGTATAGTTGTTATGATTATGGGTAATATTTTAAATGTGGAAATTTGCGTTATGATTGAGGTTGTGGAATTTTGAATAAATGCAATTTATGTGTGAATTTTGATTGCGTGTGAAATGAATTGATGAGATTGGGTATGTGGTGATTTGAATTCAATATGATTTGTGAATTCAATTTCATGTGATTTGAGGATTGTATGCGTTGAGTTTGCTCTGTATTAAATTTGAGAATCATTAGTGTTAAATGAGCATTAAAAATGGGGAATCTTTTGTTGATATTCGCCCTTCGATGAGGGTTTTGTTGATATTCCGGAATCATGTGCATTGGCATATACGCATTGCATTAGGGTGCTTGGCACGCGAGTCATGTTTGACATGTTATGATGTTTGTATATGCGTACTTGATTGTGATGAGTGATTTGTGTTGTGTTGGTGTTTGTGATTGATTGAATTGGTGTTGAAAGTGTTGGAATGAATTTGGAAGTGTTGGAATGATTTTGAAAAGGTTAAAAACTGAGTTTCTGCTGTTTTGACAGGTGTATTCGACTACACCTGTGTTGTAGTCGAATACAGATGATTAAATTAGCTACTGACTTGATTTTTTTGAAGTGTATTCGACTACACAAGGTGCTGTATTCGAATACAGTTGAATGGAATACTGTATTCGAATACAGACAGGCTGTATTCGAATACAGTAGTGCTGTCAGTGCTATTTTTGATGTTTTCTGCTGTTTTCACAAGTGTATTCGACTACACATAGGGTGTATTCGAATACAACAGTGTTGTTTGGTCCAAAACTTCATTTTTCAACTTTGTTTATGCATGTTTAGCATATGTAAACCCTTCTTAGATGTATGCTAAGTTGGAGGATGATTTTTATGCATTTTAAAACATAAATGCTATGTGATGTTTGTTAATTTCGGATTGGTGACCCTTTACAATTGTGGAAATCTGGGCTTTGCCCTCAGATGAGATTCAAGATCATCCTGTCGGGTAGTACCCTGGAGAGCGGAAGGTAGTTAGCGATGCCTGATCGGACCTGGGTCAGGAGTTTTGCGTTGGGCGCATGGAGGTCACCCGGGCTGTATAGCTTTTTGGTAGCATGATCAGACTAGGCGACTGTATAGGTCCTTGAGTCTTTCTTTTGGTTGTGTAATTATTTATTTGGGAAGACTGTACCTATATTGTCAGCCTGACATATTATTTTGATGGGTCCCTATAAACTTTTGATATGACTTGGAAACGTTTAAATACTTTAGATCTGTAAATTCTAAACTTATTTCTGCTGTTGTAAATTATGTTGATTTTGTTGTTGTGTTACGACATTAAAAAGTTTATCCAAAAGTATTTACTCATTTATTTACTTATTCATTTATTTTTTAAAAAAAAATTACACGTGTAATTGGTGTTAAAAATCGGGCTGTTACACTATTTTAACCAAAAAGAAAAAAAATATATATATAATGTGGCTTAGCGTGTACTTTTTCTTTTACTCCTAGTAGTCTATAGTGTGTATATATATATGGCATGCTTTAGGAGTGTATATATATAGCATACAGTTTTTTATTTAACGGGTTTTCATTTGTATCTTAACTTACATTGATATATAAAATATAAAATGCGCTTTGCAAACATAACATCCGCAGTAGCCCACCAGGTTAATTCAATTTATGAATTCTGTGTTTCATTCCCAGCTGTGGATATTATTATTTTTTTTCACAAATTTTTAATGTTTTATTTATTTATAATTTAATCTTATATATAATATTTTAACCAAAAAGAAAAAGAAAATATAAATATATATATATATATATATACAAAACCTGGCTTAGCGTATATAGTGTATATATATATGGCATGCTTTAGAAATGTATATATATAGCATATGTTTTTTTTTCTTTAGAACGGGTTTCCATTTGTATCTTAGTTTACATTGATATATAAAATATAAAATGCGCTTTTCAAAAATGACCTCCGCAGTAGCTCACCAGGTTAATTCAATTTATGAATTCTTGGTTCAATTCCCAGCTGCGGAAATTATAACTTTTTTCAAAAATTTTTAAGGTTTTATTTATTTACAATTTAATCATGTATATAATATTTTAACAAAAAGAAAAATATATATATATAATGTGGCTTAGCGTGTATTTTTTCTCTTACTCCTAGTAGTGTATAGTGTATATATATATGGCATGCTTTAGGAGTGTATATATATAGCATACGTTTTTTTTTCTATAACACGGATTTCCATTTGTATCTTAATTTACATTGATATATAAAATATAAAATGCACTTTGCAAACATAACATCCGCAGTAGCTCACCAGGTTAATTCAATTTATGAATTCTGGGTTCAATTCCCAGCTGCGGAAATTATAACTTTTTTCACAAATTTTTAAGGTTTTATTTATTTATAATTTAATCATATATATACTATTTTAACCAAAAAGAAAAAAATATATATATAATGTGGCTTAGCGTGTACTTTTTCTCTTACTCCTAGTAGTCTATAGTGTATATATTAGGGGTGAACATGGGCGCGGGTCGACCCGCCAACCCGATCATCCAACCCAACCCGATTTTTACCGATACCCGGTCACTTTCGTGTCCAACCCAACCCGTCGAAACCCGCTTATATTTGGGTCGGGTAATGGGTTTAACAATTTGAACCCGTCGACCCGACCCGGTAACTAGTTAAATTTTTTTTAAAAAAAATTGTTTCGCAGGTTTAGTAGTCAAGCAGGGTAACGACTTCTTGAAGTCGCGCCGCTGTCCACCTTCTTCTTTTGTTCTACACGTGCTCATAACTGATTTTATACGAATTAGTTATAATAAAATATTATTAATAAGTGATTTTTATATGAATGTTGATGCAAGGTGTTCATGCGTCTCGGCTAAATACTGAACTCGTTTAATTTGTTTTGACATTGTAATCTCGTATATGCCTATTCATAAAATTCATATCTAATTTTTGAATTGTCTCTTTCAAATGAGCAATTTAATTTGAGTTAAATACTATTTATTTAAATGTAATATTTTGTTATAGTTTTACGTAATAAAGGTAAGAATAGAAAGCTTATGCTTATAATGAATTTAGTTTAAATTTTTTACATTTGTTAAATACAAATTTTTTTAGTTAAATACTATTCATTTGAGTTAAATACTATTTATGAGCAAAATTGATGCTTATGCAAAAGCTTATGATGAATTTAGTTTAAATTTTTTATATTTAAATCTGTTAAACACTTTTTTTAGTATTTTATTTGAAAATAGTAACTATAAACAAATGAATGGTACCTTAGTAAACTAAAATGGTTGGTGGGTTATGTGTAACTAGTGGCTAATATTTGTTGGTACATGGCCACGGCCACCCCAAAATATTCTCTAATTTTTTAAAAATACTTCTTCTTTGATTTTATTTATAATATTATACTTTATTAAATAAAAATTAATATAGATTAAATCAGTTTATAATACTATACTTTATTAAATAAAAATTAATATAGATTAAATCAGTTTATCCTTATCATTGTGAAAAAACATTTGACAGGGACACGTGAATTTATGTTGTTTTAATTTTGGGTTCTATAATTGGTGTATTTTATGAGTTGAATTGCGGTTGTTGTCGAGATGTATGTTTCAGTCTAGTATATGAAGATAACATAGTACATCTTAAATGTACTTGTTATTGCTTTGTTTAATGCATATTTTACTTATTTATTATTTCTCCTTCTTTATCTCCTCACTTTTATTATTAATATTTGTTTTTGCAGATTCCCAATTGTTTCCTTCCATACTTTAAGAAACTTATTAAGTGCTTGTACTTGAAGTTGACATTGCTTAGAATTGATGAATTTTCATATTTTATTGATTTACTGTTGTTGAATTTATTTATGTATTTGAAGATTGTTGGATTTATTTTTTTGTGTGAGAGGTTGATGACTTTTTTAAAGAATTGCATAATTTGATTGAAATTTTATAGTTTTGAGACATTCAAGTATTAAATATATTTTCATTCAATATGTTTTCTTGTAAAAAAAAAAAAAGGTTATTATTTATGTATGACCCGCCAACCCAACCCAACCCAACCCATTCCTGATCATGTTGGTTCGGTTCGGGTTAAGTAAAAAAAATACGGGTTTAGAACTTAACCCAACCCAAAGATAATCGATCGGGTCGGGTCTTGGGTTTTGTCAAAACCAGCCCAACCCAACCCATGTACACCTCTAGTATATATATATGGCATGCTTTAGGAGTGTATATATATAGCATACAATTTTTTATTTAACGGGTTTCCATTTGTATCTTAACTTACATTGATATATAAATTATAAAATGCATTTTGCAAACATAACATTCGCAGTAGCTCACCAGGTTAATTCAATTTATGAATTATGTGTTCAATTCCCAGCTGCGGATATTATTATTTTTTTTCACAAATTTTTAATGTTTTATTTATTTATAATTTAATCATATATATAATATTTTAACCAAAAAAAAATTATATATATATATATATATATAAAACCTGGCTTAGCGTGTATTTTTTCTCTTACTCCTAGTAGTCTATAGTGTATATATATATATATGGCATGCTTTAGGAATATATATATATATATATATATAGCATACGTTTTTTTTCTTTAGAACGGGTTTCCATTTGTATCTTAGTTTACATTGATATATAAAATATAAAATGCGCTTTTCAAACATGACATCCGCAGTAGCTCACCAGGTTAATTCAATTTATGAATTCTGGGTTCAATTCCCAGCTGCGGTAATTATAACTTTTTTCACAATTTTTTAAGGTTTTATTTATTTATAATTTAATCATGTATATAATATTTTAACCAAAAAGAAATATATATATATATATATATGTATATATATATATATAATGTGGCTTAGCTAGTATTTTTTCTCTTACTTCTAGTAGTGTATAGTGTATATATATATGGCATGCTTTAGGAGTGTGTATATATAGCATACGTTTTTTTCTTTAACACGGATTTCCATTTGTATCTTAATTTACATTGATATATAAAATATAAAATGCACTTTGCAAATATAACATCCGCAGCAGCTCACCAGGTTAATTCAATTTATGAATTCTGGGTTAAATTCCCAGCTGCGGAAATTATAACTTTTTTCATAAATATTTAAGGTTTTATTTATTTATAATTTAATCATATATATACTATTTTAACCAAAAAGAAAAAAATATATATATAATGTGGCTTAGCGTGTACTTTTTCTCTTACTCCTAGTAGTCTATAGTGTATGTATATATGGCATGCTTTAGGAGTGTATATATATAGCATACAGTTTTTTATTTAACGGGTTTCCATTTGTATCTTAACTTACATTGATATATAAAATATAATATGCGCTTTGCAAACATAACATCCGCAGTAGCTCACCAGGTTAATTCAATTTATGAATTTTGGGTTCAATTCTCAGTTGCGGAAATTATAATTTTTAAGGTTCTATTTATTTATAATTTAATCATTCACTTTAGTTTTTTTGTCGCAATCATTGATTATTATTTACAACATAAGTCCAAATAAATTCAGTTTATTTATTTTTTTAATAAATTACAATATAATTATTAACAAATTGACAATTTTTTTTTAACTCTATCTATCTATTAAAATATTACATTAAAGAGACCCAATATTATATTTTGGTGTTAAATATATCGTAATAGGGACCATTATATATTAGGCGTTAAAAATATTGCATTTATAGAGAACAATTTGCACAATTTTACCCTTCGAGATTCTATTTATTTATAATTTAACCGTTTATTTTAGTTTTTTTGTCTCAATCATTGATTATTAGTTAAAACATAAGTCCAAATAAATTAAGTTTATTTTTTTTAATAAATTACAAAATAATTATTAACAAATTAACAATTTTTTAACTCTATCTACTATTAAAAAATTACATTAAAGAGACCCAATATTATATTTTAGTGTAAAACATATCATAATAAGGACCATTATATATTAGGCGTTTAAAATATTACATTTATAGAGACCAATTTTCACAATTTTTAAAATTATATAGACCAATTTGAAAAATATAAAAAAATATAATGATCGTTTTACAAAATAATGTGCAAATTTTAAAACATAGAAAAGGTTTAAT
>JBBPBQ010020324.1:40762055-40851777 GCA_037974755.1 Cicer yamashitae | reverse complement strand
TATTTATTTGAAATTTATCTAAACAAGGTCATTGATTTTAAAGAATTTGAGGTTCTATTTATTTATAATTTAATCATTAATTTTAGTGTTTTTTTTTTTTGGTCTCAATCATTGATTGTTAGTTAAAACATAAGTCCAAATAAATTAAGTTTATTTACTTTTTTTAATAAATTACAATATAATTATTAATAAATTGACAATCTTTTTAAACACTATCTATTATTAAAAAATTACATTAAAGAGACCTAATATTTGATATTAGTAGGATATGTAAAACAAACAAACTCAAGAAGGCGAAAAGAGAAGAATTGGTTTTAAATTTACACAACTATTTCATTCATAGAATTGATATTACAAAGCATGTATAAATGCGTTTATATAGGCTTATGTCGTTGATAATTAAGGCAACAAAAAACTTATTATGAAGCAAAAGAACCAATTGGTGGTAGGGCAAAGTCAAGCGGTGTCTCTTATCCTTTATGCTAGCTATAATTAGTGTGTCACGTCCATATTAACTACCAATGACATGCTTTTCTGAATAATTAAGAATGAGGCAACCTGTGTCTCTCAATTCTTTTAGGAAATTCTTGATTTAATTTCCTAACATTCTTTAAATCAAGCTTTCAAGGTTATCATTCCAAACATTTTTATTAATTTGCAAAATAACTCAATCTTTAACGGTTTTGTAAAAATATCTGCAATTTGTTATTAAGTGGGACAGTACTCGATTAATACTTCTTTCTCAACAACTAATTCTCGTATTTTTGAAATTGAATATATGCTTGGACCGTTTGTGAAAAACAGGATTCTTGGATAGTGCAATAGCTGACTTGTTGTCAGAAAATATCTTTGTAGGACTATTCTGCTTTCGGTGCATCACATCTAAAATTTCTTCTCAGCCATATTGTTTGAGTAGCACAACTTGTTGCTACTATATGTTATGCTTATGCTGTAGAAAGCGCAATAATAGGTTGTTTCTTCGAAGACCGTGATATTGCACCATATCTTGAGCCTAATCACTATTTATGTATCCAACAAGCTTCACATCATTATTATTAGCATAAAAAAATCCTTCGATCAAAGTACTTTTGATATATCTTAAAATCCTCGTCGCTCCTTGCAAATGGCTATCACATGCCTCTTCCATGTATCTGCTAAGCAGTCCAACTCCATATACTATATATGGTCTAGTTGCAGTCAAATATCTCAGACTTTCGATCAAACTTTTATATAGGATTGAGTCTACCCTTTTACCATCACTTTCTCTTGTCAGCTTCCATTTTTCTTTAACTGGCGTGGAAACAGGTTTTTAATTATGCATCTTGAATTTCTTCAGAATATCACCTGTATACTTCTTCTGGGAAATGAAAATTATATCGTTCCATTGAGTGACCTCAATACCAAGAAAACATGAATCCAATGATAATATTTTGAACTATTTCCAGTGATAATATGTTCTTTAGCCAATTCTTTATTTCTGAATCCAATCTGAGCTGCTCTTCTAGATTGACTATGTTCGTATTTTGTTCAGATTGAGTTTGTAAATTTTTCAAATTGATACTGTTCATATTTTGTTGTAGATAAATCTTGATCAAATGTTCTTGTAAATAATTCATATCTTTTTGTGATAAATATTGATCAAATCTTGACCATATCTTCTTTTCAACTTCGTCAAAGATTTTCTTCAATCATAAATCAGAATCAAATCTTATTTTATATTTTCTTCAAAAACATGAATCTTCTTTCGTACTCTGTGAAGTCAAATATATTGTTCTCATAACATCAAAACTCTAAGTATAAAACCAACTTGGTTCCAACACTATTTGCCTATGTCAGTTCAGAGTGCTTTAATTCTACAACCACTCTGTTTCTCTACAAATGCTTTAAATGTCTTGAAAGCATCACAAGCTTCTGATTTCTACTTCACAAAATGTATCAAAGTCTTTCTGCTAAAATCATCAATAAAAGTAAATAAATATCTACAACCACCAAGTGTTGGTATTTTAATTGAACACAAATCTGAATGAACTATCTCCAGTAGGTTCTTCTTCCTCCAAGATCTTCCAGTTGAAAATGATTCTCTATGTTTCTTTCCAATTTGACAAGTCTCACATATACCATTTGGAATATTTACAACAGACAAACCAGAAACATATTTTCTTCATGACAAGTAATTCAAGTCAGAAAAATGAAAGTGAACAAATCTCATATGCCATAACCAATCATCATTTGGAATTATAGAACTCAAGCAAGGAAATATTTCATGTTGAATTTTCAAAGGGAATATACGGTTAGGTGTGTCATTCTGACCTTTGTGATAAATCTATCATTTTTGCCAATCAGCGTGCAATAACCATTTATGTCACCACCTCTTCCTTCTCTCATTTGACTTGACTCAACAACATTATTAAGATTCACTTGAATTTCTAAAGCTTTTTCTTTTATTTTTGATGTTTTCTTTAATATTCTGTTCACATGACTTTCAATACTTCCTTGCAACTTTGCTCCTGACAAAGTATCGAGGTCGTGGGACTCAATTACTATAGTCACCACATAATCAAATTTCATTAGCATGGTGCGTAAAATTTTCTCCACCACCTTGCTATCTGGAATATCCTCTCCATACATACTCTCATCTTATTCACAAGATTTGTAACACGAGAGAAATATTGTTCAACGGTTTCTAAACTAGATATTTCGTACCTTTTATATTCTCTTTGTAGAGATTGCAATTTTGATTTATGAGCTTTCTCTACTCCTTTATGTGACAGTTTCAATATGTCCCACACTTCTTTAGAAGTTTTAGCATTTGCTATTTTTCCAATGATTGAATAATCGATTCCTTAATGTATTTGTGTAAGTGTCAACTGTGTTGAGACAAAATCTCTCAAATGATTTTAATGATAACAAAATTGTTTAAAGATTATGATTGTGTTTTATGACTAATCTGTGTTTTTGAGTGAATTATTATAAGAAAACAGGTTAATCCTCAATTAGATCAAAAGGGAGAAAAATCTGGGTTAATACTTTAAATGTTCAAGTTGGAGGATAGGTCAGAGGATGGGTCTTCAAGCTGAATAGCCATCCTCGCGAAAAAATGCTCTTAATTCATCAAAGGAAGTTAAAATAACATGAATAAATAAATATATGAAGCATCTGATCAAAAGGAATCAAAAGGCCAGCTGTACTAGGTTCAAGGATGGTTCAACGTATGGATATTCAAAATAGTCACATGTTTGCAAACCACCATCCCATGTGCAAAGGCTAAGGGCAGCCCTATATTTCATTCTTGGATGATTGAAATAATAAAGCAAAGTCAATATATAGAAAGGCAACTGCAAACAAACTCAAAATAGAAGTCACAAGTCTTGAAGAATGAGAAAAGTAAAAGGCTACACAAGACCAAGGTCCAATGACTAGGCTGAGGATGGACTGCATAGGTCCAAGGACAGCTGATGGCATTTTCGTAAATATGATGAAAGACCATGGTTTGTTTTGAATTAAATTCAAACGGTCACAAAAGCTTGTCACATGGAAAGAACATCACAAGTCCTCTATAAAAGGCAGCAAGCTATTCATCATCAATACACCACAACATTGCAGAAAAAAGATCAAAATCTTAAGTCTATCATAAGCAATAGTCATCCTCTCTTTACACTTTCTACACTCATACACTAGATCTTTGAAATATCCTTTTAGAAAGTGTTTAAGTAAAGAGAAAGCAATCATACTCTTATCACTCTGTAATTTTCAAGTAAGTTGTACTTGAAAATATTTGAAACTCAGTTGTAAGCTTGGTGAAGCTTGAGAATACACAAAGTGTAACCATCCTCGGTGAGAGGTTGATCTGATTGTTTTAGTGAAATCTCACAAGGGTGTGAGGACTGGACGTAGCCATCATTGGGTGAACCAGTATAAAAGTTGTGTGTCTATCTCTTTACATTTTTCTTGCATTTATTCTGCTTTCATTTGAAAAGTTTAAAAATCTATTTTCAGTTCGCATCCTCTCTGAGAGGACAGAAACTCATAAACTTTTGAAACTATTTTTAAACGCCAAAATCCCTATTCAACCCCCATTTTAGTGATATTTAGCTCCATCAAACTGGTCTCTTCTCCGAGTAGTTTTATCAGCTCCTTGTTGTAATCCAGGATCCACAAAGCTCCAAACATTGTCAGATTTTAAATGTATTGTCATCAAAAATTCTCAATAACTAAAATCTAGATTTGCATATAATTTGGGACCGGACAAACGATATTGTAATTTGTTGTCATATCTCTTTTTCAATAAACTCACAAATTTCTGAAAGGTGAGAATTCACTTGTTGCTCGCAAACTAAAAATATTCTTTTGACATTTAGAGTAGCATGATCTCACCTACTCTGATACCAATTTGATATCAATAGGACATGTAAAACAAACAAACTGAAGCAGAGCGAGAACAGAGGAATTGGTTTCAAATTTACACAACTATTTCGTTCATAGAATTGATATGATATAACAAAGCATGAATACATGCCTTTATATAGGCTTATGTCCTTGACAATTAAGACAACAAAAAACTTATTATTAAGCAAAAGAACCAAACGATGGTACGACAAAGTCAAGCGGTGCCTCTTATCCTTTATACTAGCTGTAATTAGTGTGTCACACCCATATTAACTACCAATGACATGTTTTCTTAATAATTAATAATGGGAGGCAATCTGTGTCTCTCAATTCTTCTAGAAAATTCTTGATTTAATTTTCAATAATATTATATTTTAGTGTAAAATATATCATAACAGGTATATATTAATAACAGGTATATATTAATCGTTAAAAATATTACACTTATAGAGGCCAATTTGTACAATTTTACCTTCGAGGTTCTATTTATTTATAATTTAATTATTGATTTTAGTTTTTTTTCTCAGTCATTGATTATTAGTTAAAACATAAGTCCAAATAAATTAAGTTTATTTTTTTTAATAAATTACAGTATAATTATCAACAAATCGACAATTTCTTTTAACTCTATCTATCATTAAAAAATTACATTAAAGAGACCTAATATTATATTTTAGTGTAAAATATATCATAAAAGGGACCATTATATATTAGGCGTTAAAAATATTACATTTATAGAGACAAATTTGCACAATTTTAAAAACTATATAGACCAATTTAAAAATTATAATGATTATTTTACAAAATTATAGAGATTAATATGCAAATTTTAAAACATAAAAAAAATTAATTTGTGATTTTCTTTTTAAATAAAGAGACCATTTTAAGATTTATATTTTATAAAATAAAGAACAAATTTTAAATTCTTAATTTTCAAGTAATATTTAAAATTATTTGTAAAAAAAAGTGATATTTAAAATTACCTTAATTTAATTTTGACAACATCCCTTATAAAATCTCTTTATTTTAATTTTTGTTTAAATTTATTTCTAAACAAAGCGATTAATTTTGAAGAATTTGATTTAATCTAAAAAATCACATTCGCTTATAAAACTTTCTCATCTATTTTAGTTTTTGGTTTTATTATATAAAAACACATTGCTTGACATTTGCCACTGAGACTAATTTTCTTTAGTTTTGTTTTAGGTAGTTAGCAAGAGACCTTTCTTTTATCTGTGAAGCCATGTAAAGTCTAAAGAGATTTATAGAAATTCGCTGTGAAGATTTTTCCACTTGATGTGATTGCACATAACTCTAGGGTTTAAGAGTGACTTAAGATAATGTTCATGCTAATGCTAATAATAACTCTAGGATTTAAGAGTGAGTTAAGATAATGGTCGTGCTAATGCTAATAATGTGCCCTTCAAAAGTAGATTTTTTTTTTTTAATTTTAGAAGATATAATAAATTCCGTAATTAATTCACACAAATGTGAGGTTTCGAATTTGAATCTACGTCCAACCTAACGATATCGATATTTGTTAGTTGAGTTATGACTTAATAACTCAAAAGTATAATTTTTTATCAACACAATATTTAAATTTTTAAAGAATTAAAAACACAAATTTTAAAATAAATTTTTTACATTTAAATCATTAATATGTGTCTAAACTTTTTTTAAGATAAATATTTTTTTTGAAATGGTCAAAATATTAATTAATTGTTATGTTAATATTTTTTTTCTACCTTGAATTTGAAGCCAAAACTTTTAATTCTTTAACCTCTTAATTCATACCGGTTGAACTACTCACTCATCTCAAATTGAGATAAATGTATACGTGTAATATTCAATTTCGTATAGTTTTATAATATATGGAAGATAAAAAGGTAGTTTTGATCACTAGTATATAAATGTTTTTTAGATTATAGTTTCTTCAAAAAATTTTAGATTCGTTCTCTAATTTAATATTTCTTCAGGTTTAACTCTTCATCTAAAATAAGTGACGTTACAACTAGAGAGCCATTTGACAATAGTAACACAATCTCCTACTTTAGATTTTGGTGTCACGATGAGTTAGACAAAAATATATGAATACACCGATCATCAATATACATAATTGGAGCAATCAAAAAAATTGTTTTCAATTAAGCAAATACTACCGTTAGGAATGAGAATATGTCAAATCGACTAACATGAGTCTAATGTCTAATTATGTCAGACTCATGTTAGACCAAATTTTTTTTTTAAAGACAAATTCAAAACTTCTAAAAAAAAACTATTTAGTTAAAAAAGTCAAGTTAAGTTTATTAGGATTGTCTATTTAAACTAACATAAACAATATTTTTTTATTATTGCTATAATTATTATACTAAATTTTAACTTTTTTTTAGATATTATACTCTTAATAATTTAAATATCAAATATAAAATCAATTTTTTAAAATATCAAATTAAATATCAAAATAGAACTTAATATAAACTCATTAATTTATTTATTCAAAGACTTTAAATGAAATAATCTTTTTAATTAGGGTGTCATACCAATCTCAATCATCACAAACCTTGAATATTTTTGACAAAGGCACATGTCTAGTTTTGCTGAGGCTATTCTCACCCATTACTACAATTTGACTTTGAAATTTTACATAAATGTTTTCTTACATGCAAATATCTAAGAAATGTCTTCTGACATGCAAATATCTCAGAAAGCAATATACATAAATGTCTTCTTACATGCAAATTTCTCAGAAATTTTACGATGCTTTCAAGCATTGTGGCTTCTCTCTCAAATCCCCACACATTGCTCGCAAACTTCATGCTCAACTCATTCTCTCCGGTTTAGACACTTCCCTTTTCTTACTCAACAATCTTCTCCACATGTACTCCAACTGTGCCTTATTACACGATGCTTTTCAAGTTTTTCAAGAGACCAATCATCGTAACATATTCACTTGGAACACAATGATACATGCTTTAGTTGATTCTGGTCGAATGAGTCAAGCAGAGAAACTGTTTGATGAAATGCCTGTGAGAGTTAGAGATTCTGTTTCTTGGACTACTATGATATCTGGTTATGTTCAAAATGGCATTTATGCTCGTAGCGTTGAAACTTTTAGTTTAATGCTTCGCGAATCGAATGATCGAGGTGAAAATTATGACCCGTTTTCGTTTACTAGTGTAATGAAAGCTTGTGGCTCTCTTGGGTACACTCAGTTGGGTGTTCAGTTACATGCCTTGGTTGTTAAGTTAGGTTTTGGAATGCAAACTTGTATACAGAACTCGCTTGTTGGTATGTATGTTAAGTGTGGAGATATCGGTTTCGCCAAGAGTGTTTTCTTTGAAATTGAAAGACCAAGTTTGTTTTGTTGGAATAGTATGATTTATGGTTATTCGCAAACGTATGGACCTTATAAAGCTTTTCAGATATTTAGCCGAATGCCTGAACGTGACGAGGTTTCTTGGAACACGATGATCTCGATTTTCTCTCAACATGGTTTTGGGGTTCAATGTCTTGCCATGTTTGTAGAGATGTGTAATCAAGGTTTTAGTCCGAATTTCATGGCTTATGGCAGTGTGCTCAGTGCATGTGCCGGCATTTCTGATCTGGAATGGGGTGCCCATTTACATGCTCGGATTATTCGGATAGAACATGGCTTGGATTTGGTTTTGGGAAATGGTCTTATAGATATGTATGCCAAATGTGGATGCTTAGGATTGGCGAAGCGTGTGTTTAACAGTTTAAGGGAACATGATCACGTTTCGTGGAATAGTTTGATCGCTGGGGTGGCAAATTTTGGCCTTGATGAAGATGCTTTGATATTGTTTAACCAAATGAGACAGAGTTCTGTGGGGTTGGATGAATTTATTCTTCCCACCGTTCTTGGTGTTTGTTCAGGTCAAAATTATGCTGCTACCGGGGAACTACTTCATGGATATACAATCAAAGCTGGGATGGATTCGTCTGTTCCTGTAGGGAATGCAATCATTACAATGTATGCAAAGTGTGGAGATACCAACAAAGCTAATCTTGTGTTTAGGTCAATGCCACTAAGAAATACGATATCATGGACCGCCATGATCACTGCATTCTCTCGGAGTGGAGACATTGACAAAGCTCAAGAGTATTTTGATACGATGCCTGAGCGGAACACCGTAACTTGGAACTCGATGTTAAGCACATATGTTCAAAATGGTTTCTCTGAAGAAGGTCTCAAACTGTATGTTTCGATGAGGAACTATGGAGTCCAACCGGATTGGATCACTTTCACAACTTCAATTCGGGCCTGCGCTGACTTGGCTATAGTTAAACTTGGGACGCAAGTTGTATCTCATGCTATAAAGTTTGGACTCAGTTCGAATGTTTCAGTTGCAAACAGTATCGTTACTATGTATTCAAGATGTGGACTAATCAAAGAAGCAAAGAATGCTTTCGGCTCAATAGATGTCAAAGATTTGATTTCCTGGAACGCTATGCTTGCAGCATTTGCTCAAAATGGTTTAGGTAGGAAAGTAATTGAAACTTTCGAGGATATGTTGAGGACAAAGTGTAAACCTGATCATATAAGCTATGTTTCTGTTTTATCTGGGTGCAGCCACATGGGGCTTGTTGCCGAAGGGAAACATTACTTTGATTCCATGACTCAAGTTTTCGGCATTTCTCCAACAAATGAACACTTCGCTTGTATGGTAGATCTGCTCGGACGAGCAGGGTTACTAGAACAGGCCAAGAATTTGATAGAAGGAATGCCTTTTAAACCAAACGCGACCGTTTGGGGTGCTTTGCTAGGAGCATGCCGAATTCATCGTGATTTGAGACTAGCAGAAACTGCTGCAAAGAAGTTGATGGAATTAGATGTTGAAGATTCTGGAGGCTATGTCCTTTTAGCAAATATATATGGTGAAACTGGTGAGTTAGAAAATGTTGCTGATATGAGAAAACTTATGAAAGCAAAAGGAATTCGAAAGAGTCCAGGTTGTAGTTGGATAGAGGTTGATAATAGAGTACATGTTTTCACTGTAGATGATACTAATCATCCACAGATAAAAGAAGTTTATATAAAACTTGAGGAGATGATGAAGAAGATAGAAGATACAGGAAAATATATTAGTGTAGACTCTTCTGTTCATAGGAATCAGAAATACCACAGTGAAAAGCTGGCCTTTGCTTTTGGGTTGCTTAATCTGCCACCTTGGATGCCGATACATGTAATGAAGAATCTCCGCGTATGTGATGATTGTCACTTGGTGATAAAGCTGTTTTCTTTAGTCACGTCAAGGGAACTTATAATGAGAGATGGATATAGATTTCATCATTTTAAGGATGGGTTTTGCTCTTGTAAGGACTATTGGTAATATGTGGTGTGCATTCAATCAATATCCATTGCTTTTGCAATCAAGATGTTGGGAAAAAAATTCAAGGGTTATGACTATCCAGAGGGTTCTCAAAAACATATGAATGGTAGCTCAGTTTTTTCCAGCTTGATTTGTAAATTGTAATAACATTTATCATAGTTCTAAATTTTGGTCGATAAATGCAATTTTGGCTGCAATATAAATGTTTTAGAGATATGTGCAACGGCATCGCAATTGCAATTGCAACATCATTGGCAACATTTGCCCGCAATATCAAGGGTCACTGTAACCACAACCACAATTAAGAACCATAAACTCTACCCGGGGGGACCCATCTACTTAAAAGATCAAGCCACCATGTTTCATTGCTGCACGGTCACCAGAAGGACACACACAGCTCTTATCACCCTGCCAGGGAGGGATGAACTAAGGAAGAGCACAGGAAGTTCCTGCTTTGTGCTTCTTGGAATCCATGTTGTTGTGATTATTTTCCTACTCTAATGATTATATTTGATTAACAATTCATTTATTCAGATTTCTCAGGAAATGTGTTGAATCAGTGTAAAGATCATTATATAGGCGAGGCTAACTCGTTTATTCAGTAACTTTGTGTTCTAATCCTTTTGTATCGATTACTCGTCAAAGAAGATAGTTAAGTCTTGGCATTAAGTCATTATACAATCTGTTTAATTTTTGGTATCCAAATTGAATGGCAGCAGTATTTTATCACAAATCATGGATGGGAAACCAAAGACCATGATTTTTCCATGCAATAGCTGTGAATGTTAATTTATCATAAAATGAAGGTAAGAAGCTATCTTTGTTCCAATTTTTATGTTTCTGTTATCAATTACTGAAGTGAATCTCAGAAAACATAAATCCCAGATTTCTCAGAAAAATAAGTAGCATTAATTGTTCTAGGTTGAAATAAATTATTATGACTTAAATATAGTGAAATGTTCATGGCCCCCCTGATAGGAATGGGTTGGGCCCCACGTGTGATGAGAGGGATCTCTTAGTTAACAGAGATGAGGTGAGGCCTAAGCAATGACGAATATATGTGAGAAAGAATAAGAAAGGGAATGCAGGAAAAGTGTGATTGTCTAGCTGGCCTAGTGAGTTAATATTCCACTAATAAATAGGATTGTGTGGGGAAGTAGTTGGATGGTTTTTTTATTTTTCAGTTACACCTTAGAGGTTGGACAGTGAGAGAATTGTTTTCTCTAACTGAGGAGCATTAGCTCTGGAATAATTTTCTGTTTTCATATCCATTAATACAATAATTCTCTTCATCTTTTTCTATCTTACCTCTGCTCTATCAATTGGTCCGACCTGTTGCGTTCATGCAAACTAGAATGGACGCAAGAATCACCAGAGTGGAGGAGCGTTTGGGACGTGTGGAGGCCAGCATTGAGTCGTTACATGACTTCATTGGTTCTGAAATTCAGAGAGCGTTGGTGTTCCGTGACACGTCTCAGGACAATATTACAGCGGTCACCTCACCATTAGATGAATTCTGTTTAGTTGCGAAGAAGGTGGAATTGCCGGCGTTTACCGGTGATATCCAGTGGCTTGGATCGCTCGAGTAGAAACGTAGTTCGACGTACAAAGCATTTCTGCAGACATGAGGATTCAATTGACGAAGCTCAGTATGGAAGGTCCTTCGATTCATTGGTTCAATTTATGGCGCGATTCTACAGAGGATCTGTCTTAGGAGAGTTTAACGGAGACGTTGATTGTTCGTTTTGGTGGTGGTCGTTTGGAGAATCCTTTTGAAGAATTGAAGGAATTAAAACAATCTGGATCTGTGGAGGATTACATTGCTGAATTCGAATTGTATTCTTCATAGTGTGCCCGTTTACCAGAACAATCAGTTTCTTGGTTATTTCAATGGTGGTTTACGTCATGACATTCGTTCTCGTGTGCGTACCTTCAGGCCTCATAATCGTTACTTAGCGATGTAAGTGGCTCGTGATGTTGAGAGTGAGTTTGCTGTTGTTTCGGGTAGGGATCTGGATCTCGCTACAAACCGGGTCAAGGTTCTTGGGCCCGATTTCAAAAACCTAATTGGGCCAATCGCAAAGGGGAAGGGAACAGATCTGCAAACCCTACCCAGACTAGCAACAATGTGGGTAAAATTCGTACCGGGTTGGGTCCTGGATCTCAAACCGGGTCAACACACCCTCATAATTCTACTCCACCTTCACGTTCAAACTCAGATGACGTTTCACGCCGTCACTCACGCGGCGTTTGCCATTTACCAAGTGCAGAGGTTAATGAGCATCGCACGAAGGGACTCTGTTTTCGTTGCAATGAACGATGGGATCCCCTCCATCAATGCGCAACAAAGCAGTTACAATTGATTATCTTGGGGGACGATGAAGTGGTCAACGATGAAGGAGAGATTTGTTAAGACAAACTCTCAAATTAAGTTTTGATGAAAATAAACAAAGATTAATTAAGAATGTTAATTATGATTCTAAAATGTTGTGTTAATTTAACTTGTGTTTTTGAGTGGATTAATTCAAAGATAGGACTCAAGTAAAGCAAAGAAATCAGCAATACAAGATAAAAACTGAACAGATAAGAAAGGAGAACATTCTAGACAAAATCTGTAAAAACGGAGAATGTTCTCCAGGACCAAGATTGATCATCACAGCCCCAAGATCAATCAATCTCCAGCAGTTAAAAGAAGATTATGTCTCTTGAATCTACACTTATATTATCAGTACTTGACAAGGAACAAATAGGATCCATTCTAAACAAAGAAACCATTTGAATCACAAAGAGAAAAGGTCATGAATCAAGCAAGTTCAAAACAAGTCTGAACCTTCTCCAGCTTGACTGACAAAAGAATTCTGAACGATCTTGAGTTATACAAAACGTCAAGATTGATCAGGAAAACATCCATAATGATCAAAACTAAACCTCCAGATTGATTATCAATCTCTAGGATGTTCAAGACTAAAGTCTCCAGATTGATCATCAATCTCCAGAATTTTTCATTAACATTCTGCAGTAGTTCATTATCATTCTCCAAGCTATTTTTGATAGAATCAGAACTCCAGATCGAATCAATGGCATCAACAAATATATATATATATATATATATATATATATATATATATATATATATATGAAGTATATAGGATCATTAAACACAAAGAAATTTGATCAAAGATCAAAGAACTCAACCCAGTCAACAGAATTCAACAAATGTTCAAAGGCTGGAATATTTTTATTCATATATATTGGTTTTGGTCAAAACTGATAGAGCACTACCAATTGCTCTTTTGACCATTATTAAATGCTCTAAAACGCCTATAAAAGGAAGACCAATGCTCAGGGAAATGTAGAACTTCAAATGCTAAGAAAATCCATCAATCACATACACTTACATACTTGAAAGCTTCTCATTTGCAAGAGAATCTATTCTCAAACACGAGTTGAGTATAATCAGATTTGACCAATCTCTTTAAATCATTATTGTGTAAACTCAAAACTATAAGGGTTGTTTATAGTTTAAGTAGTTTTGTAAAAATCCTTTTATGGTTAAAAGGTGAACTGTAAAATCCTCTCAAGATTGATAGGTGACTTGATTGAATTCTTTTTGGGTGGAAAAGAATTGTTGTTACAGATCAAGGTTGATCTTAACAAAAACTGTGTAAAACCAATATCGTTCTCCGTTTGAACACTTAGTGAAAATCTCACAGTTGTGAGGATTGGACGTAGCCCGAGTTGGGTGAACTAGGATATATCGTTGTGTGGTATCTCTTCCTTTTCTCTATTTACTTTTAGTCATTTTAATTATCAAGTAAAATAGATAAGCTAAAACTGTGATTTTAACTAACCAAGAACGTTCTCCGTTTTCTGTTTTCATAACCAAGATCATTCTTGAGTTATTTTCTTAAGATTTTAACAGGAAATTTTAAATAGGTGAATTTACAACTCAAACCCCCTTCCTTGTAAATTGACATTGCTACTTCAAGATTGTGGTGTTGGAGGTTGAGTCGGAAGAAGAGATTGCACAAGAGGAGTTAGAATGTAAAGGGATGGGAGTTTTTGGTGTATCCACCACTCCAAACCAGGTTCGCACAATGAAAGTAGTGGGTTATTTGCAAGGTGCACCTATTTTGGTTTTTATTGACAGTGGAGCCACACATAATTTCATATCTCCTAAGGTGGTTGAAGCTCTAGGACTGCTTATAGTACCTTCTATTCCCATGGGTGTCAAGTTAGGAGATGGTCATCGTGTCCTAACTATGAGTAGGTGTAAGGGAGTTCAGATGGATGTGGGAATGGTGCAGATTTGTTTTGATGCTTATGTGTTGGAGGTAGGGGGTGTGGATCTGATTTTGGGAGTTGTTTGGCTGGAAACTTTGGGGAACGTGACCATGGATCGGAAAGAAATGTCTATGGTGTTCAACGATAAGGGCAGTATGGTGAAACTCCTTGGCCAAGCCTTAGATGAGAAGATGGTTACTTTCCAAAGCATCATCACTTCTTCCCGGCTGATAACAAGCTGTGAATGGCCTACCTTGACGGAGGTGGTAGGTTCACAAGTGCCTCGTATCTCTGATCAACAAACTAAGGAGTTACAAGGGTTGTTAGATCAGTTTGCTACTATATTTAAAGAAATCCAGGGTCTTCCTCCTACAAGAAACACTAGTCATTCCATTGAACTTTTGTAGGGTGTTGGTCCGATAAGTGTGAGACCTTACAAATATCCTCATTTACACAAGGATGAAATTGAAAAACAGATTCAGAGCCTTATGCAGCAGGGGGTGATTAGAAACAGCATTAGTGTTTTCTTTAGTCCAGTTATTTTGGTCAAGAAGAAGGATCAATCTTGGAGCATGTGTGTAGATTATCGTGCACTTAACAAAGTTACAATTCAAGATAAGTACCCTATCCCTGTGGTAGATGAATTGTTAGATGAGTTACATGGCTCGGTTTATTTCTCTAAGCTTGATCTTAAATCTGGTTATCATCAAATTCGTATGAAGGAAGAGGATATTCGTAAAATTGCATTTCGTACTTATGAGGGTCACTACGAGTTTATGGTGATGCCATTTGGCCTTACCAATGCCTCTGCAACCTTTCAATCAGTGATGAACGATATTTTTAAGCCTTTTTTAAGGAAGTTTGTATTTTTTTTTTATGACATACTAGTGTACAACACTAGTTGGACTGATCATTTGCAGCACTTGGAGATGGTTCTAAACATTTTGAAACAACATCAGTTTGTGGCTAACAGGAAGAAGTGTGCTTTTGGTAAACACCAAGTTGAATACTTGGGCCATGTCATTTCCAAAGCAGGGGTTGTTGTAGATCCTACCAAGGTTAGCAGTGTGTTACAATGGTCAGTCCCTACGTCAAGGAGGTGAGAGGTTTTTTGGGATTAACGGGTTACTATAGAAAATTTATAGCTAACTATGGGAATATTGCTAAACCCTTGACCGAGTTGACAAAGAAGAATGGTTTTAGATGGAATGCTGCGGTTGCTGAAGCTTTTGAGAAATTAAAAGTAGTTGTTACAACTGCCCCAGTTTTAGCTCTGCCCAATTTCAAATTTCCTTTTGAAATTGAATGTGATGCCTCAGGAAAAGGGGTTGGTGTTGTGTTGTTGCAATCTAAACATCCCATTGCGTATTTTAGCAAGGCTTTTGAATCATCTAGGTTATCTAAATCGACCTATGATAAGGAGTTAATGGCTTTGGTGTTAGCTATTCAAGATTGGAGACATTATTTGTTAGGAAGGCGGTTTGTGGTTTATTCTGATCAAAAGAGCCTAAAACACTTGTTACAGCAACAAATTACCACATCAAATCAGCAGGAATGGATGACTAAGTTGTTGGGCTTTGACTTTGAGGTGGTGTATAAGGTGGGAGTGGAAAATAAGGTGGCTGATGCTTTATCTAGACAACATGAGGATGCTGAAATTCATGCTCTTAAATCCTATCCTATTTGGCAGTAGAGCAGCCAATTGCAACAAGAGGTATCGCAGGATCCCTAGCTTAAAAGCATTGTGGAGGCTATTCAAAAGGATCCTACTACTAAACCTGAGTTTTCCTTAAAAGGTGGCATCTTATTCTACAAAAATAGGTTAGTTATACCGGCTAACTCACCACTTATTGAGGATCTACTTAAGGACTTTCATTCTTCCCCTAATGAGAGAATTGTTTTCTCTAACTGAGGAGCATTAGCTTTGGAATCATTTTCTGTTTTCATATCCATTAATACAATAATTCTCTTCATCTATTTCTATCTTACCTCTGCTCTATCACCCCTCCCCCAACCCACCACACACACACATTTCTCGGCATTTTACCGGAACTTGGTTTTCGGGCGTGTAAAATTGAGTGAAATACACTACTGGAAGTTAGAATTTAACATTTGGTGAGTAAAAATTGGGAGCGAATGAGCAATCACCTTGTGTGTGAAATTATTATGACTTATCTATAGTGAAATGTTCATCTCCCAACCCACCACACACATTTCTCGGCATTTTACTAGAACTTGTTTCCGAGCGTGTAAAATTGAGTGAAATACACTACTGGAAGCTAGAATTTAACATCCGTGAGTAAAAATTGAGGGCGGATGAGCAATCACCTTGTGTGTGAAATTATTACGACTTATATATAGTGAAATGTTCATCTCCCCCACCCCACCACACACACACATTTCTCGGCATTTTACCGGAACTTGATTTCCGGGCGTGTAAAATTGAGTGAAATACACTACCGGAAGCTAGAATTTAACATCCTTTGAGTAAAAATTGAGGGGTATGAACAATCACCTTATATGTGAAATTATACGACTTATATATAGTGAAATGTTCATTGCCCCCACCCCACCACACACACATTTCTTGGCGTTTTACCTGAACTTGGTTTCCAGGCGTGTAAAGTTGATTGAAATATATTACTGGAAGCTAGAATTTAACATCTTGTGAGTAAAAATTGGGGGCAGATGAACAATCAGCTTGTGTGTGTATGTCGTGCGCATTGTAATGGAGAAGCAATTGCTTAATAGGATAAGCTAATAAGTGTCAGCTTTTCTAATTATTTTTGCATGTTGTGCGCATTGTAATGGGGAAACAACTACTGAATAGGATAAGCTAATAAGTGTCAGCTTTTCTAATGAGAATTATAAAACCTCAAAGAGCTCTTGAGGAAAAAAAAGAATCCGTTGGTGTTCAAGTTGAATGCTTATTGGAATATTTGGTTTACATGGGCAGAGAAGTGCTGATGCAGCGGATATTGTTTAGCAAAATTTGAACAAATTACTATTGCTATGCGATACGCTATTCAATACTGAGTGTTGTTAAATAACAGTTTCGTGCTATTTTCCGCTCTGCGCTATTGATAATGACAACACGAGTTTTGTTTGACAGCGATTGTTCAGTTTTGGTCTGAGACTGTGGTTTTGCTTTGGGGTTGATCATTCGAGCTGATATTAAGCTATTAGTTACCCGACCATAAATTTGGCAGACCGTATGCTTGCTGGTAGCACTATCTGCATAATCAAATACAATAAATACAACATTTATTATTTATAAAATAACATTAATTTTTGCTTAAGATATTTATGATGCTTTGTTTTGAAAAGAGAAAAATTTCAACCCTTCAAAATTTAAATTCATAATTTCCAATACATTTATATAAAACTTTTTTATATTTAAATTATTAACTAGTATACTAAAAACACTTGTTAACAGTCTTCTTTTATAAATGCATATATTTTTTTTCTATCATTACTTCCTCTTATATTAAATTACTATATACTCATTTTAGTATGTAAAAATTAGGTCTTAAAATTTTTTTAGAGATTAAAATGAGTCTGTTATCTTAGAAAAATTGAATATTAGTTTATTTTTGGTGTAAACAGATTATTATCTCGTAGGCTCACAATGGTAAAACTCTATCAATTTAATATTTAAATTTTTTATTTTATGAAAATGGAATTAATTAATACTAAAGAATTATAAATGAATAATATGCAATTTAAACATTCTAACTCTATAAAATAATCACGGACAAATCTTCTTGGAAGCAAGTGGCGGATTTTGCAAAAAATATTTGGAGGAGATGCAAGTATTAACTAAAAATTATAATTGAAATTCATAAAAGTTATATAGTTTTTTTTAAAGTTTCACATAATTCATACATAGTCGACAAGTTGAAAAAGTTATAGCTTCAATTCACACAATTTTTACAATTTTCACAAGTCACACAAGTTTTTAGACTTTCGCAGAATTCAATCAAATAAAATGTATCCACTTTACAATTTTCATCTTTGTCGAAAACTTTCTTCTTGAAAAATGTATCAATTTTGACGTATTTTATTGTTTTTGAGTAGAATAAAATTTGTTTTTACAAGTCCTTAACTATTAGTTCAATTGACAAATGCTGACATTGTTAAGTTAGACATCATGTTTTGGGTTAGAATATCTCGCAGTTATGTGAATTAATTATGATGATATTTACATCTCTTCTCAAACAAAAATTGTCTCTAGAATTAATTCTACTTTGAAACTAAAATTTATAGTTTTTTATTTCAAATATAATTTTTACACTCAAATATATTGTTCAATTTCCTTTTATATTAAAAAAATTACTTTTACATTTAAAAAATATTTAATTAAAAATAAATTTACAAAATTAATTAAATAAAAATTAATTTTGATCATCGCAAAAATTAAACACACACTTAATCAATTTGGACAAAGCATTAAGAAGCCCCACATTGTTAGGCTCCGCTATAAAGCTTGAACTCAATTTAGTTTGTACATAGGTGCCACCAAAAGGGCATGAATATGATGTATCATCTCAAAATAAGTAATCATGAAAAGAAATACAATAGCAAATTTAGCCCTACAAGCTCTACTAGGAATATATATTTATAGCAAAGTCAAAACAAAAAGGATTATCTTGAAAAAAAAAAGGGACGCATATTTTGAGATTGTGAACGCGAGGTGGTGGCAATAAACAGCGGATGTAAGCAAGCAGTTCGAGAGTGACCACGGAGCAGAAGGCAGAAGCAGCAGAAGATGGAATTTAACCGCCGAAACATCCTCCTTATACCATTATTATTACTAGCAATATCAACATTAACGCCGCTTCAATCTTCTTCATCTTCAGAATCAGAATCCAACATCATATCTCGATTCCAAACCTACCTTCAAATCAAAACCGACCAACCAAACCCAAACTACACCCAATCCACCAATTTCCTAACCTCACAAGCCAAATCCCTCTCCCTCCAATCCCAAACAATCGAACTCGTATCCGGAAAGCCACTAGTTCTTCTCAAATGGGCCGGCACAAGCCCAAACCTCCCCTCCATCATGCTCTACTCACACACCGATGTTGTCCCCGCCGAACATGATAAATGGGCCCATCATCCCTTTGAGGCCCATATTGATTCGCGTGGTCGTATTTATGCTAGAGGCTCTCAGGATATGAAGTGTGTTGGTATGCAGTATCTTGAAGCTGTTAGGAAGCTTAAGGGATGGGGGTTTGTGCCTAAACGTGATGTTTACTTGGTTTTTGCTCCTGATGAGGAGATTGGTGGACATGATGGTGCTGAGAAGTTTTCTTTGTCTGAGGTTTTTCGGGAATTGAATGTTGGCATTGTGCTTGATGAAGGTAAATAAATATTGTGGTTATTTATTTGGAAGGAACTTTATATATTCCCAACATTGCTTTTTAGATGTACACACAGGGAAATTCTAATATGGAGTGGACATGTACTTAAAAAATATTTAAAACTTCAACGACCACATATGTCGTCCTTTGAAGTAGACATTAATGGTCATTTTCACTTTCATGATTGAGATAGTGACTTAAATGATACCGGTTCCATAACAATAACGAAAAAACAAATATGTATCTTGAAGACGAAGAGAGGGTCATGAATTATTAATTTTGAAGAGTAGCATCGACAGTCTTTAAAATTTTCCATGATTTTTAAGTATTGGTTCACGGTGATCCACCGTAAAAATTATTTGTACACATGCAGAAAAACTGAGTTTTGTGTCATCTGGATTCTAGAAGTATACTTTCGAAAACATGTGGTTGTTTAGAAATGTGGGGTGGGGAAAGTTGCTCCCTGAAGAAAAATATTCTTATGATGACACGTGGCGGAATTTCACACCCTCTAACATAGCTTTTCGGATGTACGCATTTGGAAATAACGAGAATTTTGTGTTGTCTAGAAGTATACTTCCAGGAAAATATGTAGTTAGGAATTACACTTTCGAAAACATGTGTGGTTGTTTGGAAATGTAGCGTAGAAAAGTATTCTTCTAATGACATGTGGCGGGATTTCATGTATTGTTTGTTTATGTTATTTCATGCTCTTGCACGATATATTTACTACTACTTTGAAAATAGAAAAACAATCCAATTGATTGTGTGTGTCACTAGATATTTAGATAGTCAAGTAAAAAAATTATGAAAGCTTTTAGGCATTAGAAGGAAAAATTTAGTCAATAAAAGTTTGAGGAAGACTATCAGTGTAGGTTGAAGCTCCAAAGGGTAGCTTTTGATTGGTCGTATAGGGGCACAGTGACTTTAATATTTATCTACCTATGCTAAGTGTGTTTGGGGATTGGAGTGCTAACTTAGTTGGGACATTTTTCTTTCACAGCGATGCCTGTTTTGCTTAAAAAAATTCTAAGTGTGTTTGGTTTCACTATGGAAATCATTAGAATTGATTCTGCCTCAAGACAAAACCAATTCTAGTAGAAATTATGTTTGGTCACTGTTGGGCAAACTTAATTTTGCTTCCAAACCTCACTTTGATTACTAGTGAAAAAGAGTAGTTTTTTACACTTGGTTTTGCATCTAACTTGCATTTAGAGTGAAATCATCCAAATATGAATCACTTTGTTCAAACTCATTTTTAATTTATAAAATCAATTTTGTGCAAAATAACTTTTATTGAAAGCTCACCTAAACACACTTATTTGATGATGTATTAACTATGAACCTTTGATTTCTAAATCTAACTTTAGTCACTATTAAACTCATTTCTACTTTTTATTCACTTACAAATAAACAGGGCTGGCTTCTCCGGATGAGCATTACAGGGCGTTCTATGCAGAGAGGAGCCCATGGTGGATGGTGATCAAGGCTGTTGGGGCTCCTGGACATGGGTCCAAGCTTTATGATAACTCTGCTATGGAGAATCTCTTGAAGAGCATTGAAAGCATCCGAAGGTATCGTGCCTCGCAATTCGACTTGATCAAGGCCGGCTTGAAGGCTGAAGGAGATGTTGTTTCCATTAACATGGCCTTTTTGAAGGCTGGAACTCCATCTCCAACTGTAAGTCAATCTTGCTTTGTGTAATGTAAAACTTAAGTTATAGTTGTGTGCGGTTATGTCACAATATTATATATATATATAAGACAAATGCAACCTGAATTGTATCACGTTGCAGTTCGGATGGCTTCTCTAAAACTTTAATGTTGCAGTCACAATCATGTTTGCGAACAACTATTTGAAATTTTGTGTAATATATAAGATTGATTATTCCATGAATAGTATATAGCATTTAATCGAAAACACATTCTTTGTCAACATGTTTTTTTCTCTTATCACATTAATATTCTATTATACATTGGAGTGGAATATGCAAACAGTGCTATGCTTACCATTGAATTGGCACATTTCACATGTTTGTGTGCTAACAAATTTAAACAATTATTATGGTTGAATTCCACCCAAACGATGCTATTCTATCTTTCTTTTGCTGTGCACCAGGGTTTTGTCATGAATTTGCAGCCATCTGAAGCAGAAGCTGGATTTGATATTAGAGTGCCACCAACTGCTGATGCAGAATCACTGGAGAGACGAATTGCTGAAGAATGGGCACCGGCTTGGCGCAATATGTCTGTTTCTGTAAGTAGCTAATTATCCATTTTGGTTTATATTTATCATCCATGTATCGTAAATACATAATTCACTCAGCTAATAGGTGACTTCTTTATCTTTCACTTTTATAGAAATTTCCAGCCACAGGAAGTATTTCTACGATTAAGCTTGAAACTTTCTTCTTTTTCTTTTTAGAACTAACATCTATCTATATTTTAAAACATATCAGATAATGTTCTTCATCTTCTGCAATTTTATCATCTTTTCTATGTGAAAAGGTTAATGTTATGGTTGATGCAGCTTGGTGTTTAGGTATAGAACAAAGAAAACAAGGCTGAAAATAGCAGTCTGTTCAAATTCTGCTATGCAACAGTGTTATAGCGTCACTATAGTCATTATTTGACAACATTTTGTTCTAAGTAGCATATTATGGAACAATCGTGTTCAAATTCCGCTATGCTATATCGTTATAGCACTGCTATAGCCGCTATTTAACTACACCGGTTTCAGGGATTGACCTAACCTTTTGGAGGTTATGACAGTAATGGGTAGGATAAAGATTGTTTTGGAATAAACTGACTTTAAAAGAATGGTTTGAAGCTAGCATTCTATTTTCTCTCAATTTCATACAAAATAATACGATTAATTATTTATGACTTATTGACTTTTCTTTTGTTGAGAAAAAAATACCTCTTATTAGATTCTCCTGCTAATATATTTTAGCTCGGACAGTTCAAACAGAAGGTACCTGTAACTGATGCGTACGGGAAACCAGTCGTCACCAAAACTGACAGTTCCAATCCCTGGTGGGCATTGTTAGAAAATGCTGTTGAAGAGGCTGGTGGGAAACTTGGTAAGCCAGAGATCTTTCCTGCCTCAACAGATGCGCGCTATTTCCGCAATCTTGGATTGCCAGCAATTGGGTTCTCACCTATGGCAAACACTCCTGTTCTACTCCATGACCACAATGAGGTGATTTTTATGATATATTGTGTGCCTAATTGATGTTGGTATGCTTATCGACAAAAGTGATGTCATTGTCTGTAGGATTATAATCTGATTTGTCGTTTAGAACTAGAAAGCGAGGCTTGTGTCTAACTCTACTCCACAAAATCGACATGCATGGTTAGAGATGCCTCCCATTTATCAACACTTAACTTTATTGGAAATGAAAGTGTTCACCATAAACATGGAAAATAAAAGTCAATGACTATATAACTACATCGACTTTGTGTTCTGAGAAATGTTGTAGGTTTGTTTGAGTTAGGTTGTATCCTTAGGGAGAAGGCTGTGTGATAGGACGCCTGGGCATATTCTAGAAGAAGGCGGGGCCATGTGGGAGAGAATGAGTTAGTTAGTGAGATGTCATATGAGGTCACCTGATTCTATCAGAAGGAGGGTATTATATACGGATAGGTTGGTGTGCGAGAGGATTCAGAAAGGTTGCTAGCAATTGGTTAGGAGAGATTTCTCTCTGCTTTAGGAGTTTAGCTCTGGTTAGGAGTTCATAGAACTCTGGTTTATTATTTCAGTTCTGTTTTCATCCAGTGTAAGAGCTTCAAGCTCATCATTTTCAGTAAATAAATTCAGTTTTCATATCTTAAAATTTGTGAGTTCTATATCATTGTGCCAGAACAAAGTGGTTACAAAAAATGACAATGCTTTGCACCTATTTTTTTGGACACTTTGCACCTTTTTTTTTATTTTTGTTATATCCTATTTTCATGCAGTTTGTTGGTGTGAACTGATCTTATATTAGTTTGGAGTTCAACTTTGACTTATGTGTTGCTTCTTCTCTATGCAGTATCTGAACAAAGATGAATACTTGAAAGGGATCAAAATATACGAGTCAATTATTAAATCATTTGCATCCTTCGACGAACATGGAAGAGATGAAAGGTCCAAAGATGAGTTATGAGCAAGTGGTGTGGCAGTTTCCCTTTCTTAATGCCAACACTCTGGCCTTGTCTCAGATGCAACATTATTTGAAGTGACTCAATTTTAGTTTTTGGTATGCAACAATAAAGAGGGTATCTGATATGTAAAATAAAGAGGAAATAAACCCTTCGGTTTAACTTTGGCCATAGAAACTTAGCTTTGTGTTGAATATTTTCCAGAACTTAATTTTCTGTGCATAATTTTGTAATGGAAAACCACTGTATTATGTTTGATTGTGTTCATAGGTTAGCTTTTTCTAAAAAGTGCCTTACATTAATTAATAGAAATGCAACAAACAAGGGCTACAAAATTGTTTATTAGTCAAACTGGACAGACTAAAAGTTTGTTATATGAATGGAAATTACTTGACACATGAACTACAAATGTTTAAAAAGTATTTCATGTTATGATGATTAAGTTTCTATTTTCTAATGGAACTTTTCTGAGTATTTGATAAAAATTGTTAGATGTTATACGGTTGTCTTAAATTTGGAAGATACATAATATAAGATTAGCTTAAATATATTTTACGGTTATTGATAGTTTATTTTATTTTGATGTGGTGAGTGCAGTGGATTGATTGAACCTCAAATAAAAGAGGACTAGTGTTACAGAACCAAAGGTTCCTATGTTCGAAGGATTATAGTTTCTATTCACAATTTTAAAAAATTACACATGTCTCCATAAGTATACTATGAGTTTTTTGAAGAAACTTTGGAGAATAGAAAAAGAATGTTGCAGCCAAAGTCCTACATTGCTGATTGAATTGTAATTTTTTTATTATTATAATAATAAAATAAATATATTTTTTTTCTTTTTGTATTCTGATAAAAGATGTATATTAATATTAATAAATAAATAAATTAATATTAGTATACATCTAACTGTGATATTAACCAAGTAAATACCTTGAATAAATCATAAAATTATATGATTGTTATCAAATTTAGTTTTTATATTATCAATTTTCTAAATTATCTAAGAAATTGCAAGTTTGTTGAAATTGCAAGTTTGTTCTTGCATTGATATGTGTGGAGGCTATAATGATATTAAATTGTTAATGTTGGACATACATTTGAAATTATTCACTAATAAAGTCAATAATGTCAGGGATATATTTGATAATAAATTCAGAATGTGGAATAAATTTGATTAATATTTTGCATTTTTTTATGATAATATATATTTAGATTAAGGAGGAACACCTTATATAAGTTCATTGAGAATTACCAATCTTGTTTAATATTTTACAGTGTAATTTATATGTAGTCCATCAACTGGATAGTTACATACTTAAAGTTAAGTTATACCACATGAATAATATGAGACATATTGACAGAGTTAGGGGTGAGCATGACTCAATCCAATTCTAAGATATGTCCTTTATATGTTTCATTTGATCCGAAAAAAAACTATGTTTACTTGGGTCGAAGGACCAATTAGTCTAAATATTTGGTTAGACCAAAATTTAAGGACGAGTTAAGGTCTCGTTCATTCCATCTCTTATTCACTCCTCTCTCCTAGTTGTTAGCTCTATAATGTTGGTAATGATAATTTTGTAAACAAAATATTAATGTGAAATTTATGTACGTTTAGCTAGAAATTTTAGTAAAAAATTATTGTAAGAATTATATGTTGAGATTTTTTTGTTACAAAATAGAAAGATGAAAAAAGACAAGAAAAAAAAAGGACCGAAAAACTTAACACAAATGATATCCTCTAAGGAGCACAAATGACATGTCAAGAGGAGTCTCATTGAAAATGATAAGGTTACTAAAGTTTCCAACACATTTTTTTAGCTAAAAAATTAGGAGTAACACTATCGTCGTGTGGCGTAAAGTGATAACCTAATCTCTATTTAAAAATTGCTTGATAAACCAAACTAGAGTGAGACACAACACATGCTTATAGCCTGAATCCCAACACAAATAAAAATCATGATACAAACTTTGAATTTTAGCATGGGATGATGACGTTGTCGTGAAAACCATGGAGGAAATAACTAGAGTGATCACAAATTAAGCTACCAAATCCACCATAGTTAGACTGAAGGAGTACACTACCATCAATATTGAGAGCCACTAAACTAATAGTTGGGCAAGACCAAGAGACAATATACAACGAAGAAACCGAAATGAAAAGACAACCCATGATGAAAAAGAGAGAACACGTGAACACCAATATCCTCAACAACATCCATTGTTTCCTCAAAAATAAAACACACGTTCATAACAATAAGACCACGAGACATGCAGATAAACCTAAAGCGAACAAAATAATGACAACTTTTTGTCAAAAAAAAAAAGAGAATCACGACACAACTGCCACAAGAAAAACTAGACATTCGAGAGAACATGAAGACGCCAAATTTAAACTTCAACTAACCTCCCCCATCAACCGACGTTGGTGTCCAAAATCCATTAGTAACCAACTTTAACATAATGGTCATTTATTGAGTTTGAATACATGGTAAAATATTAGTCTAACATATTTAATTTTTTGCTTTTAATTTTTAAATCACCTTATAATTATTTTCAATTGTTCTTCAAATTAACTTAGTCCCATTTTAAACAAATTCGATCTTAGTTCTTATTTATAGAAAATCAAATTTGTTCCAACCTAAAAATAAGTTCGAATCTAAAAATTAATCAAATAAAAATATAGCTGTATAACTAGTCTCAAGTCTTATTCACACGTAATCTTACAATTATAGGAAGCAAATTTTATTTATTTATTTATTTTTTTGACTAAAATGGGGTTTGGGTGGTAGACCGTTTTTTAAAGTGCTTCACCTCACCTTAAAACCGTGGCGCGATATATATAGCTCACTCTTACAGACAGTGTGCAAACTCTTAGTTGTGTGTGCGCGAAAAAGAGTGACTGAAAGAGCGAGTGATGTTTCCGAAGGAGAATAATAATAACGGCTACCACCAACCACCACCACCGCCGCCGGGAATGTTACAAACTCATAATCACAGAGACCGAGCCCGCCGTGGCACTCGCCGGTCACGTGCTTCCACTTCTTCTCCCCTTATTAGGGTTTCCGATACTGAACAACAGCAACAACTTCAACCTCAACCTCATCGACCTCCTTGCACCGATTATGACATGGCTTATTTCCATTCTTACGCTCACCTCGGTATTCACCAGGAGATGATCAAGGTTTTCAAACTCTACTATTTCTATTTTGTTACTTTCTTCATTTCAATGTTTCTCAATTACACATTACTCATTGTCTGTGAAATTTGAATGTCATAAACCCTAGTTTACTTTATAGTTATATTGCTCCTTGTTCCTAGAGTTAGCTTTCAGCTTTCCTTTTATACGTAGTTAACTTATATAGTATACCTTCAATTTGGTCGATATATTATATAAAATGTAATAGAGCATTGCTAAATCTTAGGAAAGAAACCATGCAAGAATGGTAACAATGAACAGTCGTCGCAATCTTGAACAAAGAGAAAATATGCAAGTTGGAAATGAACGGAAATCATGGGAAGATGGGCCTATTAGAAGGATTCATTTTTCTTCGTTTATACAACCCTTCGTAAATTAAAGCATTCTCATGTAATAAATGGTTACTGTCTTAACTATTCGCGATTCATCAAATAGTCACTAGACTGGAATAAATAGTCCTTAAATTCTTCTCGAGAAATAATCCCTAAACAGTCTATGAATAGTTTAGTAACTATTTATTACATTTCTATTGTTTAGGGATAAAATACAAGATAATGTGATAGTTTAGGGAGGAAATTGAAGGTTTACTCACAATTTAATTATATTGTAGACTTGAAAATCTGAATGGAAATGGGGGAATGGTGCAAAAATTACAAACACTATATGAAAAAGAGGGATAAGTGAACTTTTGATTTACACTTGCTAATATCTTCCACTTTTTTTTTCTCCATTCTTTTCGTCATTCGTGTTTTCTCTCTACAATTCATCTCGAAGAATGTAACACAGCTCGAAGAAATTAAATTCTTTTGCCTCGTTGCAAAATGTGATTCATTTGTAAATGTAAATGCAAATGCTATTCTTGCCTTGGTTAATTTGATCTTCTGGACTTGTCCTTAAAATTGTTTTTCCTTGTTAAAATATATCGATTGTATCATTTACTTCAAATTTATTAATAGATATGGTTATTCTTCACTGTTCTCTGCGATAAAATTTCCTTTTAGTAAAAGTAAAATGACTAAAGTATCTTGTTATTTTTTTCCTGTTATAGATGGTATACGATCCTCCTCTTTGTTGTACTTTTCTTTCCTTTGGTCTAATATGACATAATTTTTTCCATAAAACTTAAAAAACCACAAACGAATGTGCCCTAGGTCCTTGCAACAATTTTTTATGATTAACTCATATGGCTTCTATTTTCTGTAGAGCACACTGCACTTGATATTTTTATTGGGGTTTCTTTTCATAGCATATAACAGATATGTTGAGGGTAGGGCAGACAATTTTTTTTTTTGTAATTTGTAGTTTCGTTTGTTTTCCTCTAAGAAGGATTCCTTGTCCTCTAATGCATTGTAATTTCTTCTCTTTTGTAATTATTTTTTAGTTAATACAAAATTAATCTTTTTATTTGTTGTTACTTTCTTTTTCTTTTCTTGCCCTGGTTTGGTACAGGATCATGTGCGGACTGAAACTTATAGGGAAGCAATCATGCGTCATCAGAGTTTTATTGCTGGCAAAGTAATTTAGCAATCATACATACATTGTTTTAATAGATTTGTAAAGTTTTTCTATGTGGATTTTGTTTTGTATGGCAGAAGTTGGTAACAGTGCAATTTAATTTATTATTTTTGGAAAATTTGGTTTAGAGTTTCTAAGCTTAGATTGATTTGGATAAATTCCAAAGTAAAATTCTTTTTATATCACGTTTGAAATAATATTTTATACAGGACTTCCCTATATCCATGTCATGATTGAGAAAGATTATGATTTAGATTGTTTGTCTTTAGATATGATATTCATGATAGAACATGGCAACTCTGTTTGATCTATGCAACTAACCCACCTACTGAAAAAGGTTTTGCTAGATATTCCTATGCTGATCTATGTTGGGCACACTGGGCATTTGCCCCCACTACAATTGCCATAAGTTCAATATATATTTATATGTCAGCTGCTGTATGATATATTGTACATAAGAACTCACCATACAACGTCATATGTATGAGTGTGGCCCCCACAACTTACAATTTATGGATCCTTTACTGATTATAGTTTGCACCTAGAGTTAATTGTGAGCCTTTACCACTTTGTCGTGGATGTTCTTACAATAATACAACATATCCAGAAGCTGGTTTCATGGGAGGAATTTTATTAACAAATAAATTTGAATTTCCTTGTATCTATTTGTGAACTCTTGCAATATGATAAAATCAATAATTGTTGTAAATTCAAATATGATACTTCTATTCATACTTAATTGTTATTAGAACTCTTAGTCAAAAAAGAGGACTTTGTTCATCTCCAAGTGAATTAGGTAGCTTACACCATGTGGAGTGCCTCTTGTTGGGGTTTAGGAATAAGATCTAACTATTGATGGTCTTTCATGGTTTTCTTTTTTGTATGGTTTGGATTGAAGTCTATTCTGGCTTTTCATGTTCCCTGTCCTCCTACATCTGTACATTATTTCTCTCTTTTCTCTCTTAAGTATTGTCTGTCTTCAGGTCGTAGTTGATGTTGGATGCGGTACAGGAATCCTTTCCATATTTTGTGCTCAGGCCGGTGCAAAGCGGGTAAGCTATTGGCATTGGTATACTCTTTTAGTTGGTATGGAAAGACTTGTGTTATATATTTTGTTAAAAAATGTTTTTTTTTTTCCATTAAAATAAATGCAAAACTGTTTAAATTTTTTGCAAATCCTTTTTTCAGTTTCCACCTCATATGCAATGATGTACTTTTTATACACGTTTTATCATGGAAGAAGGAATATTGCTTTTAGTTTCTTTTTCAATATAGTTAGATAGATCTGGCATATTCCATTTTATTGATTTAGTTTGTAGTTGTTCAAATTAGGATTCACAGAAAAATTTTATTGAGTTTTAGTGCCCATATATTATTTATATAATCTGGAGATGCTGTGGCTGTATCATGGATATGTTGCTTATCTGCCTTGTATTTGTTTTAAGTTCTATTCTTCTCTACTCCTTTTGTTTAATATTATTTAACTGTGGAGGATCTTGGGTATGTTTATTTAAAATTTTGGAAGTTGACTCATACTCTTTTGGATTAAGACTTTTAAAACAGTCCTTTTTGAAGCCTGTCTTTTGTTTTCATAATTAGGCTTTTAATCTAGTTTTTCAACCTATGATTTATTCCAAATTCTGAAGTGTTTGACATGGATGAGATTGTGGAATTTTATCTTTCCAGGTGTATGCAGTTGATGCTAGTGACATTGCTCTGCAGGTAATAATTTCAAAGATACAGTTTTAATTGGTATAAGCTTCATTTAGTTAACACGGGTAAGGGCAAAAAGTTCAAGATCATGGCATATTGTTTACAAGAAAGTAGAAACTAACTAGTATCCAATTCACTCTGACTAATTTTATTCCTGCGCAACAACCAATTCTTATTCAACTTGGTGCTATTGGTTGCATGGAAAGTGTTAAATACGAAGAGTATTGAGAGACATTTTGAATAACCCGTGTGTTTCAACTACACAGCGGAAGTTCTTTATATAGACAAATATAATAACAGGAATACAAATAGGCAGTAATACTAACGGGCCAGAATACTTACAGCCCATCTAATCTAATTATTTACATTCTAATATAATATTTTAACACTCCCCCTCAAGCTGGAGCATATAAATCAAATGCACCCAACTTGTTACATATATAACTAATTCTCGGACCTTGCAATGACTTTGTAAAAACATCTGCCAACTGATCATTGGAATTGACAAAGCTGGTGATGATGTCACCCGATTCGATCTTTTCTCTAATAAAATGACAGTCTATCTCAATATGCTTGGTCCTCTCATGAAAAACAGGATTTGAGGCAATGTGCAATGCAGCTTGATTATCACATATTAGTGTCATTGTGCTGGCCTCTTCAAATTGAAGTTCTTTCAGTAACTGTTTCAACCAGATGAGTTCACATGTTACTAGTGCCATGGCCCTGTATTCTGCCTCAGCGCTGGATCTTGCAACAACATTTTGTTTCTTACTCTTCCAAGATATTAAATTTCCTCCGACAAGTACACAATACCCGGAAGTGGATCGTCTATCTGTGGGTGAGCCTGCCCAATCGGCATCTGAGTAGCCAACTATCTGAGTATGTCCTCTATCTTCATAAATGAGACCTTTTCCAGGTGCACTTTTGATGTATTTAAGAATTCGAATTATAGCATCCATATGTCCTTGGCAAGGAGAATTTAAGAACTGGCTTACCACACTGACAGCGAAGGAAATGTCAGGACGAGTAACTGTGAGATAGTTTAATTTTCCAACCAATCTCCTATATCTTCCTGAATCTGATAGAGGCTCCCCCTGATTAGGTAGGAGTTTGATATTTGGATCCATAGGAGTATCAACTGGCTTGGCATTTAATAGACTTGTTGCTTCAAGAATATCCATTGCATATTTTCTTTGTGAAATTACAAGGCCATCCTTGGATTGGGCTACCTCAATACCCAAAAAATAACGGAGTTTACCAAGGTCTTTAGTCTGAAATTGATTTGAAAGATGTTGTTTCAACTGGAGTATTCCTTGCTGATCACTATCAGTTATAACAATGTCATCCACATAAACAATAAGATAGATGCACCCTTGGGCTGAGTGACGATAAAATACAGAGTGATCGGCTTCACTACGAATCATACCAAACTCTTGTACTACCGAGCTAAATCTGCCAAACCAAGCTCTAGGAGACTGTTTTAGACCATAAAGAGACCTGTGCAGCCGACAAACCATGGTGGAAGACTCCCCCTGAGCAACAAACCCTGGTGGTTGCTCCATATAAACTTCCTCTTCAAGATCACCGTGCAAAAAAGCATTTTTGATGTCAAGTTGATGGAGAGGCCAATGTCGAATTGCTGCAATGGAGAAAAACAGTCTGACAGATGCCATTTTGGCAACAGGTGAGAATGTATCGCTGTAATCCAACCCAAAAATCTGAGTATATCCCTTGGCTACCAACCGAGCCTTAAATCGATCAATCTTACCATCAGGGCCAACCTTCACTGTATAGAGCCAACGACACCCGACTAAAGACTTCCCATGAGGTAAAGGAACCAGTTCCCAAGTACCACTGCTTTGTAGAGCACACATCTCATCAAGCATTGCTTGCCTCCACTCAGGGTGGGATAATGCTTCACCTGTAGTTTTAGGAATAGAAACAGAAGACAAAGAGGACAAGCAAGTGTAATGCAAAGGAGAAAGACGATGATAACACAAATCAATATAATGAGGAGATGGATTACGGGTTGTGCAAATATCCTTACGAAGAGCAATGGGAAGGTCATGCTCAGGTGGCAGGGCCGGATCCGGAGGTGGCGTCGGAGGAGAGTCTGGAATAGGAACAGGAACAGGCACAACAGAGGGTAGGCGACGACGCTGATATGTTTGTAGTGGTCGTGGAGGTTGGGGGACAGACTCGACAGGTTCGATAGGAGGAAGAGTGGGTGGAATAGGGATAACTACCTGAGGAGGTTCGGGATTAATGTCCTGATGGGGCTCAGTAGCGATATGGGTAGATTTAAAATATGGTACAGACTCGAAAAAGGTAACATCGGCTGATGTAACGTAGCGGTGTAGTGTAGGAGAATAACAACGATAGCCCTTTTGGGACCGATGATAACCGAGAAAGACACACTTGAGTGATCGAGCTGACAATTTGTCCAAACCAGGAGATAAATTGTGGACAAAACACGTGGACCCATAGACACGAGGTGGTAGTGGGTGAAGAGGGGAATGGGGAAAGAGGACCGAATGTGGGATATTGCCATCAAGGACAGAAGACGGCATACGATTGATAAGGTAGCATGCCGTTATGACTCCATCCCCCCAAAAACGGAATGGAACATTGCCATGGATAAGTAAGGTTCGTGTGGTTTCAATGAGATGCCGATTTTTGCGTTCGGCTACCCCATTTTGCTGGGGTGTATGAGGACATGATGTTTGGTGTAGAATACCATTGGAAGCCATAAAATTTTGAAATTGATGGGACAAATATTCCCGAGCATTATCACTTCTTAAAGTACGAACAGAAACCCCAAATTGAGTTTTAATTTCTTGATAAAATTGCTCAAAAATGGAAAACAATTCAGCTCTATTTTTCATTAAAAATAACCACGTACAACGAGAGTAATCATCAATAAAAGTAACAAAATACCTAGACTCTAAAGTAGACACAGTACGAGAGGGACCCCAAATGTCAGAGTGAACTAAAGCAAATTACTACGGGTGTGTTTACTACGGGTGTGTTTCCCTAACTGACACGACTCACAATGTAAAGTAGACAACTTAGACAAACTAGGCACCAGTTTTTGCAGTTTGGTAAGACTTGGGTGTCCTAGCTGAGCATGGATAGTATGAGGGGACTCTGTTGCAGAGCAAGTCTTGGAAGATGTAGAAAGGTAATAGAGGCCTTGAGACTCACATCCGACGCCAATCGTCCGTCCCGAACTCCGGTCCTGCAAGGTAACATTATCATTAGTGAAAGTAATAATACAGTTATGGGACCGAGTCAATCGACTAACTGAAAGTAAATTAAAAGGGCATCCAGGTACATAGAGAACAGATGCAACTGAGATGGAAGGGAGAATTTGGACAGTGCCAACTCCTTGGGATCGGGTTTGAGTGCCATTGGCAGAAGTTATAGTAGGTAAAAAACCAAATGTAGAGAGTGAAGAAAAGAGACCTTTATTACCAGTGACATGATCAGACGGACCAGAATCAAGAACCCAAGGGCCAAGAGAAGATGAGTGAGAGAGGTAAACAGATGAGTTACCAGTATGTGCAACCGAAGTAGGAGAACTAGAGTTCGGATGACTCTGAACCCATCGAAGGAAATCTTCATAATTTGCCGGGGAGCCTTGTGGAGATGGTGTAGTCTGAACAGTGGCAGAAGGATCAAGCTGAGTTGCATTTATCGAAGGCGGAGGCTTACCATGCAACTTCCAACAGCGATCAATAGTGTGTCCAAGCCGATGACAATGCTCACATTTGGGACGAGGCTTAGAGTTGGATGGTCCTCCACGAGAGCGATTCTGATTATGTCCCTGAGATGCAAGGGCAGCAGTGTCACCCGGAGCTGAAGTAATAGAATGCTCAACTGGATGCTTGGCTGGTACTCGAAGGAGGATCGCTGAGGTAGTAGACATATCCGGAACAGTAACAGACCCCAGAATTTGATCACGAGTTGCAGAGTACTCCTGGGGTAGGCCATAGAGTGCAAGGAGCATGAAGAAGGTGCTGCGTTGTTCCAGCTCTTTCTTCTGTTCAACTGGATTACTTGCAGCAGGAGGGAGAAGCTCATTAAAATCATGAAGTGCACTATGAACGGTGCCTAGATATGAAGAAATAGAGCCATCTATTGTCTTCGGAGTAATGATATTCAGCAAGCGGTGACAAACTCCATAGAGACGTTGAGTGTCGTTAGTATAGAGAGCCTTTGCTTGACTCCAAACTGATTCACATGTGAGATGTGGACGGAAAATCGGTTTAACATCTGGATGAAGTGTAGACTTAATTACACTACACAACTGAGCATCTATCTGTTTCCATTTGGGTGTTTCAATCACAGCCACCTTTTCAGGATTTTGAGTGAGATGGTCCTCGTAACCTTGACCAAGCATCCATAATTTGAAGTCGGCGGCCCAACTATCATAATTTGATCCAATCAATTTTTCGACAGAGAGAGGAGAAGTGATGTAGTTGGTGAAGATGCTCTTTGTTTCAGACTGAGACGCCATGGTCAGTAAAAAGTGCCGGAAAACGCGTCGGAACCGGGAAAACAGGGGCTGTTTGAACTGGAACTCGTATATCCGTAACTCGAAAATCAAAACTGAGGGCAGATATGGAAGCAGGAGGCCGAGGCGAGTGCCACGGAAGAAGCGGCGCCGTGAACGGCTGCCGGACGCGCTGTCACGCGCGGCTGCTGCTGGCGGCGCGTGGATCTCACGCGCGTGGAGGCTTCTCTGTAGACGCGGCTGAAGGGGTGGGCCGATCTGGGGTGTGCGACACTACTGGCGTGGTCGTTCGTCGAAAAAAATCGTCGGAAACAGCAGCAACAGTTACGGCAGTGGCGGCGGAGCGTGGACGGACTGATAACAAATTTAGAAATCAGTGTATCAAAGGTAGGGAGGAGGAAACCGGAGTTGAGAACACGGTTTGCCGGAAAAATTATTCACCGGAGACAGTGGGTCCACCGGGTAGTTGACGATTAGGGTTGTCTCTCAATTAGGCTCTAGATACCATGTTAAATACAAAGAGTATTGAGAGACATTTTGAATAACCCGTGTGTTTCAACTACACAGCGGAAGTTCTTTATATAGACAAATATAATAACAGGAATACAAATAGGCAGTAATACTAACGGGCCAGAATACTTACAGCCTATCTAATCTAATTATTTACATTCTAATATAATATTTTAACAGAAAGAAAGGACTGGCTGAACTGAGCTATCTAATTAATACTACTAGAAATAGAAAACACAAATAGAATAAAACACGAATTTTATTTTATGTACACTCTCCCCAGTTCTGTTGCTACCGTGCGCTTTACACATTCAATAGGTCATGCACTACCCCTTTTAGTCCATGGTTACAGAATTCGATGGTGACCACAGGGAACCACAAATTAGTTCATGAGAACGCAGTACTTTCACATATTGGTTCCCTCAAATTCGCAAAGAATTCTCAGAAAGCAACGAACCAAAAGTACCAGCTAAAAATCAATATTTAAATACTGTGTTGGGAAGTGTTCATTGCCTTATAAAAGCGAGAACTGACTTTACTCACAAGTGTGTTGGTTTATTGCATGTTTCTTCTTATATTTATAGTGAAATCACCTCTACATTGTTTGCTAAATTTTGATATGGGGCTTTATGCTTTAGCTGTACTGTTGTGCTATCTCTCTATGACAAGCCACAATGACTATTGGACTATCACTAGTTAAATCACCTCTTACAAAAAAAGACTTTTTTTTTTGGAAAAACAAATTATAAAAGACGTTATACTACTATACAAAGGGTAGAATGAAAATATTTCTAAACTAAAAATATTTCTAAGATTTCATGTATATATGAAAATGTGAACTTCATCAATTATAGCATTAATACTATTATACTACTTCCTATTAGTTCATAATATTATGACGAACTGATGCGCAGCAAAGCTTTACCCCGTATATACCAAATTCTCTGCATCTAGCGTACTGCGAACCCATACCTGTACCACATATCGAAGCAAATTACAAATTACGTGACTCTGTTCTAATCATATGGCCATGTTTCCTTTGTGCTAAAATGTAACTTTTATTTAAGAATTATGTATGGTGTGTTTGAAAGGGGTGGTTTTTATTTAAGAATTGTGTAGTCGACCTTACCTAGTCCTCTCATGAAAGAAAGCAATGGCTTCGGCGTTATAGCGCAGCGGAGTTTGAACAAATCACTATTGTTCCACACAATATGCTATTTAATACAAATAGTTCTCAAATAGTGGCTATGGCGGTGCTATAGCAATGTAGCATAGCGGAATTTGAACAAACTGCTATTTTCTGTGATTTGCAATTGATAACATTTGTTTGAAGAAAGATATAATGCCAATTGATTATCACACATGAGTTCACTTCCCTAATCCCATGTAATAACACTCCTTATATTGCAAACAACTACAACAAAAGTTGATTGCCAAAATAATAAGTACAAATAAGGAGTTCTTTACATGGAGTTAGGGAAGTGAACTCATGTGTGATTATCAGTCGGCATTATATCTTTCTTCAAACCCCGTCTTTCATGAGAGGACTAAGCACATAAAATCTGGTTGCTACTTTATCCGAGAGAAGATCCTTTTAGACACCATCTGAACCTCGTCATTAAGCTCCAGTAATCAGTTGATTGATATCTTCAGCAAATCTCTACGGGGACTTCATTGTTTTTATATGTAACAAGTTGGATGCTTAAGATATATATGCTCCAACAGGAGGGAGAGTGTTGATTATAGTCGTAATTAAGATTATTCTCTGTATTTTTTAATAGTTTCCCTAGTTTTCTACTTTTTCTTATTTTGATAGATTCTTTGTTGTATATGTATTTTGTACAGCCCCATTGTGTAATGTAAGTCATCCATTCTAAATTATTCAAGTGACTTAACATGACCTTGACGTCATATTAGAATTTGGGCTTTAGGGCCAAATTGAATCCCACAAAACTGGCTGATATGATGAGAATTGCCTATGCTTTTTGAACTCTTCTCTACTTGGGGTTTTCTGCTACAGTTCTTCTGTTTCTCTTTTATAAGTTTAATGGTTGAGTCTGTCATTGCAATTAGGTTGTTATGATGTTTAATAGCACTTTTTACCACGAGTTATTGGTTTCAATTAGTTGTTTTCTTTTGCAAACAGGCAAATGAAGTCGTTAAAGCAAATAACCTGTCTGATGTTGTCATTGTATTGCATGGACGAGTTGAGGTAGGCTCTTCTGAACAATATATGTTTTTCATTCATTGAAATATTTTATGGCTTAAGTCTTGACATGAGGTTTGACCTCTATACTGTCCAAACCATTTGGTAAAATGATTGAAAATCAAATTGCAGAATTTGATATTGAGATGACAAAATAATTGGTGCAAATTAGTGAGTTCACTATTTGGTTAATATTGTCTTGAGTTTTCATCTCAAGACAATTGATCCCAAAATTAAATAATTGTTATGATTCAGTCATAAATTTTAATTGAACTAATGAATAAAATTGGCAAAACGATAAATACAATAACAAAAATAAGGCTAATAACACTCATTTTTATTCTTGAAAAGGTAATGAACTTCAAAATTTACATAAATTGGTTAGGCAACAAATCATCTAGGCGGTCCTTGAAAATTTGAAATAAAAGTTAGTTCATAACATAACAGAAACAACTAATTGATGGCATCTCTAAATAAAATTTGAAAATTAAAAAAGAGAAAAACGAAGCCAAAACTAGCCTCTAGATAGTGAAAATCTCTTTGCTCCGGTGTCTCTAATAATATGATGACAAAGCTTTTTAAAAGATAAAAAGTTGTCATTGCTCTCTGTCTTCTTTTCTCCTTGAATGACTCTTCTTATTTCTTCCTTTTCTTTCTGTTCTGTTCCACAGCTCTGTTTTATTTCTTACTCAAGAGCCACTTATCCGTGCAAATTTTCACCTCAGTTTGAGATTTGTTTAGGTTTTTATCATCTTTGTAGCAATAGATTGTGTATTCCTCTTTTTAAAGTCCTCCTTCACAGGCTTTCTTTTTCAACCAATATTTCAACATTTGAACACTTGAACTTGTGCTATCAATCATGTGCACAGACTTATGAATATGGTCCTATGAAACACGGACTCCGACACGACACAGACACATTTACACTGTTAATGTATAAAGTATAGGACATTGACATCGATACACATATATTTATTTATTTATTTTAATTAAATAAAATATGAACATTATTTATAAAAAGAACTAATTTAATATCTTTAACTCCCTATCATTGTTGTGACACATCTTTAACCCCCATATATGCGATTGGGATGTGCCCAAGGGCCAAGGGGTGTCTAAAGTGTGTCGCAACAAACAAAAAACATGTTTTTTGTCAAGCACTTGTTTGAGTTGACCGGCTGGTATCGTATGAGTATCGTACAAGGGTCTGACACCGACGCGTGTATAATTCTCCTTTGTAAACTTTATATCCATTACTAGGATCAAGCTTTGTATTTTTTATATTCACCTTAGCCTATGGATTTTGCAGGATGTTGAAATTGACGAAGAGGTGGATGTTATAATTTCAGAATGGATGGGTTATATGCTTCTATATGAGGTGCATATTAGGATACTTATGATTTTGAGTAAATAATTATTTTGAGAAGTTAAAACAAGTTATCATGAAATTGGTGGAGGAAACCATAAATTAACTTCTGAGGGAACTGATAATTTAATAACTTGAATGAATTGGCATCGAACAAATGTATTTTTTTTATCATCATTATTGAAATGGTTACAATACTGATCTTTCACAAAACACATGGCATCACATCACTTTATGTATATAGTCAATAGTCAAAACCACCAAGTCAAAAATGGTTGTTGTGTCAAATATATAAACCATTCACGTGCTTTCATCCAAAAGCTGAAGTTTTAGGAATAGTTAGTTCACGGCATGGTTCCAAAGGGCTTGCATGAGGAAGCATAGTAAATACAAAACCATACATGTGCTTTCATCCAAAAAGTTAAGCTTTTGAGATAGTTAGTTCATGACAAGAAGTTTTCATTAGATGACAAATTAGTACTTAAATTTGTCTAAAGCAAAAGTTAAGGCATATTATTTCTACTGCTACCATCTATAGAAATGTGAAAGCAACAGTCGTAATTTATTGGGATGTATGAATCTTTTTGGGTGGACGAACCAAAGTAACCAGCAAAATCTTGGACTGTTGTTTGTTTTCTTCCTTTTGTTTTTGTTTTCCTTTTTTACATTTTGGGTAGGATTCGAGAAGGGTTGCGTTACTACTTCAGTTCAATATGGGTCTGCTCCTGTTTGAAATGATACTCAGATGTCAGCTTGCCATGACTTCCTTTTCCCATCTTCACAGTACATCCACTTCTATAATTTATATTGGTTTGAAGATTTTATTTTCTTGTAGAGCATGCTTGGGAGTGTGATTACTGCTAGAGATCGCTGGCTGAAACCTGGTGGTCTCATTCTTCCTTCAAGTGCAAATGTATGTATATGGCTTATAATTTATACTTTTATGGATACCTCTTATTAAAAGTTATTTTGTCTGGTACAATCCCAGCCCATAAGGATTCACAAATCTAATTGCGATTGTGGTTACTTTACTTATACATGAAGCTTACAATTGCTAGAATGTGGTCTGGAATGACTGGATTTGGTTTATCTTGCACACAGTATTACAATAATTTTGACCTTTTAATGTCTTGCCCAAAAAAGGAAAAAGTGCTGACCTCTTGGTGTATTATTCTCCAGTTGTACATGGCTCCTGTCACACATACCGACAGATACAATGACAGCGTCGACTTTTGGCGCAATGTTTATGGAATTGATAGTAAGTTCACTGCTTAATAACTTAGAGATCATCCTAGACTGTAACTAAGATTTCAAAATCTATATATTAATTATTCTACTTGGTACAGACGTATGCTGAAGCTGGATTTGCTTACTGTTATTTTGAATGCTTTTGTAATGTAATCTGTTTTGAGAAATTAATACCACCTTTTCTTATTTGTCCTTAATATATCATTTACCATATAGATGAACAGTTTCTCATCACTCTGCAGCATTCTTTTTCACTGCACTCACTTTATCACGGCCATTGTCTTGAAATATCTTTTCATTCCTTTGTTAGATTGTTCCTTTTTTATCCCCATGAGATCATTATTCCTGGACTGAGTACTTGTATCTTGTGTGCTGGTAGAACCCTGAATGCAGGCAACGCCCAAGAGGGTCCTTTAGGAAAGAACTGAGAAGCCATTACTAGTCTAATACTAGGGGAAAACCTTAATCTGTTAATGAGGCCCAGAGTGATTAGCGGCTCTCTCCTGATAGAGTGTGCTGGCTTGGGAGTCTCCACCCTCACCTTTTTCTGTAGTTCCTTTTAATTTCCATTAATACTGCTAATAGTATCTCCTATCATGCCCACCTGGTACCACAAACTGTGTAGGTGAATTCGTGTGACATTTGTTGGAGCCGAGAGTATCCTCTGGCTTGAGAACTTCTGCTGTTATCTTTTTTCTGTAATTCCTTTTGATTTCCATGCGATGCTGCTGAATGCTGATAGGATTTCTTGGTTTTAACAGAAACTAAGTGGGTATATTAAAATGTTAATAATCAGCGTTTTTGGCATCTCTTGGATGAGTCAACTTTAGTCAAATGTCCTTGCATGCGGGTTATCCTATTTTCAATACTTCTTTTTTGGCTAGTGAAATGATAAACTTGGTTTCTTAGAAATTTTAGATGTTGGAGCGTATCTGTAGGAGTCTCCTCGTTGACTAGTAATATGGATGATAGTGGTTATCAGTGGGGGCAACCCTCACCATCAGCTAGCTTATGGGGTTGTGTTAGGCTTAACCCCAAACTCTATGATAGACCCAACCACATTGATTAGTAATATGGCCGAGATAGTGGTTAACTGGTTATAAGTGGAGGACGACCCTCTCGCTAAAATCTTGGTTTTGGGGTTAAGTTAGGCCAAATTCAAATTCTAAGACTATATTCCAAGCATGTTCCTTGAACCTTTAGTGAGATATTTATACTATTACTAGGGTAGAATAGTCTGTAAATATCCGATTTCCTTTCATCTATTGCTTTTCTTAACAGTTTTTACTTTTGGTTTTGGTTGCAGTGTCTGCCATGTTATCATTAGCAAAACAGTGTGCATTCGAGGAACCTTCTGTGGAGATGATAACTGGTGAAAATATTTTGTCATGGCCACATTTGGTGAGTACACGCTAGTGTTATTGTCACTCTTTACTTTGACTTCTCTTTACTATTATGCATTCTGAATAACATGGTTGTCAAGGTTATACATGTATATTTCATGCTTGAGTTGCGTTTGAAGAAAGGTTGGTTAACTTAAAGCTGCGAATAATGGTTTTCCGTAATACAATGTATAAATATATGAATATATGTAACTACATTGTGTATTTTACAATTTGGTCTCAGTCAGTAAGTCATCTAGGGTTTCTTTCTTGGTCTTCTAATAAAGGGTTGACAGAAGTTGTGGAATAACAAAACCTATGTTGTCAATCCCGGAGCGATCTCGCTATCCCGGTGCCGTGGAGGGGCTGGCCGCGACGGTAGCTGCACTCCCGGCCGCGAATCCCGCTGTCATCGCGACCGCTATCCTAGCCCAACGTGCTATTGAACCCGCTCTAGGGCTTTTTCAAAAACCCAAGTTTTATTTTATTTTTTTATTCTTCATTAAGGGTATCTAGGTCACCGCACCCACTTAAGCCCAAAATTTTTATTATTATAAACCCACAAAGGGGTTGGTTCAGAATCGTGAAAAAGAAATTGTTTTCATTCTTCCTCGTTTCGTTCTTGCTTTGTCGCCATTGTTCTTGCTCTGTCATTTTTCGTTCTTTTCTTACTCCGTTCTGTTTTGTTCTGTTCTTGCTCTGTTCAACATCGCTATGTTCTTGCTCTGTTGCTTTCGTTCTTTTTGTGACTCTGTTTTGTCTGCTCTGTTTCTTTTGCTTTGTTCTCTATTTTGTTGATTATGATTACTATTAGAACTTGATTTTGATGTTAAATTTTGGTTAAGTATGATTAACCCTTTAATTTTGTGTATTTTGCTATTTTTTTTTTAGTATTTTTGTATATCGTTTGTAATTTATGTTTAGTTTATATACTGTTTTTCGGCCTTCGCCATAGCGGTCTTCCCGCTATCCACGATCCCGCTATGCCATTTTTAGGGTTCGGCGCTCTGTGCCGCTATCTGAGACTGACAACATAGAACAATACAATATGAAACCATGTGGTAGAGCCGTCGTAGAGCCAGGATCTTTTATCTGTGCTGTTTAATGTTCAGTTTATGATGGTATTTCACCGTTGGCGATGCACATTATAAAAATCATGAGCTGCTTCTATATGATACAACAGCCAAAACATTATTTTCCATTACGGGGTAAACTATATAGTTTCACATTGACTAGTGGTTATAACCTCCCTCAGTGGCTAGCTTTTGGAGTTGAGTTAGGTCTAAGCCTAAAAATTTAATATGGTATCAGAGACTGACATTTTGGGCCACTCTTCATAAGGAAATCAACATATGTCTACTATTGCAAGTTCACTCTCCAGATGTACAGTCTTGGGCGAGATGGGGTATGTTTTAGATCCAAATTGACTAGTGTTATGTCCAAAATAATGGTTATAAGTGGGGGAAAACCCTCATCCCACAAGCTAGCTTTTGGGGTTGGGTTAGCCAAGTATTTATTTAGGGGACGAGGAGACATTAGGTCAAAAATTCATTTGTAGGGGTTCAAATTCAGTCTGTTACAAAGCTAAGCAGTTACCATTAGTGTTAGTGGGATCGCGGGGTGGCTCGTAGGATCTCGCACGAGTATACGATCCACGAAGAAGAAAACATGCTACGATGCCAGTAAGATCGTGATTTGTGGGATTGGGGGAATCAATTGGTGAAATTGTGAGTAGGATTGCTGCGAAAATCCCCCAATCTAGGCCGGATTTTTTTGCAAAACAATCACAATTTTTAATGCAAACAGGTTTGGGTCGGATTTGTAGAAAAAACCAGATTTCAAATTTAAAATAAATTACTAGTGAAGCGTTTTGGTGTCTTCTTCCTTGTGTAATCAGTTACAGCAAAGTCCCTTCTTCCTCGCATGTGACACTGCAGCGCCTCTAACTACAGAGAATGCGATGGTTGGTGCACCACCTCGTGTTGGTTGCATTTACCACTGAATTAGCACTTAGAGGTGGTTCAACTTTGCTGGCTCCAGAGGCTTGAGCCCTTACCTGTTTTTAAAATTATTTATATACATACATAATAATATTATATTAATAATCAAAAAAAGCACGAGGCAATTTCAAAAATTTTACACGGGAGATTTGTTTCTACTAAAATTTGTATTACTCAATATTGTATTGTTAGTCTCTACTACAAGTAGTCAATTGTTCAACATTGTAATTTGAGATTTGCTTGTATCACAGTATTTGATGCGCATGATAGGATAGAGAAATGATATGATATAAAGTTGGATAAGGATATGATCGTATAATGACATGATAAACATATCATATCATGTTTTTGATACACACGTGATAACCAACAGGATAATAATATTTTTATTTTGTCATGTATTTGATACACATCTCATCAATATAATATATATTATATTTAAATAACAAAATTACCATTGTGAACAATTGCATATTAGTTTTTTTTTTTAAATTAACTTATTCAAATTGGCGGTGGATTATTTTGTTTTATTATTTGATTTCTGTATTTTTTTTTTTCAAATGAAAGTAAAAAACGAACTTCCGAATTACAAATAAATTTTTTTTAAATATTATAAATTAACAAAAAAATATTAAAGTATGTTGTTTGTTTGTAAGTATGTTGTTTTTCAATTTTTCCTTTAAACCCTAAAGGTTGTATTAGTATTAATTTTGAAGAAATTGATCATTTACTATTGCAGGTAAAACATATAGATAGTTATTCTGTTACCATCAATGAGTTAGAAACTGTAACATCGAAGTTTAAGCTCAAATCAATGATGCGAGGTAATCTACTTTTGCCTGTCCTTTCTTTCCGTTGATTTGTTGACTTCTGGATATTTTTCTTGCTGCTAATATCTGTGCCACCTCCTTCATGTTTGCTTGTACTGGCATGATGTTATGCGGTCATCCAAATGACTAACCAATAACTGCATTTAATAAAAACTTATAATATTTGCTGTTTTCTACAGCTCCATTACATGGTTTTGCATTTTGGTTTGATGTTGAATTTAATGGGCCTACAATAGAACCAACCAATTATCATTTATCAACATCAGTTACTGAGAATCATCAGGGGAACGGTAGTCTGAGCAAAAAACGGCCCAATCCAAATGAGGCACTGGTCCTATCCACTGCACCCGAGGAGCCTCCAACACACTGGCAGCAGGTGCAGCCTTTATTATTTTATTTTTAGTTGCCAATTTCAATAGGCAGTTCTAGTTTTCATTTGTTCAGAAAGTGTATATTGAAGTCTTTTGTCAGTGTTTATCTTTAGCATATACAACACAAAAATGCATAGCATATCTCTAAAGCTGATTGCTTTTAGGATACAACTCTGAAGAAGTTTTACAGTTGCTACTGATTTTGTTGTCTTAATTTTATTAACAATGTATTTTGCAGACCCTGATATACTTCTATGATCCTATTGAGCTGGAACAAGATCAACTAATTGAAGGTTTAGTGACGTTGACACAAAGCAAAGAAAATGTTCGGTTTATGAATATTCACCTTGAATATACGTGAGTCAAAAAAATGTTATTTTCCACATAGTATCTCTTTACAGTCATCTGTTATGGACTAACTTCATTCCTTTCCATTGCAGTTCAGGTAATCGATCGTATGTGAAAGAGTCTGTTATGAGATGATCTCAATATGGGACTGTTGCATATATATATATCTTTGCGGGCTTCACCAACAGAATTACGATCTAATTGTTTGGGTCATGAAAACCACTAATCCTTGCTTGGTAGATTAGAATGAGCTACTGAAGGACCTGTAAGCATATTTAGTTAGGTCAATCAAATGGGATTTTCTTTGTAACTCATTGGTATTAAATTATACAAGAGTGGTTGAGTAATGTCACAATTCGTTTATTATTGTAATTTTTTAAGCTTCACTCTGGTGGGGCTGTGCCATTTCAGTTTTCATTGAGCTTTGCTGGAATACAATGAACTATTTTTAAACCACGTTCTTGTCACTTTATCTGGAATCGTTTACAAAATTGTGGCAAAAACCCAATGGTAAAGTAAGGATATCTCCGTTTATCCCTGAAAAATGGAGAACTATATTATTAAAATTTTTGGTGTATAAAATCTAAGCCTTAAATACACAATTTTAGTAATGAATTTCTTCATTTCTTTTGAGAATTTGAGTGGTATTAGATTCTAAAAGTGTGTTAGAAGTGAAAGCTTTGACACACAAGATCAGGTCTTAAGACATGTCCTTGTTCATGTTTTACGGTTTTTCTTTGAGAAACTCTTTGGAAGGATGGATAACAAGATTTTTACTTTTACTTCTAATATTAGTATCCAGCTACAAACCATTCATATAGTTTTGATAGTGTTTGGAATCATGGTTTCAAAAATCTGATTTGTAAGTTTGATTCCCAAATGGCTGAGGTTTATTTAAGAGGCTGTGTGCTTACTCATGTTTATTCTTTTCTAGTGAATTATATTTGGTCTCTTAATTTTAAAGGAGTGACAACTTGTCCTCATGCACACCTTATGTGAAGGGAACACTAGTGTTGATTAGGTTGCTAAAGTGGAAGTTTTGCTTGTTCAGAAGTTGAGATTGAGAGTGTTTTCTATTTGTTCTTCTCATTTGTTTAATGTTTGTTTAGTACTCTATAAAAGTCTAATTCCCCGGAGTTTAATTTTTCCATTGTTTGTCTTTATTTCTCATTGATAAAAAAAGAATCCATCCGACTAACCATTTTAGTTTGTTTATTACTACTACATCTTATTACAACGTCCTATGGATATTGAATTTCTAAAATTGCAAAATTCTAACATCAAGATTCTAATATTTTGTGGTGGATAGTGGCTTCTGGTAGGTTGCGGCCCCTCGCATAATCAATGTGCCAAAACTTGAGTATTTATTCTAAGCATAAAGTATAAATATAACATTTTAAAGTGTTCAGTATACAAAATTAAGATATCAATACAAATTTTCAAAAGTTAGAGTATACTATAAAAAAAAAAGTTGAGAACCCTCCTTAATTGAGGGTCCTGCCAATGTTCTAGTTTGATAGTCAAACACTGGATATTAAATATATAGTTGATTTGGTCAAATTAATTGAGTGATTTAATGTAGATACATAAGAGCTTGAAACTGTACGGTTATCAAGGAAATATACTTAGCTATTTTTACTCTTAATCCAAGTTCCTCCACAAATATTGTGAAATTGTAAAACAAACCTTTGACACCTCTACTTAAAATTCAATTTCATTTATAAAATATATAAAAATTTAGTTTACATAGTGACTATTATTTTTCAGAAAAAAATTTAGTTTGAGATTTTTTATATTTTGTAAAGCCTCAAACATAAATATACGTTTCAATGAAAGATGCTAATTTTGAGGAATCGATTATTCCCCAATCCATAATGGCTGACTCACCCTTAGAATTAGCAAAAAAACCAATTTTGGAAAACTCCAAAACGAACGCAACTCCAGAGGATGTGACAAAAGGGGCCAACTGAACGATAATGCAACGGCTAATAATGCTAAGTATACGCTTCAATCAGGAGTTGCTATTTTGGTCGAAAACCAAACCGATTCAACAACGAATATTGGGCTTCTTATTACCAATGGTGTGGCCCAATATAGCAAAACACATTTGCTTGATGGTAGGAGTACAAAAGGAAGGAGTGAATGTGCCAAATCAATACTGATTAGCCAGGCTGACTATACAAAAAGAATCACAAATGTGTTTCTTGGCCAAATTTTGATAGCAGGCCTTATTACCGTGTTCCTCTTTTACCATCGAGAATGAGGGGGACACTTTATATGAGCAGCAACAACTTGTCACTTTATAGCATTAAGACTTTGTCTTGGTCTTTGTTTATTTGTAGCATCAACTTTTAATCTGGATTATCATTTTCTAATTGGCTTTGTAGCCCTGTGTCTTGTTTGCTCAGTGGCTGACACTATTTTATGTAAAGATATGGGATGCCCATTGTACTCCATTAATTATATTTGTCTATAAAAAAAATTTATAACTAAAGAGTGGTATAATTTTTTTTGTTCAAAAAAGAAATGGTGTAATTTTTCACATTTATAAAAAGAAAGAAAAAATGTTAGCACGGGCCTTAGTGTAGGGCTATGTCAATATTCGACCTAAAAATAAAATAATAGAGCCGAAGTCATGATTCTTAATATTTCAATCTTTACTTGTTTTTTTTTTTAGCATCGATTTAGCTTACACTAAGGTCGATGTTATCATCATTATATCTTTTCCTTTTTTTGTAATATAAGAGATTAATTTTTGTTTTAGATTTTCAAAATATAAAAAATCTAAAATTTTAGAATTTTTAATTGTTGAAATTTCTAAAATATATTGTTTATTCTGAATATTTTTACTAACTACTTTCTATTTTACAAAATTCACAATAATCCACCGAATATCATAAAAAAATTTATAGAAATTTTTTTATTACATATTCCATAAACAAAATTGAAAATTTAAGAAAATAAATACTAGGTGTGGAGTCACTCAAAATATATTTTTCTTTTATTAATATGAAATCTTTTAAAATATGTTTGAATGAGGGATTCTATTGAGGTAGTGTATTTTTTCCGATGAATTAACATGACTTGGATCAAAATCCACCGTTTTGATAAAATATCTAAAACATTTCTAAAATCCCAGTATTTTTTAAAGCATTTTACTATTTCTAAAATGAGAGATTTTAAAATACTACCTCTCTCTCTCTCTCTAATTATAAGCAATATTAGAGAAAGTATTTTGTTTTAACGAGCACTAGATAGACTCCTTATAATCAACCAAGCATCGCCAACTCGTGCCATAATTTTACTGTTTCTTCCCTTCACATCATGTAGTTAAATACAGGGGATCTGACATATAGCAAAATGAGCATAGCAGCATAACAATCGCGTTCGAGTTTGTTGTCAGCATACTCTTTTTTTTCAATATATTGACTTCTAATTATAAAAGCATTAGCGTGTTACCCTTAATTCTCATCATATCTTTTTCTCACAGTACCAAATACTAATATTACATAGCCAAAAATTTAAACCTCGCAAGCTCATGATCTTAAATGATTGGCTGTTTTGTGTATTGTGAAGCTCGTGATCTTAAATGGTTGGTTGTGGATCATAATATCTCACACTTATATCATATACTCATAACTCATTCATAACTTACACCCCTCACTCATAACTTACACCCCATAACTCTCCCTTTCTTATTATGCTTAAAGCCACCAACAAAATATGTTTACTAATTTGTTGAGTTCATATTTTTTTTTTCCCTTCAAAATCTGAGAATTTTATGTTATCTGAGTTCAAGTACATAGTAAATTATACATTGTACACAAACGTTGTGAGTTTGAAGATGGAAGAGAGAAGGAGAAGAATGATTGGCAAATTTTATTTAATGACAAGGGTAATTAGTCTTTTCAAAATTGCGGGAGGTGTAACTAGCAAAATAGAGCATTTGAATAGCAGAATTGATGTGAATAAATAATAATGGCACGTGGCATGGTGTTAAACATAGGATTGATCTAATGGCTTATAAAAATTGAAAGGCATGGTGCGTGATCTCAATCCACTCAAGGCCAGTGATCTCATCTCAAATTTTTATTGTTGTTGTTAAAATTATAGAATGTGCAGAATTTGGTTTACACAATGTAAAGAAAATGTGCAGAATTCGATTTGCATGTAAATTAATTGCTTTATGTTCTGAGTTAAAAATGCTTTATGTAAATTGTTTGCGGAATTTGCTTCAGATTAAAGTTGTTAGAATGTGCAGAATTTATTTTGATGTTGGTGTTGCTTATAAACAAATTATGTCTCATTTTGAAACTCCTCTTGAACGTGTGAATGTTAGTGTCATGTTCGGTGTTAATGTAATGTTCTTACATATCTGAGGTCAAATACATTAACTTATCCAATCAAGGGTAACTTATCCAATCAAGCCTTGCAATAACTTTGAACTAAACTTCACTATCTCTATGTTTGTTTTGCTCGAGTCGAAATAATTAGTGTAGGGTCTTAAATATACTTGTTAACTGAATCGGTGTCTTAAATGCGGGGTTTGGGCAAGGAATTGACAGAAAATAACCGTTTTCAAAGCATAAGATATGATACTTGTATGAAAAACTCAACATGCAAGAAACAATTACTTGTTTTTCTATTAATAAATAATAAAGGGCTGGAACAAAATGACCCAAGAACGAGTCTTTGGTAACTTAGAGGATTGAGATCTAAGAGAGAGTGAAGTTGTAGTTGGAGAAGTTTGAGATTTAGTGATACTTATATTAGAAGAATAAAAGAATGTAAAATTGAAAAATTGGAAAGAAGGAAGAAGTGTGTTGGTTTGAACTATCTATTTGGTTTTATTTTTGAGAGTTACATAGATTTTGATTTTATAATATGTTCTAAAAGTGTATTTAAGTCTAAAATAAATTATGTGAGAAGAAATTTTTTTTTTAGTGTGAACAGATATTTTCTATCGAGTCAGATAAGATCATAATGAGCGAACATAGAATTTCTGGTTAAAATGAAAGAGACTCTTACAATCTCATTCAAATGTTTCATAGTTATGTGAGGAGAAATTTAATAAATCAATAGAATTCTATTACTTTGTCGAAACAATAGATTTTGAAAATGAATGAACCCAATTACTTTATTCAAACAATAAACTTTGAAAATCTCCTTTGAATTTTGAAATGAATCCAATTACTTTAATCAAACAATATAAACTTTGAAAATGAAAGAAATTCAAATGAATAATTATGATGTGAATTATGGTGAAATTCAAATGAATAATTAGAATTTTATGGAATTTGAAATTCCTTTGAATGTTGAATTCTCTCATCCAAACACACTCTTTGAAAGTTTGGGAGGAGAGTGTAGACAAAAATTTAAAAAAGAAAAGTAAGAAACCGAAAAAATAGATAATTTTAAAAAGACAAGACTTTGGAGTGTTGTTTTCCTTGGTAGGGTTAATACAAATTTTTCTTAATTCGGAGAACTCAAAAATATATATTTGAGATGAATTTTAGAGAATTTAAAATAGATTTTTCAAATCATTTCAATATTATTGCAATATTTTAAAAATTAAAAATATATAAATTAAAAATATTTTCTTCTCATTATTTACAAAATCACTTTTTAAATAAAGGAATTCTTTTTATTTCTCTCAGTTCTCTTCCTCTAAAATCCTCTCTTTTCCTCACCACTAGCTAAGAGCCTAAGAGTGTGAAACCATCTCTATATGAGTGCGGTGCGGTGGAGTACACTAGAGATTATTTTTGGTACTTTCGGTGGGCAGGTTCTAATTATTTCCTCTATCGAACAATTATTGACTTATTTATAAAATTTATATTTTGCACTTTAATTTTTTAAATTAATATTAATTATATATTTTTAATTATTTAATTAATATTACATGTACAACTCTCAATAAAATATCTTTCACTTTATATTATAATAACAATAAATACACTAATATGACCTCAATTTAACTCCATATATAAGAATTTTCTGAAAAAAAAAAAATTGTCCATTTTTATAAGATATATTCTTATCAAATTATAAAATGTATATTTTTTTTTCTCTAAAAAATACTACCATTTAAATAGAAAGAATTAAAGTACCATTCACATCTATCTCTTAATCATTGAAGAATAATTTTAGAAAAAAATATACATTATTGATAAATTTGATATAAAAACTATTCTTCTCAATTATCACATATTAATCAAAGGGATTTTTACATATAATATATAATTTAACAAAAATATTAGGTTATTATCAAATACGTCATGAAGTATTCATAAAAAAAAATTAATTTATATACAATCTCAGTATAAATAGTTTTTATATTAATAATCAATCATAATCATTAAATCATTAATAATGTTTAATTTTTATCATGACTATTTTTAAAGTCATGTACATTATTAATCGTGATGTGTAAACTGCATAAAACCTTTTAAAATGTAAGTGCATGAAAAGTAAATTCTAAAAAAAATGCACGAAATAAGAATTAGCCTCTTTAATAAAGAAGACTGAATTGTAATTTTTGTTCTTCTATTTTTACTAACTCACGAAATTGATACTCTTATTTTAAAAGTCGACAATTTTGACTACTCTCTAAGATTTTTGAACTAAAAAAATATGGAGATTTAATATATTTTAAATGATATAAAATCATCTAAATGTCTTAATTATTCATATGTTATTAATTAAATTACAAAAATAAATAATTACCGAAGTTGAAAGTTAAATTTTTAAAAAGCTTTATACGATTTCACGAGTGTTAATCATTTTATATCATCATATCATATGTCACATTATTTAAAGTATGTCATATCAAGATCCAAACTGTTAAATTTTAAAATAAAAAAATAAATTTAATAAATTAATAAAAATAGAGGATTAAACATGCTATTAAACAAACAAACAAAAATAGTTTTAGAGAAATATAAGTTAAATTGTGGGTCCGTGTCCATCAATTATTTCCAAAAGCAAGACAAAACGTGGATTTTGTGCATTGAATAATTTCTTCGATAATTTGTTGGGTATGGCCTCGTGCTACAGTTCATGATAACCTTTTCCCTAAATTTGGCTTCTTTAATAGATACAATTTCACTGTTCTTGTACCATGTTTTGGTTATTCTTCCTCTTTCAAACCAAACACTTCTCATAATGGAGTGTTTCGCTTTTAAAGGTTTGAGTACACTTAATTCCATTACGCTATGTAATTATTAAATCATATATTCGCTAATTAAAAAATTTGTATAAATAAAAAAGATTTAATTATAGTTTTGATTCTTTTATTTTTATCAATTCATGAAATTAACCCCTCTATTTAAAAAAAATGACAGTTTGATGTACTTTAAATAATGTGAGATACAATTTCATGATATAGAACTATCTAAATGCATTAATTATTTATATGTCATTAATTAAATTACAAATATGAAAAATTTCTAAATTTGAAAGTTAAGTTTTTATGGTGTTTCATTATGATTTTATGTGTGTTAATCATTCTACATCGTATCATATGTCACGTTATTTAAAGTATATCACGTCACTATTTTTTAGTTAAAAATCATAGGAAGAGATGAAAATTGTCGACTTTTAAAATAAGGTGACCAATTTTGTGAATAATAAAAATAAGAGGACTAAAACTGCAATTAAGTCATAAAAAAAAAAAAGAATGCACTTTTACTAAATTATCATTATTAACTATTGATGCATTATCAATGTCATAAATATATAGTGGAATATATTACATTCGAAATGATGCAAATAATATTAATTATGCTTAATTGCAGTTTCGGTTCCTTTGTTTTCACTAATTCACGAAATTAGTTCCTTATTTTAAAATCCAAATTTTTTGGTTTTTGTCTTAGGTTTTTCAACTACAAAATGATGTGACATACGATCTAATGATATAAAACTGTCTAGATCCATTAATTATTCATATGTTATTAATTAAATTACAAAAATAAAATAAAAATTCGAAATTGAAATTTTTAGATGATTTTATTGCAATTTCATGTGTGTTAATTATTCAACGTCGTCATATGATATGTAACGTCATTTAAAATATGTCGCATTGCTATTTTTTAGTTCAAAATAGTAATAAAAGGACTAAAACTGTTAGATTTTAAAGTAGAAAGATCAATTTTATGAAACAGTAAAAATAGAAAGAATAAAATTTAAATTAAATTTATTAATTAAAAAGTACAATTAAAAAAAATTCTTCACAGTCTTTACAATAAAAATCGCCATTTCAAGAAAACACTCGTTTGCGTGGAAAAAATTTGGTTCTAATTCTTTCTAAATTTAAGATTACGATTTTTAATTTTTACTTCCATAAAAAAGATGCTTGCTTTGAAATTCAGATTCCCAACCCAAACTTCTGCCCAAGGGACTTCCATTCCCAAGAGTGGTATCTCCATCAACAACAACACCTTCAATAAATCATGAAGAGTTTGAACTACAATGTGATAGTTTTGTGTTTGATTGTTTTGTTTTTCTTTGTTTTTGTTGTATTTTGTTATAAAAGAAAAGGGAATATTTTGTATCATATTATAGTTCAAACTCAAGTTTAGAAATTCTTATCCAAGTTTGTGGAGCACTATTAACATTATATATTTTAGTTACTAGTTTAGAAGATCAGTTACTTGGTTATATTTACTTTGTTACTTGGTTAAATTTGGTTAGTTGGTTAAATTTGGTTAGTTAGTTGGTTAAGTTTAAAACTTACTCTATAAATAAAACTATTGTATTTATTATTTTAGTATCTTTGTAATTATTAATATGAATATTTTAAAGAATTTTATTTTGTATAAGTTTTGAATCTTATTTCAACATGAGATCCATCTTCAACTCTTCAGTTATGTGAATTTTAATTGATACAACTTGAGTACGGTTTACCTATTTATTGCAAAAAAAAAAAAGAAACTTGAACACCATTTAAATACGACATTTAGATGAAGTACATTATTTATTAGTGCACAACCGCGTGGTTTTTCTATATAGATAATTGTGTGGTTATTTTAATAAAAACATTTAAATATCTTTTTGTTCCTTAACCTTAATTTTGAAGTTTAGTTTGGCCATAACACTTATGTCAAATATGTGTGTAACGACATTAAACTTTGATGTTGCGGCATCTAAGGTGTTTAATACCAGTTCTGCGAATTGGTGAACATGGCCAGTAATATCAGTTCCTCTCATCCTCACAATCATACAAATCTAGAAAATTTTGTTCAAAATCATTACATGTACAACCGTTCAATCTTAATACTTCCATTAAGGTCTCAATTCTAAAAACGCAAACACACATGGATGCAATATAGTGATATTTTTGTGCTTCTTCTAGAGATAACCCAACAAACATGAGGTCAACATGATGCAATTTATTAGTGAGGCATTAACTAGATTAAGTTTATTGGCAATTATTCAAATAAAATGGATGTAAGTAATCTCAGGTTTGAGATACTATCAATGCATCATTGAGTTCAGTTCTATATTGGTTTTCTTTTTAGTGTTTATCTGCTTTCACAGTTTTGTATATATGTTTTTTTAATTTAGTAATATTATATATTATTGAGTAACACATAAAATAAATAAAAATTAAAGGTTCTTTACACATAGGTGACAATTTAAATAGCGAATTTTTGTTTTTCGTAAGAATCCTATAAATTCCACCGTCTATTCATTCTTACTATCAATAAAACACTTTTCGTATTAAAAAGATCAAACTAAAATTAAAAACTGATTTAAAAGAACAAAAATACCTAAACCTAATAACAAATCGTATAGTTAACATATGCCTTTACTAGTTAAGGAATAAAAAAATTATTTATAAAAAGTTAACTATTAATTATTTTGAGTCAAAGCTCTCTTTGGTCTCTCCCCTCTTCCTAAAAAGAGCCGTTTCCCTCTGTCCACCACCACATCCTCATCTTGAGCAAGCAGACCAAAAAATAATAATTAACAAATTTTCAATCAATAATCATATTCCTCACTCTTCACCACCAACAACATTCACACAACAACAATGCTGCTACATTTTTTCATCCTAATCCTAACATTAACACTAACCATTTCCACTTCCATTTCCTCTCCCACACCTTCCCACTTCCAACATCTCAATGTCGAAAACGCCATCTCAGAAACCAAACTAAAACCATCCAAACAACCAAACCAACATTCCCAACTCGACAAAGAACAACAACAACCTCAATGGAAAACAAAACTATTCCACAGAGACCACATAATAAATCACATCAACACCACCACCAATCACAAAACCCGTTTCATCTCACGAATCAAAAGAGACATAAAAAGAGTCTCTTTCCTCCATAACCGACTCAACAAACACACACAAGTCACAGAACAAGAAACAACAACAGACACTAGTTTCGGATCTGACATAGTTTCCGGTTCAGAAGAAGGAAGTGGAGAGTATTTCGTTAGAATAGGAATTGGTAGTCCTCCAATTTATCAATACATGGTAATTGATTCAGGAAGTGATATTGTGTGGATTCAATGTCAACCTTGTCACCAATGTTATAACCAATCTGACCCAATATTTAATCCTGCTACTTCTGCTTCGTTTATTGGTGTTTCTTGTTCCTCTGCTGTTTGTGATCAGCTTGATGATGGTGTTGCTTGTCGTCAGGGAAGGTGTGGATATCAAGTTGACTATGGTGATGGATCGTATACCAAAGGTGTGTATGAACACAGTACTAGACAATACTTGCTTTGCTTTTTCCTTTTTTGACTTCACTTTCTTGAAAAATTCAAAACACTTTTCATTTTCGGTTCACTTTACAGCCTTTTAGTCTTACAACTAATATGATAAATAAAAATTAATCAATATAATTAGTATGAGATGAATTTTTGGATGCTCAAAATTCTAATAATAATTGATGACACTTATTAGAAGGAAAAATTATGGTTCTCTTCATTTTTACCTTTGAGGTATAATTGGTTTTAGTTCTACAAATTTAGTTGGAGGGTACATGTTCGTTTTCCGTTTGTTTAGACATCAATCAAATTATTTTTTCTTAAATTTTTACTTTCATAAGACATTATTCATTATCCTTGGATTTAAATAACTTTTAAACATATAAAGTACTCTACCTTAAAATTTACCATTATTACTACAATATATGATTGCTCTAATGTTTTAAAAACCAAACTCAACATTAAATTGACAACATTTGTTTTAAATTGTTCGAACTGCGTAAGAAAATATGATGGAATTGCTCATATAATCGAATTATAGACAGTACTAGTTTAAAGTAACACCGACAAAATCCACAATGTTTTTATCTAATCTAATACTATTTGTTTCTATGTTGCTTAAGGGACACTTGCCCTTGAAACGATAACGATTGGGCGAACTCTTATCCAAGAGACAGCCATCGGGTGCGGGCATTGGAACGAGGGAATGTTTGTTGGAGCGGCTGGGTTATTGGGCCTAGGAGGTGGGCCTATGTCCTTTGTGGGCCAATTGGGAGCCCAAACCGACAGAGCCTTTGGATATTGTCTACTATCTCGAGGCACTGAATCATCATCAGGTTCACTCGAATTTGGACACAAAGCAATGCCCATAGGTGCCACGTGGGTCCCTCTCATTCATAACCCATTCTTCCCTACCTTCTACTACATCTCTCTATCTGGTCTTGCAGTTGGAGGCATTCAAGTACCCATATCTGAACAAATCTTTTGGGTAACCGATTTAGGAACCGGAGGAGTCGTTATGGATACCGGAACAGCCGTTACCCGGTTACCTACTATTGCTTACAACTCTTTTCGTGACGCATTTCTTGCTCAGACAACGAACTTGCCACGTGCTAGCGGAGTATCTATTTTTGACACGTGTTATGATTTAAACGGGTTTGTGACTGTTCGGATTCCAACGGTGTCGTTTTATTTTTCGGGTGGTCAAATATTGACACTTCCTGCAAGAAATATTTTGATTCCGGTTGATGATGTTGGAAGTTTCTGTTTTGCATTTGCTGCTTCTCCTTCTAGTTTATCTATTATAGGGAATATTCAACAAGAAGGGATTCAGATTTCTGTTGATGGAGTTAATGGTTTTATAGGATTTGGACCTAATGTGTGTTGAAGTATACATTGTGTTTTATATGAGCAATGCAATGCCAGATTTTGTTAGTAGTCTATGAGCTAATTTTCATCGCAATTTTGTCACAATTAATTTAAAAGAGTTGAATCATGGTCCGAAGATTCCATTGAGCAAAAATATGTATTTTAGTCTGCTTTAAAGAATTTTTTTGATTCCGACTGATGATGTTGGACGGAACTTTCTAAAAAATATGTATTTTATCCTTTTCATTATAGGGAATATTCAACAAGATATATTGAGAGTTTGAGCATTGGAAGGAATTGAATTCATCTCATAATAAATAGAATGTTAAAACTGAATAATACATCATGGCTTTTTCGTAAAACATTTTGGTGATACAAGTGATTTGAGAGTGATATATTTCTCATATTTATACACGTTTAGTATCAGGGAATCATCTCAACTAACTCCAATTTAGGAAAAATAACTAACTGACTACTTAACAGTATCTAACATCATAACTAACTATTTACAAGAGTGAACTAATTATAAGGAAATAAGATTTCTAATACTCCCCCTCCCTCAAGTTAGATGGTAGATGTCTAAGAGACACAATTTGGATATGAATTGTTGAAATTGAACCTTAGGAAGAGCATTTGTCAATGGATTAGCTAATTATTAGGAATATTTATTAGTTAATTACTTTTTAGTCTTATAAATGTAGCTGAATGTAACTACTTCTCCTTATCCTAGAGTTAGTTAGAAGTTAGCACATATCAACTCCTATATATATATATATATATATATATATATATGATATTATACTCTTGTATTATGACATGATCAATTAATAAAGGTTTAGAGGTATATTAAGGAAATATGATCTTCTTTCTCATTCATATGATACTTTGATATGGTATCAGAAGTATAATCATTCTTTCCGCTGTGTTCCTTTTTGTTTTTTACTTCTTTTTTTCCCTCTTTTCTTTTTTTATGGAGGATCACAACAATAACGATATGGCTAACAATGTCAATCCCTTTTTCATTGCAAATTCGGATAATCCCAGTTTGATTCTTGTTACTCATCCTTTAGCTGGTGACAATTACGGTTCTTGGTGTCGTGCCATGATCATGGGTTGATTTGCACATGCGTTTTCACAAAATCAGAATTTGTCAAAGTAAAATGAAATTTAGCATCCTTTGTTAAAGCACTCACAGATAGTATGTTAACAGTGAAAAAAATTTGTAGCATGCCCCATCTGTGCTTGGAAAAAAGAAATCAATTGTTAGGTGTCGTTTAACTCCATCAGAAAGGTCAAAACATATTCTTGTTAAAGAAAATCCAACAAGGGTTGTACACCACAACACTAACAAGAGTGAACGGATCGAAATTCTCTAAGTTCTTTCCATACTGCTTTGAATTTGGTGAAATAATTGCTAACCCAAAGGAAATCTTGCGTGCAATTAAGCAACTCTTTCTTGAGATGAAAAAACTTAGGCCCGTTGTTTTGATGAAACCGCATGTGCAAGTCATTCCAAATCTCTTATGCCGAGCTCGAGTAAATTGCAGAGGCTTGAATCTCTTTAGAAACCTAATTAAGAATCCAAGAAGCAATAATGCTATTTTTACGTTGCCATGCAAGAGAGTTCGCATCATCTTCAAGTGGTCGAGGGATCGAACCATGAGCAAAACTCAATTTGTTGTGAGGGGAATTTCCAAAATATATTTGGAATTCTCTAATAGCTATATTAATGTAGCAAAATTAAATAACTTAATGTAACACTTGGTAAGTGGTTGCAATGTTTGAGTTTAATTCAAACCAACGCATCTGTTAAGTTACCAAATGTTACAATCTTTTTCAAGAGTTGTTTTCTTTTACTAATTGGTATGAGTTTCTCTATAAATAAAGACACTTTAGAAGCAGAAAAGAAAGAATATGAATTTTCATGTTACATGAATCAAATTTCTGTCAAAAATATTTATGAGTCATTTCTTCAGGAACTTTATTCTATAAACTATTATTGATCGATAAACCTAATGTGAATGTGCAATTCACTTCAAGGATTTCAAAGTATCTTGAAGGGGATTCGCCGGTTAATCCGTTTGCATCCAATATATATAGATTGATGGAGACGAATCGAACCTAAAGTTTAGTGTGATATACACGCTTTGGAATTTATTTGTGCAACCTTCATTATCATCAATTTCATCTTTTTCTTGTTCAAGATTTGCACCATACCCCAACAAAAGATTCAACTGTGACCAATGAGAGCCATGATCATGGCATGGCTCCAAGATCCATAATTTTCACCAGGACGAATTTGCGATAAAAAATGGATCAAACTTGTTGGCCATTTTGTTGTTGTTATCATCAGCCATGAGTAAAAAAGGAAAAACAAGAAGACAAAAGAAAAACAACAGAAATTTAAGCAAAATAAATTCAAAGATCTGCTGATACCATATTGAGAGTTTGAGCATTGGAAGGAATTGAATTCATCTCATATTAAACAGAAGTTAAAACTGAATAATACTTCATCACTTTTTCATTAAACATTTTGGTGAATATGATACAAGTAATTTGAGTGATATACTTCTCATATTTATACACTGTGAGTATTAGGGAGTGATCCCAGCTAACTCCAATTTAAGAAAAATAACTACTAACAACTTAACTGCTTAACAGTATCTAACAACATAACTAACTATTTAATTACAAGAGTGAACTAGTTATAAGGAAATAAGATATTCAAATTTCTGTCAATGGAGCTAATGGTTTTGTAGGATTTGGCCTCAATATGTGTTAGCGTAAACATTTTATTGTGTATGAACAAAACAATGCCGGATTTTGATGGTCTATGCATGAATTGTCACATACTGTATTAACTTGTAGGAGAAATAGAAAAATTGGTCTTTGTCTTTTTTTAGAATAATTGGTCTTTGTTTAGTCATAGTTTATTTGCTTGTTTTCCAATAGTTACTAATGTGAGGTGCAAAAGCAAAATTTTAATAAACGAATTTAATTTGTAGTTAGTTTTTTGTGAAAATTTATTAGAGTTAAATATATTTTCAGTCCATTCAAAATTTTAAAATTTTATTTTAATTTCTATAAAAGTGTATTTGACTTTTACTCTCCACAATAATTTCCATCAACATTTTTAATTTAACCGCTTACGTCAATTATTGTGTATTTTTTTGAATATTTTAATGTTTTTTTAGATATTTTAAAACATTATAAATATTTCTTCTACAAAGGATGAATAAATGTTGATTTTTAAATGTTAAAAATTCAAAAAATCAAAATCTTGACCTAGAAATAAAATTTTAAACTCATTTTTGTTTTGCAAAATATGGTTGCATTTTGATTACACCTCTATTTATGTTGATTTTATAGGTACTAAAATTGTAGACGAAAAATATTATAGAGACTAAAAGTCGATAAAAACATTTATAGAGATAAAAAACAACACTTTAAAATTTTAGAAAGAATAACTTTCTTTTCTATTATTTTAGGATCGTCTGAAATTACTTCCTTCTTTACTGTTTGTTATTATGTATAAATAAGATTCATTTGTTCTCTCTAATACACACCTTCCTTCTAAAAAAACGTTTAATCCTAAAATTTGACATTTTGTTTTTGAATTTTCTTTTAGCAATGGCTGGAAATGAGCAGATTGTTGTTGGATTTTTATTGCTTTAATATTTTTTTATCTCTTTCATTTTTTTTAATATTCTCGTCACTTCAAAGAAATCAAAGTTGTAATTTTGTATTTAGGAACCAACAATTGAACGTTGATGTTGCTTATAAGTTAAACAATAATTTTTTATATTCTTTGGGTTATGTAGTTCATAAAGGATAATTATTTTTGTGTTGCTAACTTCTCTAAATATATGATATATATGTATTGATCTTTTGATATTTTACATGGAGTTGTCTTCTATGTAACTTCTCTAAATAACAGTAGGACTGCAAACAAAGAGCAAATAGTTAAGTGGATGAAAAAAAATGAATATTAAAAAGAAGCCAAAGATATGAGAATAAAGTTGGTATGAAAATAAAGCCAATAGAAACGGATAAGTCCAATTATCTCACAAATTTGAAACAAATACCGGAAAAGATTACTATGAAACTAAACTATGAAACAAATAGTTAATGTAGTCATTGAGAATGTAATTTAGTTGCTTTTGTTTTATATGTTTCTACTAGCTTCTAGTATGTATATGTGTGATTGTGTAATTGTGTAAATATAAACCGGGGTGGTAGTGTGATTCATACAAGTTTATTTTTTATCACCATTTATAATCAATCATTGGTTCTCATCACCATTATTCTCTGTTTAATAGTAATTAATGATATTTTAATAAAATCTATAGAAATTTTAGAATGGCGTAATAATTTTTCTTACACCACCAAGTAGGAATGCTCTATTTTAAAATAAAAACAAAATTGCAGACGTGTCAATGGAGTTGTAACGTGTTTATAAAAAAATTGGAGTAGTAACATAGTTTCATTTTGTAAAGAAAAAAACACGCTACTAATAATAAAAAAATAAAAATAAATTTTAAAAAATAATTATAGATTTATTTCTACTAATAGTGTTGTCATTAATTATTCAAATAGTGTTATCATTTAATATATGAATGGAATGCTAGCACACACCGAACTTTTGAATTATAAATACCAATACTACTAATAGTTTTGTTTTATCCAAAACAAATTTAAACAAATAATAATAATACTGGCTAATAACTACTTACCAAAAATTGTATAAATCTTATAAATTTAATAAATAAACAAAAACAAAATAATATAAATAAATAATAATAATTAAATTATTTCTATTAATAAAAAAAATTATATTTGACTAAACAATTTAATTAAGTGATATTTGTCAAACTTGCTAAAATATCATCTTTCTTTTATTCTATTGTATAGATTAAAAATCAAAATATAATAAATTATTTATATTTATAAAATTACTTAAAAAAATTAATAATTGAATTAATTTCACTGCATACAGTTGATTATTTGATTGTATATGTAAAATAGATCTGCAATCAAGTTCGGTCAAGTGTTCTTTAATATAACATTCACTTAGAAGTCGTGTGATCTGACAAATTAAAATTTAAGAGTAGTTTTTTCATTTCTATTTTTACTCAAATTATTAGAGTTCTTTTACCTTCATTATTCTCAATTATACATATAATATATATATATATATTCCTTGGACAACTAAGCCTTTATTCTTTTCGTTCTTTAGTCTACGCCACCTTTTGACATGAGTGATGATTTGAAGATCACTCAATTTCTATTCAATAGAATAAAAAAATTATTTATTTACTCTTATATATATATATATATATTTGAGACTAAGTTGTCAAACTTCTTTTAATCTTCTTCATTGATTACTCTTTTTTTTTCGTGCTAAAGATTAATCACAATTAAATTCCAAATTACTTATCAAGCCTTATTTCAACTTAAGGACATAACTTTTGTGCTCAAATTAATGGGTTTTCTCAATCATCTGCTTTATATTCTAACCGTTCAATTCAATCAACCAGCTTAATCAAAACATGAATAGACCAACAACAATAAGCAAACTATTCTAACATTATTCAAAACAAACTAACAAAACCATCCCTTCCCCCAAACTGTAATATGAGCAGTTGTATAACTCCTCATGCTACAATTTTAAAAAATGGTTTGGCACACAGCTACAAACAAATTACTAATCATAACATAAGAAATTAAAATGCATAATTTAGAAAGAAAAAAAACTTACTACCTTGATTGATGCTACATCATGCTGCAACAATAATCAAGTTGTATTCACTTTGGTAGCTTAAGCAACAACTACATCTCCATCATTCTCTTTATTCTTGGGTTGCATCCCAAGAGAGCTTAGTTTAAAGTCCTCATCCCGACCCTAACAACTCCTAGTCCAAAGCTTAGGTAGAGGTAGCTTTGGTTCCTTCAACTATGCAATCTCCCCTTGCAACTGATCCATTTCATCAATGTGTGCAAACTCTAGCAGTTTTTATTGTTTGCAAAATTGCTAATGCATTAATGCATCCACAAATTTGATGAGTGAGCCCTCTTCTTATTCTTCATCAAGGTGCTTCATAACATTTTGCATGTTGAAAGTTATATGTTGGTCATTCACCCTCATGTCTGTTCACCCTTCTGAACATCAATAAGAGTCCTTATTGTAGCAAGGAAATGACTTCCTAGAATGTTATGCATCTCCTCATCTGCTTCAAAATCAAGGATGATAAAGTCTGCAAAAAATAAAAATTTATCAACCATGACTAACACATCATCAATCCTTCCTTCTGGATGGCAAATGGACTTGTCTTCAAGCTATAGATTTATGGTAGTGGATCTAGCTTCCCCAATTCTCAGTTTCTTGAAAATTGACTTATGCATCAAATTGATGCTAGCTCCCAAGTCACAAAGTGCTTTTCCACAATAAATTCCACCAATGTAGCATGTAATAGTGAAACTGACAGGGTCTTCCTGAAGTAGCAATGTCGATTTACAAGAAAAGGGGGGTTTGAATTGTAAATGTTGCTATTTAAAAATTCTTGAAAAAACTTAAGAAAATAACTCAAGATTGATCTTGGTTGCGAAAACAGAAAACGGAGAACGTTCTTGGTTTTTACCAGAAAACGGAGAACGTTCTTGGTTAGCTTAGAAACAGAAATTCAATTTATGTTTTATCTCAGTTAATCAATCAAGCTTAATAAATAAATAGATAAGAGAAAGAATACCACACAAAGATATATCCTGGTTCACCCAACCCGGGTTACGTCCAGTCCTCACAACCGTGAGATTTTCCACTAAGTGTTAAAAACAAAGAACCTTCTTGGTTTTACAGCACCTAGCTCAGATCAACCTTGATCTATTTCAAAGATAAAACCTTTCCACCCAAAAAGGAGTTCAATCAAGTCACCTATCAACCTTGATAGGATTTCTTACAATCTACCCAAACTATACTAAACTCTTATAGTTTGAGTTTTACAATAATGATGAGATTGTTTTGTTAGAATCTGAGATAGCTCAACACTTGTTTGATTTTTTGATTCTTTTGACAGAGAAATACAATAGAATGATCTATGAATCAAATGAAAAAATCAGAACTGATTCTATTGCAAGTGAGAAACTTTCAAGTATGTAAGTGTATGTGATTGATGGATTTTCTTAGCACTTGAAGTTCTAATTTTTCCTTGAGCTTGGCCTTCCTTTTATAGGTGATTTGAGCAATTAATTCTGGTCAGAAAGAGCTGTTGGTAGTGCTCTGTTTTCCTCTGACACAAGCAACCTTTCTGTTGAAAAAATAATCCTTTGATGTGACAGTTTTGGGCCTTGCTTGATTGGGTTGTTTTGCTCAATTTCAAACAGATTTTCTGCGCTTTTAATGACCCATTAAGCTTCGAAAATACTTGATGTTAATTGGGCTTTGATTTGGACACCTGATTTGATCCAAAACAGTTTGGAAAGTAATGAACAACTTCTGCAGAAATAAGAGAATCAATTGTGCAGAAACGGAGATTGATCTTTGAAGCTTCATATGTAATTATTGATGTTACAGCTTCGATCTGGAGTTTTGATTATGTCCAAAACAATTTGGTGAATGATTATAAACCTCTGCAGAAGTAAGAAGATCAATGCTGAAATTCTGCAGAAACGGAGATTGATTCTGCCAAAACAGCTTGGAGAATGATGACAGTCTACTAGAGAATGATGACAGTCTGCTGGAGAATGATGTTGAAAATTCTGGAGACTGATCTGATCATTCTGGAGACTGATTTGAACATTATGGAGACTGATCTGAACATTCTGGAGACTGATGATCATTCTGCAGATTGATGTTATCATTCTGGAGAATGATGTTAGCATGCTGGAGATTAATGTTTAACATGCTGGAGAAAGATGTTAGCATGCTGGAGAATGATGTTAGCATGCTGGAGATTAATGTTAACATGCTGGAGAATGATGTTAGCATGCTGGAGATTAATGTTAACATGCTGTAGAATGATCAGAATGCTGTCAAGAATGTTGACAGTCAAGTTCAAATCTGTTTGGTCTTGCTAGTTTGTGATCTTCTCTCTTTGCGATTCGAATGCCTTCTTTGACTATAATGATTTCTACTTGTTCCTTGCCATGTACTGATGAACTAGTATAAAATTCAGAGGCAAAAGCTTTGTTGAAATAGTGGAGATTGATTGGTCAAGAGGCTGTGACGATCATTCTTGAAACTGGAGAACATTCTCCGTTTTCCAGATTTTGTTGTTTCTTTATATGTTCAGTTTTTAACTGTTTTCTTTGATTTGCTTGATTCCTATCTTTGATTAATACACTCAAACACACATGTTAAAAACCAAAACACTTAGAATCATAATTAACATTCTTAATTAACTTTTTGTTTGTTTTCATCAAAACATTAAATTGAGATTTTGTCTCAACACTTCCATCTTTGCATGTACTTGTGTTGCAACATCAAACTACATTCTTTGGTTAAGGAAATTGTTTCAAGCTCCCCTATTCTTTTTCTTTTAGTAATAATATCCTTCAAAAACATTGCATAATTAGGCATTTGTTACAAAGCCTCTATCAAAGGAATATTAATACTAAGTTGGTTCAATACATCTAGAAACTTGTTGCGTTGTTTTTCCATATTACCTTTTCTAATTCTTTGAGGGAATAGAGGTGGTGGAACTTCAGGCACCAGTTTAGGAAAACTATTAGATGCTGTAGCATTTTTTTTGATTCTACACCACTTTTCTTGGAACTTCCTGAACTTCAAACTCTTCAATATTCCTTGGTTTTGCATCTCCTCCATTGTTTTAGATCTTTTCATTTTGTTTCAAAATAGATTCCCTCTCTTTATTAGAGTTATCAATCTTTTTGTCATTCCTAAGGCCAATGGCTTTACAATGCTCTATGTCCTTAGGTTCTTTAGTTGGACTTTTAGTGTTGCTAGAAAGTAAACCACTTCGTCTTCCACACTAAAGTAGCTAGCTGACCAAGCTGAGTTTCCAAGTTCCTAATCACCATTCCTTGATTTGATAATGCTAAATGTTTTTTTTTTGTCTCAGTTTTGAAAGATTTTGTCTCAATTAAAAAATACTTCAACAAAGCTTCTAATGACTGTTCCTTTATTACCTTCTCATCCTAATGCTGAAAAACTATAAGGATGAGGAGGCTTAGCTTGTTGAGCACTTCCTTTATTACACAATGAAAAATTAGGGTGATTCCTTCACCATGGATTATATATGTTGGAGTAAGGATTGTCTATATTATGGTTGCTAACATAATTGACAGATATTAAGTTCTTTAGGCATTCATCATAAATATGTCTTCCCCCACAATACACACATGTTATAGTAGTAGCAGGTACCACTATTACTAGTTCTACAGCTATTGGTGCAGGTGTTGTTACAATATTCTTCAGCAGCAAATTAGTTAATGTTGTCATCCGTGCTACAAGTGTTATAGAACTTGAAGTTACTAGCAACTTCAACAAACTATTTAAGGTGCAATGAGGGTCTTCAGTAGGTATTCCACCAAATTGGCCAATTGCTTGCAACATGTGGAACATCATTGGCTTGAATTCAAATAGAGCAACTTCAACGCCATGCCTCACAATACTAGAATTCAGGGTTTAAGGATCAAAGAAAATATATTTCCTAATTCCCCTATCATTAGCCATGTCAATGATATCAAGTTGCACCATTCTAAACGGTCTCCCATGTTTCTGATTGGTATATGCTACTACAAATGGTCAACAAGTTTGTGCATACAACTACAAATACCTGTCTTAAAGCACTAATCACCATACTGTTAGTAGCAAAAGAAACAAACAAGTTAAGTATTTAGAAAACACTTTAAATATTTAACACTATTCAATCCCAAAAAAAATGCCAAAAACTTATTGCAATAAAATGCAAGTCTGCAAATATACACAATTAATAACAAGTAGTATAAATCAAGATCATTCTCACGAGAATTGATTATGTGATTAATTTCAACACTTTTCTAACACATTCAACTTGTTTGTCATAAAAATAAAAAAAAATAACATTTTTGAGATAACAATTTAAAGTAAAATGGAATCTAAAATTGCAAGTTCATATGAGCATACAAGACACTGAAAATCAGATTATGGAAATAAGTTAAGGATATAACTCAGTAGTAACTTCAGTTTATGGTATTAAATTGCTATAGCAATGGTATAACAGTTATGAATAGAGTGACCTCAAAGGTTTTCCAATTCATTCATCATGATTTTTAAATGCATTAATGTCATTCCTAAGTTCATGTTCACATTCAATCATGCTACAATTTATAGTTCATCTTTTATTCTATGGACTTAAATACTATTCCTAGTTGTTTAATGTCAACCACTTGTCCAGACATATTGACTTAATCCATATTACACAAACAACTCCATCTTTTCCGTTTTCCAAGTTCAAAGACTCACAGTAACTCAAATTTATCAAGTTCGTATTTAAAGATAGCATAAAAATAGTTTACAAAAATAAAAGTTAGGCACAACATAACACATAAACCATAAACATCAATTAATACTTGATTAATCCTTAACTAAAATGAGTTTAGCCCATAATGAGCTTTAAGTCAAAAATGAAAATGGAATGAAACACCAAAACAACCTTACAACTTAGGATATTACAAAAATGTAGATTCAAGGAAGGAACACAAGCTTAACAGCTACAATAGCTTCTACTTCATCTCAGATGCAAGTTCTTTTCCTCCAACACAAGTCCTTTATAAAGTGGCTTCAATGGTATCTTTAATGGTGGATGAAAATGTAAATGTGGAATGACAGCTAAGGTTGTATTTCTAGGTCAGAAATTGTTTGTCTCCTATCTTTATACATTGTTTCTCTTTTATATGACAGTTGTAGGAAAGCCTATCTCTTTCTCTTCTTGTACCTTCTTTTGTCTTTTTGTAGTAAAGCATCTTTTGGCCTAATAAGAGACGGTTGGTTATCTACAAAGGTTCAGTACATGTTTTACTATTGTATGGTACATCTCAGCTCTTGAGACCATGCATACGCCTATCGGACCCACATCCTTGCATTGGCTTATTGCTCACCAAGTTTGTCATTCATAATGCTACAACATTCCCATAGCATTTTCACTCTGGGACAAAAACTTCAAATTTGACCTACACAAATTACAAACCTAACATAATTTCTTTTAAAACAGTAATGAAATGCAACTACACCTAAAGGTACTCAAACACTGATATTGATACTAAACACCTAATATATCAGTTACAATTACTACAAAAGACAAATCAATCCTACTTTAAATGTGATAAATAACTCTTATTTCTAAGAGTTAATCACATAGTAATTTATCTGCATATAGTGTTCAATTTTAAAATTTAAATACGTTACAAAAAAACATAACAACTAAAATTTTAAAACCATAATTAATTGTATTTATTTATTTTAATTGTATTAGTTTTAATTAAAAAATACAAATTTAAAATTAGCCAAATTGGCAATGTTATTTATAATTGATATCTTCGATATTATTTTGAACAAATTTTCTCTTTGAGTATTTAGTAACCAATTAGCCAAATTGGCAATGTTATTTATAATTGATATCTTCGATATTATTTTGAACAAATTTTCTCTTTGAGTATTTAGTAACCAATACTACTTCATGAATTTTCAAATACATGTATTTCATTATTCTCAATTTTTTTTTTGGTAAAATCATTTATATAATTTGCTTCTTTTTAGGTGTACAGACTACAAGTCCAAAATCTTTTCGCTTTACAAAACAAATTTAGTATTTTTTTTCTTTCAATTGCGTCATTCAATTTGACCAATAATTATTTTATCTATAATGTTTAATAGACTTTGGTTCATGATTTTCATTGTCATTTAACACATATAGCATTATAATATATTTAATGATAGAGTCGACTTTGACTTTCTTCCGATTCAACTATATTTCATTCACACTATATTTTAGTGAGATTTCTTTATTTTCATAAATTTCAGGTATCCGATAAGTTTCTTCAAAAAGTCAATTATGTCTATATACTCACTCTTTTAGAATTTTGATATCCTCACTTACGTCATCTTTCTTTTAATTCTTTTTCTTGAAATTTTATAGAGATTAAAAAATAATTAACTTTCTTTTTATATTGTTGCTCTTGCAATGAAGGATTCTAAGTTGAAAAAAATAAAGTATATGTGAGTGATGGTGATTGTTAGGGGAAGATCCTAAGTATAGTCAAAAGAAGCATAGAAAAAAGTCATTTATTAGATTGTTTCAATATTAGAATAACATTTGTTTTGACTACTTTTGCATAACTGATTTGTTGAATTTGAATTCTTGCATGTTAGAATTTAATATACCACAGTCATATGAGTGATTATACCTTTAAATATATTAGTGAGATCACCGACGTAGCTCTTATAACACTTATATTGATATAAGACCAAAGTGGCAATAACTATGAATCAATATGAGAAAGGAAGTCACCGCGATTGTGAATATGAAAAAGAATTATTCATTAATCACTAGCCATAATTCAAAACAAGGAATAAGTAGTATCCACAAAAGATATATGATAAAAACAACTTATTTTGGCAAATACCTAATATTATATGTTGAATCAACATCTTCAATATGACTGACAATACAAGTTATTTACAACATCCTCCATGGTAGGACGATAACGTGGACTTTCAGTTAAGCAAGAAATTGCTATCCTTATCATTAGGGTCGCCTCCTTAAAAATAATATTTGTAGGACGAGGGAGACGTGGGTCCAACTTATGTACCAAGTGCATTGTATTATGTGTCAGGTCCACAACACTTGGTGAAGAAAACAACAAAGAAGATATATCACCCCCAGGGTGCTTTCCAAAAAGTATTTCCAACATTAATACCCCAAAACTAAACACATCACATTTTTCATTTACTTCCATTGTGTACGCAAGTTCTGTAATGTATTATAAGAATTATAATGTGAAAAATATGATTATATACTTAATAAATATAAATAAAAGAAATTAACCTGGAGCTGCATATCCAAAGGTGCCTACAAAAGTGGTCCAGTTGGATGAATCTGGATTAAGTAACTTAGCTGTTCCAAAGTCTGAGACATGAGCTACATATTCCAAATCCAAAAGAACATTCTTGCTAGATATATCACGATGGACAATTGATGGTGAGCAATCATGGTGCATATAGCATAAAGCATTAGCTATATCTTTAATGACGTTTACCCTCCTATTCCAATCAAATAAAGTTGCTTGTTCATCATCTTTCAAAATATTGTCCACACTACCTTTCTCCAAGAATTCATAAACCAAAAATGAGTGAAGCGAATGTAAACAATATCCATATAACTTCACAATGTTACGATGCCTTAGTTCTGTCAACGCACGAATCTCACTTGCAAAAGCTTTCAAAATAGACGTTTCTACATTTTGTAATGAATGGAGTTTCTTCACAGCTACAATTTGACCAGTAGACAACTCTGCTTTGTAAACACTTCCATGTCCTCCAACCCCAATGAGATATTTGTTGTCAAACTCTTCTGTGGCTTCAATAATGTTCTCATACACCATTTTGCCATCAAAACTCCATAATGCAAATATACTTTCAATTTGAGATTCTTCAGTAGGCTTGTATTCTTTTGTGCTTGAAGTTCGACAATGAAGATATGAGAGCCCATAAACAAATAATGCTAACAATAGAAAGCCTAGAATGAGGGGTAAGACTACCACCAAAATTTTGCTAGTCTTATGATTATGAAATTTGCAAGGCTCTAAGCCAGAGACATTACCACACAAGCCTTTGTTATGTTTCAAAGCTTCGATCGGAGCTTTTTCGAAGGCTGGAATGCTTGGAATTGGACCCTCCAATTGATTGTATGATATATCAACAATTGTCAATGCTAACATTTCACCATAGCTCAAAGGAATGGTACCAGAAATATTATTATGTGACAAATTCAATGTTTCTAAGAAATTTAATTGGCCAAGCATTTCTGGTATGGTTCCATCCAACAAATTCCCACTAAGATCAATATTTTCAATAAATTTTAATTGGCCAATCTCAACAGGAATGTTTCCTTCAAACTTATTTTGGCTCAAATTCAAGTGCAACAACATAGACAACCTTCCAAATTGTTCAGCGATGGAACCACTTAAATTATTTGTTGCAAGCTCCAATGTAGTTAGTTCCTTCAATGATGCAATTTGTACAGGAACTTCTCCCGAAAGATGATTGCTACTTATCGAGAGTTGGATCAACGAAGATAAATTTCCTATCTCGTTCGGAATTTTTCCTGTAAGATGGTTAAAGGACAAGTCAAGTATATGTAAATTGGTTGCCTCAGTCAGTTCTGGTGGTATGATTCCTGTTAATTTATTGTTGGAGATTTTCAAGGCTGTGAGATTCCTGCACTTTCCCCAGTTTGGTGAAAGATGGCCATACAAATTATTATCACTCATTCCCATGTAGTCCAAATTTGGATACACACCAAAGCTATTTGTTATATCTCCAGTTAGTTGGTTTTGTTCAAGTCTGACTCTCTCAAGGCTTGAGCAATTCTTCAAACTATCCGGAATTGGGCCTGTGAACTGGTTAGTGGTAGCAGCGAAGTACCTCAATGTTCCACCAACGCAAATATTGTGAGGTAAATGGCCTATGAAATTATTAGAAGCTAACTGTAGAATTTCCAAATTGCTAAGCCTATTCAATTCTTTTGGAATATTTCCGGCGAGAGCATTTGAGAAAAGAGACAACGTAGTGAGTTTTGTCAAATTTCCGAGAGTGGACGGAATTGGTCCAGAGAGTTTATTTTGAAAAAGGTAAACAGAATCCAAATTGACCAAATTACCTATGGATGGCGGGATTGGACCTGAGAGATTGTTTTCTGACAATCCTATTTTGGAAAGGGAATAGAGTTTTCCGACTTCACTAGGAATGCTACCAATGAGATAGTTATCATGAAGGGAAAGAAAATATAGATTGCTCAAGTTACCAATTTCTTTAGGTATGGAGCCGGAAAGACTATTTTTTCCAAGATATAGGTACGTGAGGTTGAGCAGTGTTCCTATAGAAGTAGAGATTGACCCTGTGATATTGCAGCCACTAATATCAAGGACTAACAAATTCCCTAACATCCCAAATTCCTTAGGCATGGAACCTGATAAGCCACTTTCTTGGAGATGTAGAACCTCTAGGTTTCGTGACTTAAAAATATTTTGTGAGATGGAACCATTAAAGTTATTGTACGCAAGTGACAAAAGCTTTAGGTTCATTTGCCAAATTCTATGAGGAATGTTGCCATAAAGGTTGTTTTGTGATACATCAAGATGTGACATGTTGGTTATCTTTTCTATCGAGATTGGTATAATCCCTGTGAGATTGCAACTTTGAAAATAAAGTTTTGTAAGATTCCTCAGTCTACCTATTTCCCTTGGGAGAGATCCACTAAAACCATTGCCACCACCCATAGACAATGTATGAAGACCAACCAAGTGAGTTATCTCAGATGGAATTATCCCTGAGAGATCATTATCATTAAGATCAAGATAGGAGAGTTTTGACAAGTTACCAATGCTATTGGGAATGCTACCAGATAATTCATTTAGTGACAAATCAAGAGTGTCCAGATTAGACATCACCTCAATATGGTGTGGAATAACTCCATAGAAGGAGTTGTTTCTTAAAACTAAGATTTTTAATTTAGGAAGTGATGAGATATTGAGACTTTGAAACGTACCTCTTAGTCCAAAATTCCTGAGATTTATCTTGTAGATAGATTTTGAGTCATCATCACATGTGATTCCTTCCCAATTACAAGGATTATTACCAATCCATGAAGAGAGCAATGCCTTGTTTTGGTTGTCAAAGCTAGTTTTCCACTTCAACAGAGCATTTGCTTCATTGACTTGGTTTCTTGTTGCAGCATGAGGTGATGTGGCTATTACAAACACAGAAAAGAACACAAGAACACACTGTATAATTGGTAAAAGCTTCATCACCAGAAGCATTTTCGAAATATTTGAACAGAATGAAAGTATAGTCAATGACTCAATAGCTCAAAGTGTATAAAACAACAAAGAGAGTTATTAATTACTATGATGCTTGCATTTTAATGGGAGATATGGGTGATATTTATACACGCAAAACATACTATTGCTATTTACTTTTGTAATAGTCTAGAAAAGACTCTGCATAACTAAAGTCGTCCACTTTTGTCTTTAAGAATTTAGTTGTGTTATTGCAACACAACTTTTCACAGACACACATATATATTATATATATATATATATACCAAGAACGCCCGAGAATCAAAGGGTACAAATCAAAGGCGAAAGCTAATACAAAATGCAGAAAATGAAAAAAGAATCCATAAATGGTTATGTGAAATTAATGGTAAGTCGTCTAGAAATATATTTAGTTTTGTTGTTAATAAGAAAACAATTTAAAATCAAATTGAAAGTAAGCAAGGTTCATATCAAAAGCGAAAGATAAACATGCAACAATTTGTTTCTGATGCACAAGATCAGCTAAAGCTGCATGTGCAGAGTATACTTATGTTTTGCGGAATGAAAGATATGTATATGAACAATGAAATGTATTGCATAAACATACTTACAATAGGTTTTGGAAAAATTGAAAAGAAAGATTACAAGTTTTATAAATTTGAGACACTCAAGATTTCCAAGAGAAAATTCTATAGATAACTCTCCGTGTTCTAATATATATATATATATGTACTATTCATTATTTTTTTTTTAAAAAGCCATTTTTTAACTCAATATATAGATTTGTGCTATTAATCACCAAATTACATGTCATTCATTATTTTTTAAACATATATATCATTTATCACTAAAATAAATAACATTAACCACTCAGAGTACTTCTTAAATCACTAAATCGCAGTTATCTAAATGATTAATGTCTTACATTTTAGTGGTTGATGAAATATATATTATATTTTAGTGGTTGATGAAGTATTTAAAGTGATTAATGATATAAACTTATATATGTGTCACAAAAAGATGTCTCAATAATAAATAAAAAATTACAAAAAAATTAAAAATAAAATTTAATCTATTTTTGAAAAAAAAAATTCATTGTATAAATACGGTTATACAATAAACAATACATACGTGTTAAGTATTTGTTAAGTATTGTATACATAATTTATGTTCAAATAACATTCTTCTTAAGAATTATTAGATAATTTGATAGTTTGGTTGAACGGATAAAGAAGTATAAGTTTAATTTGGGTTACCAACATTAATAAAACCAATTTTACCACTATTTGTATTATTTGTACAAGTCTCTCAAAATTTTACGATGCCTAAATTAGGTAAACAAAAAGGATAATCTCTCTATTCTAAGATTTCTATGATTTTATTAATATTGTATGGCACAAATATGTTGGGGAGTTTGCAGACAACGGATTAAATGTTCAACGATCTTCTTCTTAAGTGTAAGTTTCTCATATCATATATTTGCACCGAACAATAATAGGTCAAATACTTTATATTTACTAGAGACTTTGACATCATGTTTCCACCAAAAAATTTAACTCATTAGATATACGGATCATCTCTCCTATATATCTGATATTTAACTCATTCTTACTTATGTGTGTATGACTTAGCCACTCACACTTTAAACTAAACAAATATTTGATATTTTAATCTCTTAACCATGGAAATTTTAATGTTGTGTAAAAAAAATATCTAAAAAAGAGATCAATTCATTAAATATATTTCACTCGTGTTATCGAAGGTTTCTGCAGTTATATGTGGGCATATACGGATCTTAGTGAGGACATAAGGTGGCCACGGCCATCGCAATGTCCCCAATAATTTTTTAAAAAATAAAAATAATGTATAAAATAAATACAAAAAATACTAATTAAAAAATTACACTACATCTTTCAATTTAAATTTCATGAGTTTCTTCTAGAGATATAAAAATCAAACTAATGATTTGATAAATTCAAAAAAAAAAATCAAAATCAATTAAATTGATTTTTATTCTATTTCAAGTTCAATCTGAATCGAACCAAATAAACTCAATCTTTGTTGATTTGAGTATGATTTTACTTCATTTAAAATTAACAATTGATATCTAAATAAAATCATTAGATTATATCAGTAGTGTTATCTTAAATATATGTTGTATTTAAGGATTTTTCAATCATTTACATATTATTTTTTCCATTATAGTTTAAAAGTGTTTACGTAATTGTTTTAATAGTATAAAAAATCTAGTATTTGAAAAAGAAAATTTTATATTTTAAAAATAAATATGTTAATTTTTATTAATGTCAACCTGATTGAACTGAACCAAATCAACATGCTATTTATCAGTTTGGATTTAATTTTGTGATAAATATTATAAAAACTCAACTAGACTAACTATCTTTTTGGTTTAGATTTTTTTCCTCTCCAAACATACAAATCAAAGCAATATGATATACCCATAACTCCGTCACTCTTAAAACTTGTGCAACTTTTTAGACCGATTCGTCATCTTTTTGCAGTTGTGTTTTCAAAAAAACTTGTGTGTTTATATCACAACTTTACAACTTAAAGTTCTAATATACAATAAAATACTATATTTAATTTATCAATTAAAATTTTAAAAATTGACTCTCTAAAGTATTTGTTCAAACTCCGTCACAGTGTGGAATGTCTTGATTTACAAAAACATATACTGATTTTGAACATTTTAATTTATTTTTCACATTATTGATATATTTCATAAATAAATGGTCTAATTAAATAAAACTAATTAATTTTGTTTTAGGATTATATGAATAATTGTATAAAAAAAATAATGAGGATCATACAAAATCAATGGTTAATATCCAATTTTCACTACGAGAACAAGATTATCCCGGTAAATCACTATTAAAAATATATTAAATTATCAACAAAAATTAGAAATAAAAAAATAAAATACAATTGATATAATCAACGTAGATTCTTACAATGTGGTGAATCGAGTTTAAATTTTTGTTGGAAAAGATATCCACATTTAATGTTGTAGTACGAGAAATACAAAAAATGGGGGATTTGAATTGTGTAATTTATTTTAAAAACTTTTTTAGCAAGATTTAAAACAAAGCGATCAAACAAAGCCGATAAAACAATAAACAAAGAACAACACAAGTCAATATATTCTGGCTCACCACCAACACGCTATGTCCAGTCCCTTCAAATTGAATGATTTAATCCACTAATTCATCAACTGAATCACACGTCCACTGAACACCTTCTAGTCAACCTGACTTTGTTCAAGTATTCTCAATCTTCTAATTTGGTACAATCAAGATGTTGAAGGATGTATCCACTGCCGGACTACGTTATAAACATAATGTGTGTTTACAAAACTATGCTCTCAGAAAGTGAAAATCTCTCAGCACATTGATAAAATAATAGTGTTAAGTAAAAGAGTTCAGAGACAGTCGTATCGTGCTTATTGTGGTATTGTTTATCAATGAGGGTTGCAAGTCCTTTTATAGAGAAACTTTAGAGTTTCTGGTTGTTGTCCTGATTGCAAGAAATCAGGATGTATCACAAAGTTTTGTATCAAATCTTCATAGATTGATTCACCATTAAAGCTTGTCCAAATTTGTCCTTGTAATTGATTCTACGTATCTTGATATGGAGACACGAAGAAAAGAGCTTGTCCAAATTAGAGTATGTCATATGGACCTTTAGACAAATGAGAGATATAAAATGTTGCATAGGATAATCAAATTTGTCTTCTTCGGAGCTTTGATTTTTTTATCATAGTGTTGACTTTTTATCTGGGTGTTGACTTTCCATCATAGACAGACGAACAAATGTGTATCATACTATTCAGAGGCAGATGATCAAGTGCTTGACATATTAATCAGAGGTAGAATAAACACAACATTGCTTCAATAATAGAATCACCAGACACGCGTTTCAGAGCGCCTTCATCAGACTTAGAATACGATTTTCAGAGCAAAGTCTTGGTGTTCCTGCAACTTGTCCAAACATCAGAGGATGCAGCGTAGAGTCATTTAACGCGTGATTTGTAAACTGCACACTTAAAAAAAAACATTAGTGCTTTAAATTGTTCTCACAAAATAATTTTTTTTATCATCAAAAAAGATAAGGATCATAGTTCTTCAAACCAACTTATTTCTAATAAATGTCAGATGCAACTCAAATAGAGTTATCTCCAGTGAAAAACAAAATAAAATACAATTGATATATAATTTGTGTCTTTCACGTTTATCGAAATTGATAATGAATATTTTTATCAATAATTTAACTTTTTCAATATTGTATTTTTTTACTACAGATTAAATAAATTCATTTTAGGTTGGATATAATAATTTACTTCTTTATTGGTACTTTCTCTGTCTCAATCAATGTTGTAAAAATCAGACCGATCGGTTCAACCGAGAGTTGAACTTATATCTGGTTCGGTCAGCATAAGAAAAGCGTTGGTCTGTAAAAATTGAGGAAAACTCGAGCAAACTGGATCGAATCGGGTTAGACCGGTCAGATCATTGAAGTGCATTATTTTTGACAAAAAAAATATAACTATCTTATAAAAAATCTACTATCAATATAAGAAAAAGAAAGAATTATCAAAAATATAAATCTATCTTTATTTAATTTTTTGTCACATCATTATTTGAAAGTAAATTTAAGAAAATAAATAAATAAATAACTACCAAAAAAAAATAACTACCTTAGTAAAAAAGAAAAACTATCTTATCAAAAAAAATAACTAAAAATAAATCAATAAAAACAAACAACTATAAAAAATACAAATTTATCATCACTATTTGAGAATAAACAAATAAACTTAAGAAAACAGGAAATAAATAACTACAAAAAGAAATAAAACTACATTTTTTTTGACAAAAAAATATAACTACCTTAAAGAGACATACCTAACTATTTTATCACAAAAAAAAAATAACTATAAAAAATCAATATTGTTCCCCTTATTTTTAAACATTGTAAAATTTTAGAGAATAAAAATGACAATTTATTTCATTCAAATTTTTGGCATAATCTTTTATACTACTTTCTAATCATTCTAATAATTATTATTATATATGCAAGTCAAAACTGTTGAGACAAAATCCCAAATTAATATTTTGATGTAAACAAACAAAGGTTAATTAAAGACTCTAATTATGATTCTAAATGATGTGTTAATTTAACATGTGCTTTTGGGTGTAATAATTCAAGATAGGTGTTAAGCAATGCAAGCAAAATCAATTTAAGGAAAAAGCAAAAAATGAAAGGAAAAAAGAAAAAAAAACAAACAGAACCAAGAACGTTCTTGACAAATTCTGGAAAAAACCAAGAAGGTTCTCCACATTTTTCATTTTAATCAAGCACGTTCAAATCATCTGTTAATGCAAGGAAAGCTCCGACAAATTACGAATGCATTTCCAGTTCATCGACAAGGAATATACAACTCTCACATTAGCAAAAGAAACATTCCAAAAGATCAAAGATTAAAAGGCATGACTCAAAGCAAAAGTGACAAATGATCATTCTCCAGCGTGCGGACATCATTCTCCAGCATGCGGACATCATTCTCCATCATGTTAACATCAGTCTCCAGAATGTTATCATTCTCCAGCATGCGGACATCATTCTCCAGCACGTTAACATCAATCTCCAGAATGTTAGCATCATTCTCCATCAGGTTAACATTAGTCTCCAGAATGTTAACATCATTCTCCAGCATGCTACAATTAATCTCCAAAATTTTAAGATCATTTTGCAACACATTAACAATCAATCTCCAGCATGTGTACTTCATTCTTTAGCCTGTTTTGCACGAATCAAAAGACAGTCTTGATCTGAATACATTAAGCACATCTCTGAGATATCTATGTGCATATAAACAAAGGATCATTACAGTCAAGAATGATAAGCTACAGATTAAACATTATTATCACAGAAGCAAAAACGCAGAATGTTCAAGTCAAGAACATTCATGGTTCAAAAAGTCTGGTCTTTAGTCAAAACTGACACATGATAGTTGGGCACCTTTCCAATGGTCATAATAGCTGTCATCAACCTCCTTGAAGCCTATAAAAGGAACCCGAAGCTCAAGGAAAAATTAGAACTTCAAGTGCTAAGAAAATCCATCACTTACATACTTGAAATGTTCACAAATCGCAAACAAAAGATTCAGTTATGCTATCTTCTTCAAATATAAGAATCGTTCTATTGAATTCTTTTATCAAGAATCTATTCTCAAAAACGAGTTGAGCATACTCAGATTCTACCAATCTATTTAAAACATTATTGTGTATACTCAAGACTATAAGGGTTGTTTATAGTTTGAGTAGTTGGAGAAAATCCTTTTATGGTTAAAAGGTGAATTGTAAAATCCTCTATAAAGATAGATAGGTAACTTGAATGAATCCCTTTCTGGGTGGAAAGGAATTGCTGTAACATGTCAAGGTTGATCTGGACAAAACTGTGTAAAACCAAGAACGTTGTAAATCCAAGAACATTCTTCGTTTGAACACTTAGTGGAAATTTTCACAATTGTGAGGACTGGACGTAGCCCGAGTTGGGTGAACCAGGATATATCATTGTGTGATATCTCGTCCCTTATCTATATTTACTTTCAGTCCTTTTGATTATCAAGTTAAATAGATAAGCTAAATTGTTGATTTTAACTAACCAAAAACGTTCTCCGTTTTTTGTTTCTAAAACCAAGAACGTTCTCCGTTTTCTGTTTTCACAACCAAGATTAATCTTGAGTTATTTTCTTAAGTTTTTAACAGGAAATTTTAAATAGGTAATTTTACAATTCAAACCCCTTTCCTTATAAATTGACATTGCTACTTCAATTGGCATCAGAGCAAGGTCTCTAAAGATTAAACACCTAAACAGTGCTAGAGTACTAGAAGAAAAAATGTCAAAAGCAAAATACATTGTTGAAGGAGGATCTTCAAATAGACCACCTTACTTTGATGGAATAGATTACTACTTCTGGAAGAATAAGATGCAGCTGTTTCTGAAATCTCAAGATATAGGAATGTGGAACATCATTACAGATGGAGATTTCATACCAAGAGTTGATCAAAATGATTCAACCTCTACTGAAAAGAAAGAAGCGGACTGGACAGTTGAAGATAAAACTAAGGTACTCCTAAATTCTAAAGCTCAATTATTCTTATCGTGTGCTTTGAGCAGGGAAGAAAGCGAAAGAGTTGATGAATGCACAACTGCTAAAGAAGTATAGGACACACTGCAAACTCATCATAAAGGAACAAGCCATGTCAAAGAAACAAGAATAGACATTGGCATAAGGAAGTTCGAGCTGTTTGAAATGCATGAAGGAGAAACTATTGATGAGATGTACTCAAGGTTCACAACTATAGTAAATGAGATGTGTTCTCTTGGCACAGCTTACTCAGTACAACACAGAGTAAGAAAGATCATGAGATGTCTTCCAACCATATGGAGACCGATGGTGACAGCTATAAGCCAAGCCAAAAATCTTGAAGTGCTTGCATTAGAAGAACTGATTGAAACTTTAAGATCACATGAAGTGTTGTTATAAGAAGATAAACCAGCCAAGAAAGGCAAAGCAATAGCTTTAAAAGCATCCCTAGAAAGTGTACCAGCACAACCAGATGAAGAATCTGAAGAAACTGGACAGGAAGATGCTGATGAAGAAATAGCTCTTCTCACCAGAAGAATTCAAAGAATGTTGAGAAGAAGACATAAGATCAAGAAAGGATTTCCAAACAAAAAATAAAGTCCCAAAACAGAAGTGGACAAGAGCCAAATCACATGTTTTGGAACTAATAAATTAGGACATTACAAAGCTGAATGTCCTTTAAGTAAAAGACCACCAAAAAGATTTCCCTTCAAAAAGAAATCAATGATGGCTACATGGGATGACTCAGATGAATTTGATGCAGAAGAAGATGAAGAGGCCAACATATGCTTAATGGCAAATGCAGAAGAAAATGAGGTAACAAATTCTGAACCTTGTTCTTTGTGTGAACAAATGGAAAAAGAATTTGATAACTTGCTAAATGATTCAAACTTTCTTATTCAAAAGTGTAGTTATTTAAAAGAAAAATTTCACAAAGAAAAAGAGAAAACTTAGGCTATGAATGATGAACTTAAAGAGATCATTCAAAATCTGAAAGAATCTCAGCTCAAAGATTTTAAAACTAAAAGTCAAGAACGTTTTGCATTTCAAAAGGAGAACGTTTTCCTTAAAACTGAAGTTGAACTTCTTAAAAATGACTTGTCAAATATCATTAGAGCTACTGAAACCTTTCAAAAAATCATGGGATCTCAAGTAGGAAAATTCGATAAAGCTGGTCTTGGTTTTGATAAAACTCCAAAAATCAAAATGTATGAAAACTTCTTTGTTCCTGAAAGAAAAGAAAATAAATGCAAAATCAAATCTTCATATTGCAGCAAGATTGGACATCTGGAATTCGCATGTTATTTTAAGAAAAGAGATGAAAAAATTAAGAACAAAAAGATCTTTAGAAAAGAAGAACATTCTGGAGCAAAAACAAAGTTTTTTCAAAATCTGAAAAAAGGAGAACGTTCTCCAGAAAATTTGACAAAAGGAGAATGTTCTGGAATTTTACCAAAACCAGTTAAAACTCAGTTTTCTAAACCTTTTCCTAGACAAAAGACTAGATGTTCCTCCTGTTCCAAGATTGACCACTCTGAATCAACATGCCATATTAAAAAGGAATCAAAATTTAAAACTAACCCTCAATGACCCAAGACCAGGTGGGTACCTAAAGTTAATGTAATAAATCATGCAGATTGGATTTCAAAGTGTCAAGAAAAAGCCATGGTTCTTGGACAGTGGCTGTTCAAGACATATGACAAGTGATAAAAGTTGCTTCGTGTCTTTTGTCAAGAAAGATGGAGGGTCTATCACTTTCTGGAACGATAATCAAACTCAGATTAAAGGTAAAGGAACAATTGGTAAGAAAAATTATGCTCAAATAACTGATGTTCAATATGTGGAAGAATTGAAACATAATCTCTTAAGCATAAGTCAACTATGTGACAATGGCTTTGAAGTTATTTTCAAACCTAACCTATGTGAAATCATAAAAACAAATTATGGGGAAGTTCTTTTCTCTGTAATAAGAAACAAAAATATGTATGTTTTATATCTTGAGGAATTACCTGATGAATCCTGCTTCATGTCTATCAATAAAGACAAATGGATTTGGCATAAGCGGATAGGTCATGTTAGCATGAAAACCATTTCAAAATTTTCAAAATTAGAACTTGTAAGAGGTTTGCCAAAACTGAATTTTAATAGAGATAAAGTATGTGAAGCATGTGCTAAAGGAAAACAAGTTAAGAGCAGTTTTCATTCAAAAGATTTCATTTCCACAAACAAAATCCTTGAGTTACTTCACATAGATCTTTTTGGCCCTATTAAAACAACAAGTTTAGGAGGAATGAAGTATAGTTTTGGTATTGTTGATGACTTCTCTCGATACACTTGGGTATTATTTTTATAACAAAAGGATGATGCCTTTGATGCCTTCAAAATCTTTTTGTAGAAAGGTACAAAATGAAAAAGATTCCAGCATCATCTCTTTTAAAACCTTCTTTGATGAACTTGGCATTTCTCATAATCTATCTTCTGCAAGAACTCCTCAACAAAATGGATTTGTTGAAAGAAAAAAATAGAACCTTACAAGAAATGGCAAGAACAATCTTGGAAGAGTCTAATGTTGAAAAATATTTTTGGCAGAAGCTATCAATACATCATGATACATTCTAAACCGTGTATCAATAAGAAAAATTATCAACAAAACACCATATGAAATTTGGAAAAACAAAAAGCCAAACATCTCATATTTTCACATTTTTGGATGTTATTGTTATATTTTGAACAACAAAGAAAACCTTGGAAAGTTTGATGCAAAATCGGACAAAGCTATATTTTTGGGTTACTCAACCAATTCTAAAGGGTATCATGTTTTCAGTCTAAAAACTAAAATTATTGAAATCAGCATGCATATATTATTTGATGATCTTGATTTGAGTAAAAGAGATGAGGAAGAAGAAGAACATTCTGGGCAGCAACAACAGAATGTTCCCCAGGAAACCCAGATTGATAAACAATCTCCGTTTCATGCTCCTCCTAAAAGCTAGAGAACGATTAGTGATCATCCTCAAAATCAAATCATTGGACATACAACTGATGGAATTAGAACACGAATGTCATTCAAGGATGATATCAACAACAACATGGCAATGATCTCCCAAATTGAACCAAAATCAATCAAAGAAGCCATAGTTGATCAATCTTGGATTGAAGCAATGAAGGAAGAACTTCTTCAATTTGAAAAGAATGAAGTCTGGACCCTTGTTCCAGATCCACAAGATCAAACCATCATAGGAACAAGATAGGTATTCAGAAACAAGCTAGGTGAAGAAGATAAGGTTGTTAGAAACAAAGCAAGGTTGGTTGCTCAAGGTTACAATCAACAAGAAGGTATAGACTATGATGAAACCTTTGCTCCCGTTGCAAGGTTAGAAGCCATACGAATTCTTCTTGCATATGCATCTCATAAACTTATCAAACTTTTTCAAATGGATGTTAAAAGTGCATTCTTAAATGGTTTTTTAAATGAACAAGATTATGTGCATCAACCTCCCGGTTTTGAAGATCAATCAAAACCAAATCATGTTTTTAAACTTACCAAGGATCTATATGCCCCAAGAGCTTGGTATGAAAGACTCAGTTCTTTTTTAATCAAAAATGGATTTTCTAGAGGAAAGATTGACACTACATTGTTCAAGAAAACTGATAAAAATGATTTACTTATTGTTCAAGTGTATGTCGATGATATTATCTTTGGCTCAACTAATGAGAAAATGTGTGATGCCTTTTCAAAACTCATGCAAAGTGAAGTTGAAATGAGTATGATGGGAGAATTAAGGTATTTTCATGGCTTGCAAATTAAGCAACATGAAGATGACATTTTTATATGTCAAGAATAATACATAAAAGATCTCTTAACAAAATATAAAATGAATGAAGCCAAAATCATGATTACTCCCATGCATCCATCTTCTTCATTAGACAAAGATGAAAATGCAAATTTTATTTCTGAAAAAGAATATAGGGATATGATAGGATCTTTGCTTTATTTAACTGCCAGTAGACCTGACATTGTGTTTGCAGTTGGATTATGTGCTAGATTTCAATCCGCACCTAAAGAATCTCATTTAACAGCTGTAAAAAGGATTTTTAAATATCTCGATGGTACTAATGATCTTGGCCTTTGGTATAGGAAAGGTTCTCATTTTGATCTTGTAGCTTACTACGACGCTGATTATGCTGAAGATAAAATTGAACGAAAAAGCACAAGTAGAGCATGTCAGTTTCTTGGAGAAGCATTAGTAAGCTGGTCGTGCAGAAAACAAAACACGATTGCTCTATCAACAACCCAAGCTAAATATGTCTCAGTTGCAAACTGTTGTTCTCAAGTTCTTTGCCTAAAAAATCAATTTGAAGACTTCTTTGTAAGTTATTCAAGTATTCCAATTTACTGTGATAATACTAGTGCTATTAATCTGTCAAAAAATCTCATTCAACATTCAAGATCCAAGCACATAGAGATAAAACATCATTTTATTTGTGATCATGTAAATAAAAAGGAAGTTGAATTACTCTTTGTAGATACTCAAAAATAACTTGCTGATATTTTTACCAACCCCCTTGTAGAGGAAAGTTTTAATTTTATCAAAGAAAAACTGAGAATTATCAAAAATCCAATCAACTTGCATTGAAATTTTTTCTGCATAAACGGAAAACGTTCATCAGTCTGCATTTTTTACTCATCATTCTCCGTTTTTACGCTCATCATTCTCTGTTTTCCCTCACAAAATCAGCAAAAGCGCTTTTTGCGTGGCATTAATGAGACGTGTTCCCTTGTCTGCAAAAGCAACTGCCACGCTGTCAATTCTCCTCTTTTCCAACACCCATCAGTCACCTCACCTTCCCTCTACAAACTGAAAAACTGCAACTTTATCATCATGATTTTTCATCTTCCATACAACTGATTTTTCATCTTCCAAAACTACAACTTCATCTTCTCAAAACCTCCAAACCACTTGTGCGAAAAACTCAAAATGGCTCGAACAAAAATGTTCGTAAGGAAAAATGCTTGCCCTAACTCGCGTTCATCTTCATCTTCTCCACCATCTTCTCCATTTCAAAATCGTTCACTCTCACCACCGCCTAGACCAACCCCTCCACATGAATCTTCTAAAAAAACATTCTCGGACTACATGTCCTCTTCTCCAGATTCAAACCCTAAACATGATTAAAAACCTAATCCCATTTCTCTCAACCCATTATCAACCGTATTTCCTCCTATCTTCCAATGCCCCGCTCCTAATCTGTGCGAAGTCCCACCACACCTTCGCAAATCTTCTTCTAAACCTACTGAAGCCAAGAGATGTTCCATGCGCGTCTCGGCTAGAATCGGAACATCAAAGGAAAAACCCACCAAACCCACTATGTTCGTCATCTCCGACAGTGAAGATTCTGAACCATCTACACTAAACCCAACAAAACCTTCCACCCCTCTCAAACCCTCCGAACCATCAACATCTTCACTTCCAACTGAACCCTCTTTTTCAACACCTTTTAATTAAAAAAGGAAGTCAATGACTGAGATTTTTTCATCAACCAAACCTTCTCAACCCTCTCCAACAAAAACAACCTCAAAACAACAAAACCTAAAGGTCAAAACCACCATAACTTTATCTCAGTTTTTGGCAAAGAACAAATTAAAAAACCCCCCAACGAGGTAAAACCACTGCTCCAAAGCAAAAGCCTCGAGAACGTTCTCCACCATCTCCAAAACGTTTTCCTTCTCCATCCCCACAATGTTCTGCACCTACCACTGAAAATCCAAAATGTTCTCCATCAGCCTTCCACCCCACGAAAACTGGCCTAAAACATCGCTTCCCTCCACTCATTCCGTCCAACCTCCAAAAAAATATATGCTGAAAAATGGGTTGAGCGACCTGTTGGAATTGGTAGAGTATTCATGCTTGAAAATCTGATCGTAGACGACAACTCTATTCAACACCACACATACGCCCTAGGAATGACCCCATTTTTGTAGATTTCTGATTGTTTCTACCCGGATGTGGTGCAGGCATTTTACTGCAAGGCCCAAATCTTTCCTGAGAAGTCACTTCTAGTGACTAATCTAAAGGGTATTGAAATAACGTTAACCCCTGACATCATTTCATCCATTCTCGAACTACCAAATGATGGTCCTTATGTTTTTGGCAAGAACTGGTACTCAGTTATGAACCTTAACATGAAGGAAGTTCTTGCTGAATTGTTTCAAGAGGGATGCATAAACTATCTCTCTACCTCTTTAAAGCCTCTCTGCAAAGTCTTCAACAGTATTAGCCAACACTCGATCTTACCTTACTGTGGGAGTCATGAGTATGTCTCCGACAATGATGCCTTGATCATCCATCATCTCCTTAAATGCAAGAGAGTTAATCTGCCCTACATCATACTTCCAAACATGATAGCTGCCACAAATAAGAACTACAAGAAAAATACAGTCCATTATGGCATGCTTCTTTCCAAGATTTTTAGGTATTTTGACATCCCTCTCTCTTCTGAATCATCCACAATAAAAATTTCTAAATTTTCTTCCAAGAATATTTCTCATATGAAGAAACAATCCTCCACCATAAACATTCCCAAAACTGTTCTTCTTTCCACCACTCATAAACGTAAACGTTCTGCGCGTAAATCTGGTGCCCCTTTTACTGTCCCATGAGAACATTCTCCATCACCTCAGACCACCACACCAGATCAATCTCCACAAAATCCTGAACAAACAACTGCTTAAGAACGTTCTCCACCATGCACCACTCAACCTGCTACTCAATAACGTTCTCCACCCTGCACTCCTCCAACAGCAGCTCAAGAAAGTTCTTCACCAAACATTCTCCCTTTTCCCTCCAATCCACCTAGCCTCCCCTCCTCATTTCACCATACAACCACTGAGGTACATGTCGTCCCCTTCCCTATCATCCACTAAATGACATGTGTTCTCAACTCCCATTTCATTCTACATCAATCATGTCACCAGCTTTTGTCTCTCCACAAAAGACCAGCTCATTCATCTTTAGTATCAGTCAGTTTCTGATCTTCCCTAATACCCCCTGGTCCATCTGTTCATCCCCCAACATCACCAGCAACTGCCCTTCCCACCATTTCCACTTCATTTGCAACTCTCTCATCTTTCTGCACTACCGCTGCTCCCTCACACAACACTCTCCCTTCCACTCCTAAAGACAATTCCAAGCGATCTGCCAAACGTCAAAGGGTCGAGAAAGAGTCAACCAGCCAATTAATCATGGATGCCCTCCAAACAATTATGGTGCGACAACAGCATTAGGATAAGGAGTATGTTACTCTACGGGATTGGATGGCAACCTAGCTTGCTCCAAAGTTAGGGATTGATCCTCCTCATTTGAATATTCCTCCCTCTTTTCAGGTTGTTCCGGAACCATCCAAATCTTCGTCGTTTGAAGGATATTCCCTCTCCCTCTCTAAAGAGGCTCAAATTTTCATTTTTTTACCTATTCCTTTTTGCGTTGACAAAGGGGGAGAATTAGTTTAGATTTATTGTAAACTGATATGTACTAAGAAGTCATTTTGTAAAATGAACTTCTGTATATATTAATCTGCTTGAAACATATGCCTTAATTCTTGTATTCATCATTCTAAATGCATCAAAATCTGAAGCATATTCTAAGGGAGAGTTGTTAAGCTCTCTATGATGAAAATTAGAATCAAAATTAAAATCTATATTAACATGTTTGTCATCATCAAAAAGGGGGAAATTGTTGAGGCAAAATCCAAAATTAATGTTTTGATGTAAACAAACAAAGGTTAATTAAAGACTATAATTATGATTCTAAATGATGTGTTAATTTAACATGTGCTTTTGAGTGTAATAATCCAAGATAGGTACCAAGCAATGGAAGCAAAATCAGTTGAAGGAAAAAGCAAAAAACGAACAAAACAGAACCAAGAACGTTCTTGACAAATTCTGGAAAAACCAAGAATGTTCTCCACGTTTTTCATTTTCATCAAGCAAGTTCAAATCATCTGTTAATGCAAGGAAAGCTCCGGCAAATTACGAATGCATTTCCAGTACATCTACAAGGAATATACAGCTCTCATATTAGGAAAAGAAACACTCCAAAAGATCAAAGATTAAAAGGCATGAATCAAAGCAAAAGTGATAAATGATCATTCTCCAGCATGCGAACATCATTCTCCAGGATGTTAACATCATTCTCCAGCATGTTAACATCAGTCTCCAGAATGTTAACATCATTCTCCAACAGGTTAACATTAGTCTCCAGAATGTTAACATCATTCTCCAGCATGCTATAACTAATCTCCAGAATGTTAAGATCATTCTCCAACATATTAACAATCAATCTCCAGCATGTGTACTTCATTCTCCAGCCTATTTTGCACGAATCAAAAGACAATATTGATCTGAATACATTAAGCACATCTCTGAGATGTATGTGTGCATAAATAAAGGATCATTATAGTCAAGAATGAGAAGCTACAGATCAGACATTATTATCACAGAAGCAAAAACGCAGAATGTTCAAGTCAAGAACATTCATGGTTCAAAAAGTCTGGTCTTTATTCAAAAATGACACATGACAGTTGGACACCTTTCTAATGGTCATAATAGCTATCATCAACCTTCTTGAAGCCTATAAAAGGAACCCCTAGCTCAAGGAAAAATTAGAACTTCAAGTGCTAAGAAAATCCATCACTTACATACACTTACATACTTGAAAGGTTCTCAAATCGCAAACAAAAGATTCAGTTCTACTTTCTTCTTCAAATATCAGAATCGTTCTACTGAATTCTTTTATCAAGATGCTATTCTCAAACACGAGTTGAGCATACTCAGATTCTACCAATCTTTTTAAATATTATTGTGTAAACTCAAGACTATAAGGGTTGTTTATAGTTTGTAGAAAATCCTTTTATGGTTAAAAGGTGAATTGTAAAATCCACTCTAAAGATTGATAGGTAACTTGATTGAATCCCTTTCTAGGTGGAAATGAATTGTTGTAACAGATCAATGTTGATTTGGACAAAACTGTGTAACACCTAGAACGTTCTCCATTTGAACACTTAGTGGAAAATCTCACAATTATGAGGACTGGACATAGCCCATGTTGGGTGAACCAGGATATATCATTGTGTGATATCTCTTTCCTTATCTCTATTTACTTTCTGTCCTTTTGATTATCAAATTAAATAGATAAGCTAAATTTTGTTGATTTTAACTAACCAAGAACGTTCTCCGTTTTCTGTTTCCAAAACCAATGACGTTCTCCATTTTCTGTTTTCACAACCAAGATAAATCTTGAGTGATTTTCTTAATATTTTAACAGGAAATTTTAAATAGGTGAATTTACAATTCAAACCCTCTTCCTTGTAAATTGACATTGCTACTTCAAAAACCACACAACCATGTATTCTTTTTTCAACTATATATTCTCTTTGATCTTCCAACTATCAATATAAGAAATGAGAAAACTAGCAAAAAATCATTATTAAAGAAATAGAAACTACCCTCTTCAATTTCAACAACCGGAAAAAACACACAACAAAAATATTTGTCATTAATAAATATTAAAAGCACACCGGATAAATATTTAAAATGGATGCATACAAAAAACATAACAAATATTTGTCTACGAGAAATAAAAAAAAAACACAGAGGGACAAATATTTGATAGTAATATTTAAAAATTAAGAAACAAA